>CM051620.1:14108199-14413935 GCA_028020825.1 Podargus strigoides
TGAACAGGCTCTGTAGATACATACCTGTGTGCATACAGAAACAGTTACGAGCAAACAGCATGAGGAAAATGGAGCACAAAGAGGTAGTGTGTGAAAGTCTCCCAAAAGCTGACAAGCTCTGAAACCTGTGGTCCTGTTCAGTCCAAGACAGTTGATAAACTTAGAACAGCAAGAGTCTGCAGAGTGTGTTCAAGGCCATCAGTACACATGAACACCAACGTTGAGTTTTAGAACTCAGGCAGTAGCCAAGGAGGTGATGGCTGCCGTATGCAGACACAGACCACAGGGTATATATAAGCCTGGGGAAGGAAGGGACTTCTGAACACCTTCCTAGAAACAACTGGTGCATTGGTATGACCATCCACTTGTCAGTAAACAGCCATGGTTGGCGTCCCCACTGGGTAAAATGAAGGATTGAGGGGGAAAATTGAATGGATGGTACAAATAGTTATCTGCTACTAATAGTAACAGCTTGATTCTGTTATTAATAATAGCTTAATTCATAAAATGTGTTCCAACAAATATTGGTGCTAATCATCTCCCCCTGACTCATTCCCCTATCTGGAAAATTTACCTTCTACCCCCCCTGTCCTGGTTCCCCAGGCACAGCCCCATGGACCAGCCATGCAGGCAGGCCATGAGTAGCCCTGAGTCAGCTGGGAGATCCAATCAAGGCAGCTGACTCACAGGTGTATCCCTTATCACTTCATCATGCTCATTATAAAAGGAGGGAGTTCAGTAAGAGTGGTGTTCCTTTTCCTGGGTCTCCTTGCTCCTGGCTTTCTGTTCACCTCTAGGATCTGGCTGAGTAGAATCTTGTGTAATTTATGTTGGTGATTGTATCAGTTTTATTATTTCATTAAATCTGTTTCTGCTTCAACTCATAGGGCTTCTCCCTTTTTTCCCCCAATTCCCCCTCTCAGCTGGGGAGGGAGCACGGGGTGGTAGAATAACTGCTACAGTTTAGCCCTGGGTACTGCCTAAATGTAGACACCCCCATAGTTGGAGACAAGGAGGCAATGCAGAGAAGATGCCATACTGTCCTTGTAGGGTATGAGAGAGGAAGGGATGATGCTTTGCAGTGGGAGGCAGGAGAGAAGGCAGCTGCTACAGGGGCAGGGAAAGAGAGGGCAGCAACATACCCTGGGTATCCTGGGTGCACTCAAGTCACTCATGACATCTAGGTACTGACAGAAATATAATTTAGATATTAACAATAATGGTGGCATTCAATTACTAAGACCTTTAGATGGATGGTGTTACAGGCTGTTCTGCCTCTTTCATTCAGTGAGTAAAGCAGACATAAGTTGGTATTCATGTAAAGATTGCAAAGTATTCCTGTTTACAGATGACATTTTGCAGAGACTAACTCATTTTTGAATGTGGCTTAATTTCTGGAAACTGAACACCTCAGTCCACAGAATTTTCCTCTCATAAATAGTGTTAATCAGCTTGTAAATGGACAATAAAGTGTTTGCCTTTATGTTCTCCATCCCTGTTGCTAAGGGCTATATACAGTAACAAACTGTTCACATAAATTTTCACATTTTTCTTAGCTAAAACCTCAACAGGAAGAAAAAAAAAAATAAATCTGTTGACATTGATAAAGAATTTGACAAAGCTCCTATGGTTTTTGCCATTCCAGACTGCCAGTTTATAGTCTGGGAACATTGTTGTGGAAATGAAGTTGAAACAAAAAGGCTCCATTCTTTTCTTAAAGGTTTGACCCTTCATCCTGTCCTTGGTGTTTTGCATCAGAAATGCACTTGTGCTGTCAGCCTTTCTATGAGCACTCACTTACCGGGCGCCAAAGACAAGTCTAAGAAAAGGACAAGTGTCTAACAGGTTACTATAGTTTCTTTTGTGCTCTTAAAATTTGCAGGCTTCAGGCATTTAAAAATATAATTAACATTTTTGCATATGATAAATTTAAAAATTGGGTGAACTTTTCACACTTGAATGTTAACAATTTCCATTGTCTGCTCCCCAGTAAATTTCAGCCGCTGGTTATTTTTACTCTACAGATCTTAGCTGGGCTGTAATCCTGCTGGGTCGTTTTAAGTATTATACAGGCACAGGAAAGAGACGTTTCCATTTTCAAGGTAAATCTGGCAAAACAGAAGGTATTTTCCACCCAAAGGTGAGAGAAAAGGATTGCAATTATTGCAGGCTGGTAAGTGGGAGGCATCTTGCTAATATTACATTATTGTGTTCTTTTTTTCTTTCATTGTCATTTTATATAGTCGTTTAGTTACAAGTTATGAAAATGTATGAATAATCCACTTGCACTATGTCAACTTGCTGTGTAAAACACAGTCCCATAAGCAAATAAAATATGATCCTGGAAACATCTAAAGGTGCAGCAAAATTAATGCAGTCAAGGATGGAGAGCTGATACAGCCAGAGATCTCACATAATAGTGTTCTTCCACTGAAGTACCCCAATTAACTTCCAGAACAGACTAATTGTTAATGAAAATTATTATTTTATGGTTACTTGATGTCCTACAAGAAGTGAGTCCAATGGTTTTAGTGTTATCTAGTTTAAAGCATACTTGTGTCTATATCACAAAACTAATCACTGTTTTATGACATAGAGTTGTGACGTACAGTTCACAGCCTGGTTGCCAAACTCATCAGCAAATCCAATGACTGGTGCATTAACCTCTGGTGGCAGCATTTGCAGGTCAGAGTGAGGTAAGACAATATGAGGAAATCTTCACTGTGCATATTCCGTGGTAATAACCTGAACTTCATTCTTTGAGGCTGCCAGGGTGATGCCTAATAAAGGTGCTGGTTCACAGAGTCCTTAAAAATGCAGTTGAGGCTTTGTCTGTAGGAGGATATTACATCAATTTGAGCAATTAGGATTAGAAAGAGGCAGAAGTGAGTACCACTGAATTTTGTTGGTGCCTCTCTTTAAAGATTGGTGCCCAAGAGAAAAAAAAACATGCTGGAACACAGAATTTGAGAGTAAACACCTCAGCATTTAATAACCACAAAAGCCATTTTTGCTGGAATGCCATGAACATTATTGGTGTAAGATAAAATGAAGGACAATCCTATAAAACCATACATAAAAAGGCAAAGACATTACTTGTCACGCTGCTTATTTCAGGGCTAAAATGCTGGCTACGTGTTCCTGTTGCACTATTTTAATGTTCCCAGCTGGCTTCTGCAAGGGAGTGCTTACTTTTTCTCATGAAGGAATGAGACTATTCCTTCATCCAACATGATTCAAATAAGGAACATAGAAAAACTCTCTCCCTATTACCTTCTTGCTCCCCATCTCCCTGGACTGGTGAGACAAAAGTATACTAATTGCATATCACTAGCACTGATATAAGATTTCTGGAAAGCAATGTAAATAAACCAACATTTAATCAAAGGGTCATAAGTTCAGTTCAGCAGCCTTACTGCACTGCACATATCTGTAGACTCTCTAGTATATATGTGCTGGTGTTAGGTGTGACCATCACAACAGCATTAAAGGCATTAATCTGCCTGCTAATGTCAGAGATGGGATGAAGAAACAAGGCCCAGAATATTTAATCCTCCCTTATGCAGGGAGCCTGGAAAGAAAGGACAATGAAATGAAGACCCTGGGTATCAAAAAAGCAGGAGATGTAGGTAAATTCAGAGAGGTTCTTGTAGGGCCATATTATCCATGGTGTTCAAAAGGATTACAGATTAAGACTCATAAAGCAGGTGAAATTATTCAGATTGGAGGAAGACATGGTTAGAAAAGAGAAGGTGAAGGTGAGTTTAACAAATTCCTTTTAGAGAACAGCAAAGGATGCTTGGAAATGAGGGCAGAAATGGACAAGTATTTCAGTAATGAAGATTGTCAAGGATAGGCCTGCTAATGTCATATGGAATAAAATTATTTGATTTGGTAAGTGTGTAGATGGGGAGGCAAAGAGAGAATAAAAAATCAAAGGTAACAGTAAGGCTATAAGTCAAGGAAAACAGTAAAATTGTGAACAAACAAAAAAGGGAGAAAAGAGCATCCTTGAGACAGTTTCATCTGAAGAGAGTTTGATATGGCAAGGTAACAGCAAAGAAGGTATGTCAGGCAAAAATTCACAACAGGAGGGAAAAAAAGGCTGTATGTAACAAACTGTTAGGAAGGATGAGTTAGTCAAAATAGAGACTATGAAGATAAAAGGAGGAGGACAGAGGGTGAGAATCTGAAGGGTGCCAACAGATAGTGGAGAGGGAGTGGGAGGATCTACCCGAGGAGGTGCTGAAAACAGTGTTTGAGGTAAAAGTAGAAAGCGGAGAGCACAGGCTCACCAAATGATAAGGTGGAAAGGAAGAAGATGTGGAGAAATGCCAGTGGTCCTGGAGACTGTATCAAGGGGCATCTGAACTGAAAGAAGCCCTCTGGTTTGGCTAGGAAAGGTTATTGGTGAAGGGAGTCTCAGCAGATACTAAAACTAGATAATAAAGTTTGATAAATACTAGCAAAAAATGAATGTTTTGAAAGTTCAAAGTGTGGGAAAAGCTCAGGGCAGAAAGTGCAATCATGTTTGCAGGCTGCCTGAAAGAAGCTGGAGAAGTGTGGCAGGGCAGCAGAGAAACAGCTGAGAAACAAAAGAACGAGGGGCAGTTAGGACCGTGTCAGAGAGCAGAGATAACACCAAAGAAATCTTGCACAGAAAGCAAGGGGACATTGGATTTAGTTGAGAGACAAACAGAGGAGGTAGAAAAATCAAAGTTTAATATTAGCAAAGGACTTCACACTTTGAAACTGTCCCTCGCAACTGCAAGATCCAGAAGTCTCAATGGATGTGGTGCTATATATTAAACTGATGGTATAGCTGACCTTATTTCCTGAAGGAGAGACAAGAGATTAACTTATATGGAAGCTTTCCAACACTAAAAGTACAGTAGAACCAGACAAAATATCATAAAATCTGTCTCAGTTATGGGGCAATAGAGACATTAGCTTTGAGGTGAAAATATTTTGGAAAATCATTAGGAGTTGATTAATAGATTTACAGGTCCTGTGAATTACAGAATAAAACTCTATGGGGATCCTATTTTCAGTCTTTCTTTTTCTGAGGAGTCTACAGGGACTGAGACCATAGGAGCCTTGAGGCTGAAGTATCAGGGCGGGCTGCTGTTACCAGAAGATTAGCTTACCTGTCACTGTCTGGGAGAACTTGCACCTAGATTATTAGTTTAGGAAGTCAGTACAAATATTTCATAGTTTTCTAGTCATTAAATAGTCATGGCAAAGCAGGCAGCTCCCAGTTTCCAAGCTACTTGTGGCTTACCAAACAATTTATGTTGCTCAGAAGGGCTCTGCTTGCAGCTTGATACCAACTATTTATGCTCTGGTTCCAAGACAAGGTGCAACACAGATGTAGTGTGCTGTACTGGTACTCTGGTGCTATACCCATACTGCTGTGAAGGCTACAGTCCCCTTACAAATTCAGTAAGTTTCCCTCAGACACTGATTCCGTGATTGCTTCAGTGCCAGCATTGCATTAGTTGAGTATAGAATAAGTTGTTGACCTACAGTAAACCACTAAGGTTGTCAGGCTGGCTCATGTCTTAATTTGAAATATAAAAGTGACTTTATGTATCTAACATTAAAAATGCTAGGGCACTCTCCCTATAACCAACAAGAAATATATCCTTGCAGATGACACCTAACTTCTCTGCAACAGGACAAGAAAAAGAAATTTTTAAAAAAAAAAAAAAAAGCTTTCTAAATATATTGTTCGCTCTTCCTTGTGTAGAAGAGTACCAAATAATAAATGATACGAGAATAAGAAATGGTGGACAGCAGGATGACCATGAGCCAGCAATGTGCCCTTGTGGCCAAGAAGGCCAATGGCATCCTGGGGTGTATTAGAAAGGGAGTGGTTAGTAGATCGAGAGAGGTTCTCCTTCCCCTCTATTCTGCCTTGGTGAGGCCACATCTGGAGTATTGTGTCCAGTTCTGGGCCCCACAGTTCAAGGACAGGGAACTGCTTGAGAGCATCCAGAGCAGAGCCACAAAGATGATTAAGGGAGTGGAACATCTCCCTTATGAGGAAAGGCTGAAGGAGCTGGATCTCTTTAGCTTGGAGAAGAAGAGACTGAGGGGTGACCTCATTAATGTTTATAAATATGTAAAGGGTGAGTGCCATCAGGATGGAGCCAGGCTCTTCTCAGTGACATCCAATGATAGGACAAGGGGCAACGGGTGCAAGCTGGAACATAGGAGGTTCCACATAAATGTGAGGAAGAATTTCTTCACAGTGAGGGTGACAGAGCACTGGAACAGGCTGCCCAGAGAGGTTGTGGAGTCTCCTTCTCTGGAGACATTCAAAACCCGCCTGGACATGTTCCTGTGTGACCTGATCTATGTATTTCTGCTCTGGCAGGGGGACCGGACTAGATGATCTTTTGAGGTCCCTTCCAATCCCTCACATTCTGTGAGTCTGTGATTCTGTGAAATATTTTAAAAGCAAGGTCACCTGCCATTGTATGACTTAGCATAATTAAGTACATTTACTAGTGAAATGACTTATCTATTCTACAGGGCCTCTTGCAGGCTGATCTTAGTAAAGATGTTGAACAAGAAATACATTTTTTAAAAGTGATAACCCTTCAAATCATGCAAACCAAAAGACTGATTTTTTTCTGCTTTGAAAATGAATTTTTTTAAGCAACACAAAATCAGCAATACAGTAGTCAACTTTCTATTTAAAAATGGTATGGTAGGAGGATGCTTTCAGGTTGTTGGGTTGTTGGTTTTTTTAAAGATCACATATTCTTTATGTTTTAACTACACAGACAGTCTAGCCTTGTTAGGAAGCTGGGTTGACAAAAATTTCAGAGAATCTATGCAAATCTATACATTAATACATCTGATGATTGATAGGATGTGCATTTCTCACAACTCAGATCCACTTATATCTAATAAGAGGCAAAAACTCTGGTAAAACTTCTAGTCAGAAAGAGACCCAGAATCTCTTTCCAGAAAATGTTTGTTTTATCTCATTTGTGCTGGTTTGTCCTAGGGAGAAGTACAAAAAGATATAATTTCCCTACTCCTGTCTCTCATGTAGACGTTGACAGAACTTCTAACTTGCTTTTGAAATCTTCACTCTGAGAAGAGTTAAAGGAAGTGTAAAAGGATGATAAAGTCTGGCAGATGAGATTTGGCATGAAATGCTTGAAAATCAAAAGTATATATGACAGATGAAAAGACATGGCATCCTTAGACACATGAGAAATGTAGAGAGAAGATGAATTGCGTACAACAACTCGCAAACTTGTACTTTTTCCTATGATTCAGGAACCAACCATCACAGCTGAAAAATATCCTGGGCACCAGGAATCCAGAACAAATCCAGGTTGGATTTTAATGACTGGAATTTGTTAATAATGGTTGGCTGTTTGGCAGAAAATCAGCTCTCATGCAATTCCAAGTACTTTTGAGTTTATTCTTGCATGGAAAAGCCAGCACAATGTTTGACCATGTAGTCAACGGTATGTGGTGGTGGCTCTTCAGGAGCTAAGAACCACATTGCTATGACGCTGAAACATTTTCTTACTCAAAATATTACTAGCATATTACAAGTGCACCTGTGCTGACGGCACAGGGTAACTTGCAATTTTGAAACTTTCATTGTATTTGTTCTGAGATTCATCATAGGATTTAATTCTTCAACTTTCTTATGCTGGCACCTTTAACTAGCAGCTAAATGACAAAACTATGTACGTGATCATTTTATAAAAGAGAAAAAATAAACCCAGGAAGAACAAATGGAACTCAGGATTTTGGGATTTACATTTCATCTGTATTAAAACTGCTAGAATCCTATTTAAGTCTAATTCTACACATTAAAAAAATAGGATATGCTCATTTTTAACAATATAATTTTTGTGGACCTATAAATTTGTACTCCATGCTTATAGTTTCTTTCCTATTACTAATCCTTTCTTTAAACTGACCTGACCTGGCTGCGGTTAGGAGCTGTCCCAGGGAGATTTCAGCTTGTAAGGTGGCACTGGAGCTCCTCTTCTCCTCCTGTTCCCCTTCACCTGAGTACCAGAGACATTACCCCAGTGCAATTCTCCCCAGAGCCTTCACTGAGGAGGAAGGAGAAGTAGAGGGTAGCCCGAGAGCCTCAGATAGACAGACAGACACTGCAATACCCATAGCAGGATTTGAGAGCAGTGCAGCAGTGAGGATAACATACAGATACTTGTATCTAATGATCCTGATGCTGTTGCTTATTGGATAAATTCAGAATCAGTCTTCCCACTCTACATTGTTTTGTTGCCCATCGCAACTGGACCACTTGTGTCAGTTTAGTTATGCTAACAGAGGCCTCTAGTGGGAGGACAGCAAATGCCAGACAAACACTTCTGCAGGGATAGTTCAAATGGCTTTAGACAAAACTCTCCTTCAGAGTAGTGACAGCTCAGTGGACCTAGATGGCTAGTAGCAGGGGTTTTCTTTCCCCCATCCCTAGACGGTACAGGATACCACACAGGAACACTAGATACTAGCCAAGCTTGGGATCCAGAGGTTCATGAAGCTGAGATTCACCACAGACAACGGCTGCACTTGGGTATCAGCATCATGGAGCTGGGATCAAGAAATTTATTCCCAAGAAGAGACAGGGTAGAGGCCATAGTGTGTAACATGCACATCACAGGTGCATGCACAGGATATTATGACAAGAGACGGGTAAGCTTTGCCAAGCTTTCAGCAGCATGGCAAGTCGGCATGTGAAGATACTGTGTGGATGAAGACAGTCTCACTGTGATGCTGTACAGCCACCCACTGACCAAAGAAGTTTTAAAAACAACCTCGTCCTAGTATGTAAGGATTTAAATCATAAACTCTGACATTAATCTCTAACATTATCATAACCTTCAACATTAAATAGTTGCCATTTTATTGAACTCTACAGGGATTCCTTAGAACTTCTTTCACCAGGAACGGCAAAAACATTCCTGAGTCTCCTGGCACCAGTCTGGCAGCATATGTAATGTATACTGGGTCTGCTTCTTTACTTCACTGTATCAGTTTTATTCCAGTGTAAAACTGATAAAATAGAGAATTAAGCCTCCAGTCTCTGTGTTTGAATTGCCAGACCCTAGCTTTAGTACAGAAGAAAATAAATCAGTATATCTGTTACATATTTCTAGTCTTTCTTATCTCTAGAGGCAAAATAATTTTGGATAGGTGCCCTAGGGAGCAGAAACAACCATGTGTTTACAGCTTTTGTGATATTTGTTGCTTCTTTAATCAGAAGATTACACAGTAATCTCAACAATAAAATAAACGCCAAACAATAATAATCCTCCAATGTTTAAGCTGTGTGAAGAAAAGCCTCCTCAGTGAAGACTTTGAAAAGAAATAGGAGGTGATGGACTAGCAAAGGTCCTGTCAATAAGCCTACAGCAGTGGTCCACAATTGCCAGGAAGCATGGCCAATGAGTGGGTGATGTGACCACTGCACACACACAGTCCTCAGCAGCACAGCCCAGATGGGTATTATGTGTTGCACTGTCCTCTCCCACCTCCGCTTCTTTTTTCCCAAAACAGGTCTTTAAAACTGCCTTTGTGCCTCCCTCCAGCCCCAAACTTCAGTTTTCTCCTGGTTTCTAAAAGGGTATGCAGGTGTAGCCTTGGATATGAACTATTTTTCTCAAAGCTAAATTCTATGAAAAACAGGTAGGTGCCAGCCGAACACGAGCCAGCAGTGTGCCCAGGTGGCCAAGAAAGCCAATGGCATCCTGGCCTGTATCAGAAATGGTGTGACCAGCAGGAGTAGGGAGGTGACTGTCCCCCTGTACTCAGCTCTGGTGAGGCTGCACCTCAAATACTGTGTTCAGTTTTGGGCCCCTCACTACAAGAAGGACACTGAGCTGCTGGAGTGTGTCCAGAGAAGGGCAATGAAACTGGTGAAGGGTCTGGAGCACAAGTGTGATGAGGAGGGGCTGAAGGAAGTGGGGGTGTTCAGTCTGGAGAAGAGGAGGCTGAGGGGAGACCTCATTGCTCTCTACAACTCCCTGAAAGGAGGGGGCAGTGAGGTGGGGGTCAGTCTCTTCTCCCAGGTAACAGTGACAGGACGAGGGGTAATGGCCTCAAGTTGTGCCAGGGGAGGTTTAGATTGGACATTAGGAAAAATTTCTTCCCTAAAAAGGTTATCAAGCACTGGCACAGGCTGCCCAGGGCAGTGGTGGAGTCCCCATCCCTGGAGGTATTTAAGAGATGTGTAGATGAGGTGCTGAGGGACATGGTGTAGTGGTGAATGGGCAGTGTTAGGTTAATGGTTGGACTTGATGATCTTAGAGGTCTCTTCCAACCAAGGTGATTCTGTGATTCTGTGATTCTATGCTTAGTGAAAATGTTATTTCTCTTCATTCTGGTTTGTGCTGAAAAATATAGTCTATTTTATATACACACATAACTATAAGTGCCTCTCTCTCTCTGAACAAACACATGTGACAGTTGAATGGTTGTGGTTAAACTGATGAGTGAGCTGGAAGTACAAACTGCTGGCATGAAGAGCGTTTCGGAGCCAGGTACGTGTTTCTCACAGCTGTTATATTTTTCATAGCAGGCCCAAAATTTACTCTTTGAAAAGACACTTCCTTTTTGAAACTGTTCCTGGCTTTGAGAAAAATAACACATTTCAAGCTTTCTTTGCACATTGTAAGGAAACACAAACAGGATACAAAAAAAATAATAATTTAAAAATTCTCTGCTGGTCACCTTTAAAAACCTGCAATTTTCTGTAAAAGGACTCTGCTGCATTTTCTTCCATTAAAACCTTTCTGTCTCCTCTTCCCAGTGCCCTGTTTCTGCTGTGTGTGAAAAAGTATATTAGCCAGATAATATCACATCAGCGGAAAAATTCTTCTATGATGTGACACAGTTTTAGGAATCAGCTGGAGTGAGATATTAGTTTATTTTCAATTATGATCTTAGAAGGTATGTTACACTGTCCTAGGAAGACAAGGAAAAAACCCAAATCTTAAGATACAAAAAAAATGCCACAGGAAACAAACTGTAGACACATACTTTTTTATAAAGGTATACTTAAAAAATATGTTAGAGGACCCAAAATACAAAAGTTCTTTTCTATACTTACACGTCTTTTCTGGTAGATGTTGAAATCAAGATCTAGCTGAAGAAATAAAGCTGTACTAAGAAAAGTCCCTTTCAATATTGGACAATCTTCCTCAGCTAAAACATTTTGACTGTCTGTCATGCAGATCTCTTCCTAAAATATAAATCTGCACCCAGTGCTGTCAGTGGTAATGTCTCCCTAAACATTCCAAAGGGACCTTTATCTGGTCATCCAGGGTGCATTTATCCTCATGTTTGTTATCTAAAAGTTGGCCACCTAGTTCAAATCTATTGTCTGTCCAGGGAACCTCTTCAGTCAGTGAAGGGAGACAAGTATCTTCAGTGGGTTAAGATACTGTGTCTTTGGCACCAATAAGAGGAACTGCCCTCTGGACTTACTTGTGACAGCCCACTAAATGTGATGACAGCTATCTTAGACAATGAAGATCGGTGAGATGAAGCTCACCACAAATGTATGGTTGCAGTGAGGTTGATATGAGACTCAGATTCACTTCACTTTTGTTTAGAAACATTTCCAAAGCACCTATGGAAGGAGTCACTTCTATAGAGACTGGAGAATGTCAGGCACACCCTGAGAGTGACTCATACCGTGGGGCTGCACAGAAGAACAAGACAAAGGCACTCTCAAATTCTATTGAGGCCACCTAAGATCTGCTGGGAGACTACAGCAGGAGTGAGAATGATCCCTTTCCATTTCAGGAAACCTGGACAAGCAGTTAACATTATGTGGGATGAATTCCTGCTTAAACCCCACTAAACTCTGCATTTACACATGTACTGTACAGCACTAACTGCAATGTCGTACTTTGCTGTAAGATAAACTGTACCAAATAATAAGGTAAACCAATAGTTGTTTGAAATAGTAGGTCTTAGAAAGTGTTTTATACCAGAGCAAACCAGATGTTGACTTTATGGATGTGATAAAAACTGTAGTACGATAGGATTTCAGCTGTTAGCACAGATTCTGCTAAGTCATCTGTATATGTCTAAAGAGAGGATTTGTTCTTAATGACTACACTTCTGCTTATTTTTAAGTGGCAGCTTTAAAACATCAGACAGCATGAAGTATTGGAGCCAAGTGGTCTCCTGCTATTTTATTAATTTCAGTGCAGAGCCATTTTAGCTTTGTTCTTTGCCATTCAGATGTCCGTGCACCATATTGCCCAGTATTTCTGCCTGCAGTAGTGTGATGCATGGAGACAATGCACTGAGCTTCTGTGTCAGAGAAAAGCTGGTGAAGTGTTTCTGGCCCAAAGCTTGTCCTGGAGAGCATCAAAGTCAAGTATCCAAACAAAGTATCCAAATCAGCACAGCAGGAATCTGGCTAACCCCGTAACTTCAAGTTGTTATGGTTTAGCATTCTTGTCCACTCCACAAAATGTGCTCACTTCTAACACTACTCCCAGGGGACAGCAGAAATACCTTTCTTTCATCAGTCTCCCTTAGTCCAAGTCCTGCTCTGAAGTACAGCTCCTTGGTTATTTCTGCTATTGCTAGTTTAACTGCTGTTATCTCAGTCCTGTTGGGTCATGGTACACTAAAGTCAACACTGCTGCTCAACCAGGCTGGCCTCCACCATGCAAAGACCCATGGCCAGAATAGTCCAGTCATTCAGCTTAACTCTACAAAACTTATTACTTAACATCAGATACACCTCCTTCTTCTCCTCCTTCTCCTTTGACTGCATCTCCTTACCAAACTGTCCATATAATCACGCAGGAGTTGCTCACTGCAAGGCACCTCCTGTTCATTCATTCCCTTTCATCACTAAGGTAAAACCAGGATTCTACTGACATCTGAGGAAAACATAAGCAAACAATACATAAAGAGAAATTATGAAGTAGTGTAATTCATACAAATCAATTGGAAAAAACCCTACTTTTTTCTCCATACACAGAACAGAGATTTCTATGCTTTGAAATAACATTCTTACAATGTTTACATTTCATATAAATTGACTTTGGGGGTCTCCCTGAGTCATTGTGGACATTTTCCTATCATCACAAGTGATTTTTCAGGTGCTTTCCAACAGTCTTATTTTCGTCTGTGCTAAGGTAATAATATGAAGGTAAGCTCACCTTACTTTGAAGGAACATTAACACTAAATTTACAACAGCATGTGGTGTTTAACTGCTGGGAGTTGAGGATATTATATACAGGAAGTTTACTGGAAAGCTCAGAGCTAAAGGATTTCTGCATATTAGTTATGACACCTCTGGGAATATTTAGATTTTGAATCAGAACTCAGGTGGGTTTCAGTGACGTCACACTGTAGGCAAATAGTACTGGCTTGTTTGTATATAAGAAACACTTCATTTAAAAAAAAAAAAAAAAAAAAAAGTGCCAACTAGTTGAACTTCTCTGCTGTGCTGGAAGATTGTATAAGGTTTATGCAAAACCTTTTTCTGAGGATACATAAAGACCTCAGAATAGGATGTGAGGGGGTGTGTATAAATATATGGCTTTCATCCTCAAAACACAAAGACAAGAAAATCTTGGGATTGTTGTGCCCCAGTTAGCCTGTTAAATGTTCACAGTAATAGATATAATTACTAACTGAAAAAACAGCTCTTGATGTTGAGATTGTTATATATGGGAGTTACAGACAAGCACGATTTGTCAGAGTGAAACTAGAACACAGGGAGATAAGTAGGTGATTATATACTAGTGTATATATATATACATTATGTACTAGTTTCCAAATTTCAACCAAAGGCAATTCATCTCTTTCTTGGAATAGAGGAAACTACAAAATAGGAAAAATAGTTATTTATTCCCTGTTAAACAATTTAGATGGGGTTAGCAGCTTTAGTTTTCCAATGGCTTGAAGCAGGAATTTGGAGCCTGGCATAATACAAGCATGGTCCTACTGATCTGTCTTTGGCTTTGTCTGTGAAATGCTGCCTACAGCAGAGCAAGCTGTTACCCTGAATTTGCAAGGAAATGAGGCTTATTCAATTAAGGTGCCTGTCAATCCTTCCTTAATAACTTTTGAACCAGATGGCCAGTTCAAAAAAAAAAAAGAACCAAAGGGACTGAAGTCTCTGCAGCCTGAAGTTCCTAAAGTCTGTCAGAAAAGAAACAAATACAAAAAGAAGAAAGAACTAAATATTGCACACCCAGAAGAGAGCTCAAGTTACCTGTTGCACTTGGCCTGCCAGGCAGCTCCTCAGCAGCAGTACATCCAGGGAATTGGGAATTAGCATCCCGGTGCATCCAGAAAATTAACGTTCCAGCAGTCCAGGACCAACCACAGCACACGCTTTCTCTTGCCTTGCCCATGGGAGGAAACTGAGGACAAAGCAAGGGAAAAAAAAAAAAAAGCTGAAGGGGCATGAGCAGGGAGTATTTAAAGAAAAGGCAAAGTGGTAGGGGCCATGAGGGAGGCCAGTGCTCTCCCAGGTGAGGGCAGAGGGAATATGTAGTAATACAGACACAAATTGCTAAGAAATGAGATTTGAATAGTTGTGTTGTTCATGGGGTTTCCTGCTGATTAAATATAGTCATCACGATATCACACATCAGCCTTTTTGCTGAACTGACCTTTGGCAAGAAGGTCACAAAAGTTGCTATGTATATATACACATGTATGTATTTAGAGCTGCTTAACTCTGCTTTAGCTGAACCTCAGGTACATAAAGATACTTCTGGTGGCAACAAGAAGGGCACTTTAGGCAAAGGGAAGAACAACAATAAAAAATTAAAATTCTCTTTCCTAACTGTAAAATGAAATTTTGGCTTGCAGTGTTTAGATTTCAAATACTTGTAGCTTTTTTGATATATCTATTCTAAAATACCTACAATATAATCAGAATCAAGAATTCCTTTCTATATTGCATCACCTCAATAGAAGGCAAGCTGGAAAAAAGTTCTGTAACGTAACAGATGAGTTTGCAAACCTACAAAGAAGGGAAACCAGTACAATGACAACTTCTTTTACTGCATCTTTTATTATTGTGAGCCGTATCTTAATTTCTCCTACTTCTTTCACATTGCTGCTATTTTTATTAGACAATGTACATTCTATATGAAAATGTGTTATCATAGTATCACAGAATAAAACATTGACCAGTAATAGATGTCAATAGAAAATGTTGGAAGCCCTGTAGTGAACAATTATGGGGACAGACATTTTGGAGACAATCTGTCTACAGGAGGAAATGTTCCCTTGTTTTCATAGCACAGTAGTAGTGGCTTTATGCAACGACATACAGGGTTTATATTACTGGAGATAATTCTGTCTAAATTTGAGCATATTACCTACATAAATATAAAATTTTTACATGCCTCACTTAGCCCTTGACCTGAGTCTGACTGTGAGTGCCATGGGTCAGTCTTGCATTAGATGCTTCATGTTTTATTAATTTTATAAATATTGCTTTCTAATTGCATTGTGGGTTCCACTCTAAGCTTTTGGTAGTGGCTAAACTTCGTGGCCTGTTACAAACTAGGGACAGGCTATGATCTCATCTCCTTCTCCATCTTGCTCTTCTTTAAGGCTAGAAGGCCTAGTCTCTTAACTTAAACTAAACATAGGACATTTGGAACACTTGAGGAAGATAAACTCCTCTGGAAACTTCAAATCCCAAAGATGTAAATAAGACTTTTCCCAGTGACCTTTCTGGATAGTGGTTGGAGGCATTAAAAATCTTACTGTCTCCAGTACCTGGGTCTCCAGTAGGCTAATGGTGTGTATATTCCTCTTTTATCACTTGTCTTACAGAATGCCTTCCTTAACTACCACTCAGCCCCAGCCTCTCCTGTCTTTTGATCTCAGATTGATTGCTTTGCTCCTTTGCTGACTAGATTCTCCTGTCTTATGGGGAGCTGTGACTGAGAAAGCAGTTCAGAACCAGGTCCATCATGGTATAGTTTAGGAACAAATAGGATCATCCCCAGCACAGTATATGAGTTAAGAAAAGGTTAAAACTCAGGTAAATTACTAATGCTTTTTTTTTAATCTGAAAAGATAACAAAATAGCTTAAACACATTTTAGCTATCTATATTTGAAATAGAAATGCTCTTCTTGAATAGGGATTATCTGTAAAGGTTTAGGAAATAAAATCACAGGTTTTAGGAATGTTGAATAAGAAACAATCTGCCAATCATGCTATATTACCTCCTTCATAAACTAACCAAGCCTTATATTAAAAAAACAGTTAGGGAGTTCTTTTGACTCTTGCATTTCCTATCCTAGAATCATAGTTTTATGATGTTTGGAAATTTTAATTTCTAGGTTCAGTTTTTCTGTGAAAAGGTTATAGCTTGTCCTTGAGTCATGACTGCCAGTTGGCTGAACTGAATCTTCGCCTTCTCTGGCATTTAGCTCTCTTGCCAAAAACCCCCCTATCATATCCCTCTCTGCTTTTGCTTCGTTAACTTAAATATACAAATCTGTTTTATGCTCTTGACATAAACAGGTTCACTGTTCTCCTCCTGATTCAATCAGTACTCCCACCTCCCAGTACTGCAAGTCATGTCTGTGTTTCTAGGAACGGAAAACTGCAAAGACAATATTTATAACAATAAAAAATCATTTAGTCCCTGGGCATGAGGGCACAATAACAGGATCATCCACAGTATCAAAACACTAACCTGTGCCATGGCACAACATTAGCCCACGCCATCCAGCATCCCTCCAGACAACGCACGGTTCGGGGAACCGCACTGTCATGGCCATTCCCAGTAGATACTTTGAGATGAACCCTCGACTTCTCTTTTAGGAGTGGCAGTTGGGAAGGGGGAATTCAATTTAAGCTTATGAACAATTTATTTACTAATACAGATATAGCCGCAGAATTTCAGGCATTAATGAGACTTCATTACATGCTGTCAGTGCCTCCACTGGATATACTTTGATACTGTTGACAGCATTTTCTGTTTTCATGGACTCATTACGTGGACAACATCACATCAACCAACCTTTGCACTTGCGGCCCTTAGAAGCTGCTTTTGTTTACATTGCCATTTAATTTTAGCTGGACTAATTTCTGATCACTCGTTTAAAAGTTTTTTTCAATGCCCACCTTTTCAATAACATCACAAAGCAAATCTAATATAGTACCAGTCTGATTGGTTCTGTGGCTCTTTGGTGCACATTCTTGTCAAATACCAGGCTCAGAAAGATCTAAATTTTACCATATATTCTCCAAGCTGTACCAGAATGACAGACTAACACTTAAGTGAACTGCATCTATGTCTAAATTGAAACCTGAGGTGAGATCTCTGGAAAACTTCATTCACTCCTTCAGGAAACTTTATTTTTTTAACAATCAATCACCAAAAGAGAAAGTAAAACTATGGGGTTTTTGTCTTCGTATCCCTTTGTATGGGGATACTCATAGTC
Source organism: Podargus strigoides (assembly GCA_028020825.1). Lineage (NCBI taxonomy): Eukaryota > Metazoa > Chordata > Aves > Caprimulgiformes > Podargidae > Podargus > Podargus strigoides. The sequence continues at coordinate 14,125,659 of CM051620.1, forward strand.
TCTTTAGCAATCTGTTGCACTCCAAACTGTGTTTAGTATTTTTTTCTGAAGATGCCATTTCTAGTTACTTTATTCTGAACACTTTATATTTTACAAAGATGATTGCTATTCACTATGTCTCTGTTGTTCCTAAAACATCTAGTTTAATATTCTGTGATGGTTGTTCTAATTTATATTCTTTCTTTTGTGTAAGCCTCTTGTAATTATAATATACATACTTCAATTGCTTTTTACTGATTATATCTGATTTCCCAGACAGATGAGACACAGTCCTTTTTTTTTTTTTTTTAAATTAATATAATACTTTTTGCTAGCTAGCAATGTTTTCCTGCTCTTTAACCTTTTTGGGTTTTTGTTTGTGTACTTTTTAATCAAATTTTGTTTTCTTTGTGCTAACACCAGATGTCTTTTCCACTCCTCATAATTCCTCTCACTTCTTCACTCACATAACAGACTCCCAAGAAGCCAGTATCCCTGGTGCTCATACTGTTGTCATAAATGTTTTCTAGGAGATAGATAAACTAAAATATTTTTTTTTTTTTACAGAGATAATCCTTGGCTGTAATATATAATTATGATTATGTCCCAGAATTATAAGAAAGGAAAACTGCAGGAGCTGCTGCAGATTGTCAAATCCAACCTTGCTAGGCTAGCTTCAGGGATAGCTCATGGGGTGTGGAAGCAGCAGCAGGGAGGATCAAAGGTGGGAGAAGAGCAATAGTGTGACCTCCTATTGAAGGCACCTAGAGATTAGCAGTTCATCACGATCCTAGCACATAGATAGCAGCTTCTCAGGACACCCAGATCAGAGACAAAGAACAGTGAGTAGATGCTGACAACTCCTGGAGGTGAGAGGTGATATAGGATGAAGAAACTCATTGAGAGGCCCTTAAGGGTAAAAAAAAGGCATGTGCAAAAATCAAGCATGTATAGTTTCGAACCTAAGAAAAGGTCTGGAGACAAGATGAGGTCTCAGCAGCCAGTGTCCTTGTCCTTCAACAGGACTCCTGGACAGATCACCTGGATTCAAGCATCATAATGCCTGCATGCTGGACAGACTTACCTGGGTGTACATGTCCTGGTGCTTGTCTGTGGGACTGTGAGAGAGCATGAGTGAAATGCATATTGTTTTAAAGTAAATCACCTTCCAATCCCATTTTCAGGTGGCAGCAAGAGTGAGGCCACTACATGAGGGGAGACAAGTCAGGAGCCAAGGATGTTGACACACAGGCAGTGTCCCCACCAACCAGGCACCCTCCCACTGCCCCTGAACACAGTGAGCATGGCCAGATTGACAGGAACAGGGTCTGGTGACAGCCCAGTGAGCATCAGATAAATGCAAAGTCATGGGTCAGGTCCAAGGTCAGCCCAGGAAGTCTCTAGTAGGACTGAGCACAAATGGGACTCCAGGGACCCTAGAGAGAGGGTGGGGGTGCCAGGTGAGGCTTAATAGCCACTCAGGGCCCTGACATCCACAGGATCTTTCAGATGGATTTGTTAAAATATTGTGACATTATTTCCTACTCATCCAGTTGATTTTTAAAAATCTCCAAGGCCAAAAATTCACGGACCCTTGGGCAATCTGTTCCAGTGCTAAACCATGTGTGTAGTAAATCTTTTTTTTCTTGCTGAAATCAAAATTTCCCTCATTGCAGCCTGCAACTGCACCTTCTTGTTCTTTCGTGATGCTGACCCTGCCTGTTCTAAAGCCCCCTTCAAATTGTGGAAGACTGCTCTTAGATCCTACCGGAGCCTTCTCTTCTTAGGCTGAGGTCCATTTCACTTTGCCTGTCCTTGTACACCATACACCTCAACTCCCTCCCCAAGTGGTTTAGTAGTCCTCTGCAACTCCCCTGTACATGGCAGGGCCCAGCCTTTATAAAAAGTGTTTGAGATGTTACCTCACCACTGTTAAGCAGAGGATAAATGGAGAAGATAAAAGACTAAATGAGTAGAGGGCAAATGGAAAGAGTGGCTCCATTTCCTGAGCATCTCTCCCTATCTTGCCCTAATCATCCTTGATCTGTTCCAGGTCATGGCATTTGTCCACAGAAGAATGACAAGCAGAGGAGACTCTTCTGGTTCATCAGTTCACAAACATGCATCAAAATACATCTTGGTCACTCTTCAAGACTGCCATGACAGCCAATATGTCTACAGCTTGCTTACAACCTTGGTATAAAAAAGTCTCTAACATCTTCCACTTTTATGCTTCCAGGCACCTTCAGCTTATTCTATACATATCTGTAACTTACTTAAAACATTTATTGATCATCTATTAACTCCATATGAAGTATTTATAAATGTACCCTTCAAATAAAGTATGATTCATTCATCTACAGAAATGTATTGTTTGGAGGGTTATATTATATAAAACAGATCTTTATTATTAACAGAATTAAATTACAGTATCCTGTAAAAATCATTCATGATTATAAAGAGAGAGAAACTATGCTGACATGCTTAATAGTACTAGAAATTGGATAGCATAGATATTATACTGCATATATAATATATTTTTTTTTATGGCTGAGCAGTATTTGACTTCATTCTTTTTAATAGCTATTTTGATCTACCATGTTGCTCTAACTTCTATCAAAATTCTCCATAAATCATGTAGCACACTTAAATGGTTTAATTAATCATTCTACTTGATCTCAAACAATTATATAGCCAGATATATATACAACAGTAAAATATTCAGGAGAAAATCTCCACAGATAGATAGTCCCAGATATTTGTATTGAAAAATATTTAAATGACCACTTTCAAGTGTAAAACAACAACAAACACGAACTGGGAAATGTAAGAACCAACAAAGGAAGAGTGAACAGCTAAATAAAAGACTCATTTTGTAAGAAACTGCATTTTTGTTCCAAAAGATTAAGATCCAATACTTATCTGATATGAAATACTGTATTTCTACTAACTTCCAGGACTTGACTTAATGACAGGCTGATTTATGCCACTGGATAACCTTGCCCAACATCCACTTTCACTCAGAATCTCTGCTCAACACTTTTTCCCAAGACTTCAGCCTTGCCTACATCAAGGTTACCTTGCAGTAAGAATATTCATTATAGTCATGTCATACTAATGGGGATGCTTCATCCATGTTTGATGAACTGACTTTTACTTTACCACAGTGCATTGTTTCTATACAGAGAATGAAATTTATTTTGAATTATATATTCAACTTGGGGAAGGGATATGCTGCTCTCTTCACTCCCTTTTCAAACACCATGTTTTGGGGGACAGCTTCTATGAAGGCCTGGAGGATATTTAAAAGAAGCCAGTGAGGTTGGAAGTCAACGTAATTCTGAGTATAGAAGCAAAATTTTCAAGTGGCAGGATTTGTTTTCAGACATCATTTGTAATATAATTTTAGCAAAGTTTAATCTGATATAATTTTTCATATTCTTTCTAAAGAGTCTTACGTGATGCAAGGACAGTGTTCGGGAGCAAGGTGCAACTTGTACCTTCTGTCTTTGCTAAGTCACCATGGGATGACTGCATCTTTGCAGGCCAGATACAGCTGACAGCAGTTTTCAAAACAGCAGCTATGTCTTACCAGTGAGTGACAGATGTACAACAGGAGTGGGAATGGCTGTGTGGAGGAATGGCTTGCTGAACAGGGCCGAATGTAACAGCTGTGAGCGAGCAGTACTGATAACGGGAGCTGTACTGCTGATAGCTGTAGCTTCCCAGGGTCACTCTGACCTGGAAGCTTGTGGAAAGCTCCAGGTCAGAATAAGCTCGAATCTGGTGGAAAGTTCCAAGGTAGAACCTGCGGGAAGAATCCAGAAGAAGATAACCACAAGAGGCTGGAATATGCAAATGTAGCTTTATGCTTAGCCAATCAAATATAGACAAGTAGGCATAATTTGTGCTTAGCCAATCAAATGTAGATAGGTAGGCATAATTTAACATAAGTAGGCATAATTAACCTCCAGTGTATAAAAGGCATAGCAGAACTTGAATAAAGTGTTGAAGCTTGCTTATAACTCATACTGAGTTGCATCTTGCTTCCCTCGCCTTCTCCGACATTCTGCAACATGGTTGTTGGAGAAGCTTCATCCTGTGCAAAACTGTTTCCACACCTGTGAAAAACAGATAGGCACACTAGCACCTGTTAGCCCTGTAGCTGTAATATAACCAGAAGGAAGATGGACACTCTCCTAGTGATCTGTGCAACGCCTGCCTCAGGAGCGCTGAAACATGTGGTTATTTTCCTCTGAAAGCTCAGCACTTCTGGGAAGTTATAATCTGCTACTGGGAAGTTCTAATAAGGTCATGACAGAAAGAAATCTTGTGATGAAGACAGGTGTCACTATTTAATAGATATCCATGTTTTAGGGCTTGCCAGGAGACTATTAATAGTTTTGCTGCATCTTGGTGTACATCATCAGAAAAGTTTTATGGTCATTGCCTGCACCATGGCTATCAGTTTGAGCAAATGCTGGAATGCAGAATAGCATAATTTGGAAAGCCTACAAGTATACACTTGCCAAAGCATCAAAATTGTCTTTGACAATTTTTACTCAAAAGACTTATTCTTACCAACATGGTACATCTATGTTATAAGTAGAGCAGATAAGTAAAACACTAGTTTTCATATAAACACACCTTTTAGGACAACACATGGAAAGTAATAAAGATATCAATGGAAACCACAGGAGGCTGAAAAGTCAGATAAAAGGGAGGTAAAATCAAATTCCCTAACAACAACTGGACCAACAATACATACTTAACACTCTCATTATGAATTATAAAATTTTCTAATCCATCTAGTTACTAGTGTGCCAAAATCTAGTTCATTCATATTTTCTCTTCCAGAGATATATTAACCTCAGAGCCACAGTTAAAGAAGGTTTCATGATTCTTTAATGACTTTAACTATGTACTCTTTTTAAAAAGTTCTCTAAAGAAATGTATGGTAGGTTATAATGGGTAAGAAATGGTATAATTCCTTGTGCACTGTATTTAAGAATGTTTTCAGACAGTATCAATAACAGGTAACTTACACATCAGCATTATACACCTTTCTGGTTCTATGAATCAGATAAAATTATCCTAAAAGTAGTTTAGTACTGAACTACTCCCAGGGCAAGTATTACTTTAGTATCACCACACTGATAGGGTAGTATACTTTCGTTTCCATGAAGTTAACATTAATGTAAGACTGTTCTCAATTAAAATGCTGTAGAACATCAGTGCTCAAGGTATGTATTAAGTTGGTAGATTTGACTGAAAATCCATTCAAAAATCAATGTTTCTTTTGTACTTCTGATGCTTGCCTTCAGCCTCTTCTTTCCTTGCAGAGCTGTGCTCTTTTCCCAGGACCATCTACCAGCAGTGTTTCCTCATCAGTTTCATCCTTCTGATCAACTTCAGAAGTTAAAATGACCACAAATTATGGCCAGCAACCTGGGAGGAGAAAGGCAGAGATGTGTGGGAAGAATGCAACAGAAGACAAGAGAGAAGAAAGACTGCAACTGAGCATCAAGTTGAAACCTGCAGTCCAAGAAAGCATTATTGATGTTTAGTGGTCCAATTTGAAACTTATTAAGCTTCAGTATGCAGGAAAAATTTCATCTGGTAAGTTGCAATTTAAAAAAGAACAGGCTTTCCAGAAAATTAATATTACAAATTACAAAAAATTACAAATAGCTGTCTACATTTAGCCAGTACCCAGGGCTAAATTGTATCAGTTATTCTACCACCCAATGCTCCTTCCCCATTTAAGAAGGAGAATCAGGGAAAAGAAAAAAAAAAAAGGCAAAGTCCCATGAGTTGAAGTAGAAATGGATTTACTGGAATAACAGACTGATACAACAACCAACGTAGACTATACAAAGTTCTACTCAGCCTGGTCCTTGATGTCAACAGCACAAACAGAGAAGACAGGAGGAAGGCACCCCAGGAAGAGGAAATCCACCCTCACTCAGCTCCCTCCTTTTATAATGAGCATGATCTAAGTGGTATGGGATACACCTGTGAGTCAGCTGCCTTGATTGGAGCTCTCGGCTGACTCGGGGCTACTCATGGCCTGCCTGCATGGCTGGCCCATGGGTCTGTGCCTGGGGAACCATGACAATAGCTAAACGCATACTTCGATTTACTGGAAACAAAATGTGTTAGGATGAAAAAAGGAGGAGGCTTTCCAAGTTTTCTTCTTGAATAACAACAAACTAAATTTTCAGCAGAAGTGGGCTGATAAGTGATTGAGTCAAAAGGGCCAGTACAAGAATGCTGAGTCTATAGATAATCTAAAATTCTTATACTGTTTCTCCTGAGCTAGGAAAAAATCCTTTTCATTCTCAGAAACAAAATTATAGAGACCTTGAAAACCCTAATACAAACAAGTTTATTTATACTGATTATGTAATGCATGATTCGCTGTGTCAGATCCTAATAACATTGCACCTACCCAGTATTAGAAAATGTCAAGAGCTGAATTTCCATTACAATTTCACAAATCTAGACTCTTTTTTTTTTGCCTCAGTTATATCTCCTTGTGTTCCTCTAATGAAATAAAGTGGTAGGAAACATCTTTGACTTGCCACGTAAAGAATTCCTAGCAAATATAAAACCTTTCTGCCTGGAGCTACTGGCATAAGGATGTATTGTGAACAAAAAGCCAAAGCGGCAAAAATGCAGTGTTTTCAGCTATTCCCATCTTTCACGTACTTCATATGGGATCTGTGCCAGGTAGCCCATACTGAAAACAGAAAGTCTAAAGTACCAGCTAGAGTGAAGATGTTTGTTTTCTACTCTTCAGAATGGAGTGCCACACTGATTTTGTGGTAGCAACTGAATGCCAGTTTCAGAAACCATTACACCTATGGATCACCTAAAGGCAGTCATGGCTTACACTTGAAAACTTCTGTCCATGTGCAGTAGGACTTCGCTTCCCAGCACCTGTCACTGTCCTACGCAGCTGCAGTGGAGCTCACTTGCTGTAAACAGAAGCTGAAATTGTTCCTCAGAGAAGGTCCAAGACATTGGACAAACTTTGGATTATCTGCCTTGAAACACTGACGTTTTTAGAGTACACAGTTTCTAATCAAACCACAAATGATGGTATTTTTGTTCTGCTTCACATGATAGAAGCGTAACTGTGACTGTCCTAAGTTTCTTCTTTGAGGGCTCAAAAAAGCAATTTATCTGACAACCATGTTGCTAGCACTCTGAAGTGATTGGGCAAAATAACTTAGATTGGAAGGAACTGGAAGATGGATGCATGACTTAAGAGAGGATCTGTATCTCAAATTTCAAGGGAAAATGTTTATCTGGGAAAAATGATTATTTCAGTTATTCAAAAGGAATTGCATCATGCTGCCTTTTCTCTGAAGGGAAAGTTATTTGTATATGAACCAAGTTGTTCTGCACTTCAATATCATGGGTGTGTTGCCTGATAGATAGATACACTTGACCGAAGCTGGAAACAAAAATAGGCTTTTTGCCTCAGTTTCTTTCTAAATGTCACTGCATAATGTGATCTGCTATATGCCAGCAAGAGTGTACATAATAGTCAGAAGCTTGCTTTTTTAAGTACCATCTGGAATTGAGCAGAGCCAGAGGAGAAATTCAGCAGAGTACTGAGTGCCGCATACAAATCAAACAGTGTGCTTCTTTTCTTGTGGTAGTTCTTTAGAAAAGAAAAAATTGGGGCAGGAAGATGAATTACACTGTCTGTCTCGGGTCAGGACATTCAGGGCACTTGCCAATCTGAGTGAAAAGAAAACTGTAAACACAAATTCGTAATGCAATTTTATTTATTTAATTTTTAATCTTCCTGAGAATCAAAGTGCAAAAGGCTACCACTGAAAATATTTGAGTTAATCATAAACATATGAAGAACTCATGAAATAATTTAATACGTGATTAATAATGAAGTGAGCTCATTTATATTCTTTAAAACTGATAAGTCAGCAGATGGAATGCAATGGACATGAGTCCATTGGTCTTCCATTTTTACTGTACTACAATTGTTTTAATATTTAGCAGAATATCTGAAAATTGTGCTGAAGTTCAAATATCAACTTGCTTATTAAATGCATTCATCTTCACAGGAAAAATGAAACATTTTTATATTGGGCAATTAACCTTAGTTTTGGACCATGTAAATGAACTGTCTTGATTTTAATTTTGACAGAAGGAAGCATTCTTGTTAGATGAAGCAGAAAAGTATCAAACTAAAAGACCTTGGGAAAAATAAGCCGTATTAAATTAGACTGGCCTCATTTTAGAATACATTAAAGAATAAATTAGAGGACAAGATTACAGACTGATCTTCACAGTAGTCACATACTGCCATGAGAAACAGATGTGATAACAATCCAAATCCTTTAGATTTAAATTGAGCCAAATCTCTCTGAGATTTGCATATACTTGATTCTTTGAAGTATGTACTTTTAAAGCCCTATAATAACTACGTATGGGAAGACTGGAAACTAAACTTTAGAAGAATTGCAAAATCTGGCTACAGAGAATCATCTGGAAAGGACTGGACCTATGTACTAGCTTTATGCTTTTAATTACATAATAAGTATTACCAAAAACTTTAAGCATCCCAGTTTTGGCTTCAAAAAGGATGTCTTTTATAGACAGAATTGCTTGCTCAAATGGTATAGAACATGAGAAAAAATAATAATCTGAGACTCATTTTTTATTATTTTATTAAAAACTGGGCAATGATTACGGAAATGGTAGTGACAATTTAAAAAATTATCATAATTCTCTCTCAGCATTACTTTCTGCTATCAAAGCAATTTGATGTAGGGCTTCCAGACAGGCAACCAGCACACACTGACCAATACGAGCAAGAAAAGCAATTTTGGCCAAAAGCTACTAACACTCAAGTGTCTGCCGAGATATAGAAGGATTTCTTATTAAAATGCATGCAACTGAGCTAAGTACTCAGCAGGGCAAGAGCCAAAGCAAGGCTGTGTTATAGACTTTTACATAATGTGGGTCAGGGTATGAAGAGTTCGGTCTTCCGACTCACACAATTGTGCTGTTACTTTACTGGTGTAGCTTTTTTTTTCCCCCGAGAGTGGTTGTTTTCCTATAGCAGCAACCAATGTGTCTTTGCTGGTCCACACTTTTGGTGGATTTGATGCAATCCACTGTAACAGCACTGTTAAACTAATGTAAGTTTCTAATCAGTGGGCCAATGGCCTATAGCCTAGACATTCCCTTATTCAGTGCCTGGACCACTAACTTATTTCGTATGGGGACAAAGGAGGGAATAAACAGTGGTGATACAGCAGATATTTCCTTGCAGAAAAGAAAACCCTTGAAACATTACTACACCTAGCAGAACTCTATGCAGAGCATACAGAGAATCAATGTTTGTTCTGAATAAACGTTCTAGTAAGACATTATGAACAAAAATGAATGCTGAAATCTACAAAACTGAACCTGAGGAAAGAATTGAGAGTCTGATTCTGCGTGTTTTTACATATTATTTGTTGATGTTATCATCCACTAAGATATATCATCTGATATGAGTACCAAAGGTTTACTCCTTAAACCCATGGTAGGCAGATTTTCTTGGTATTCTAACATTATTTTTTGTAAACTGTTGTCACATTAGACAAAAAAATATTATTTCTGAGAGGCTATTTTAATAAGGTTTTTGTGCCTCTTTGGTTGAAATACTGTTTGTTGTTGATCCAGGATGTTATTTTATGTCCTTGTAGCTTCAGACTTCCTAGTGCCTCAGACAGAAGACTAGAAAAATCCTATTCCCAAAAAGAGCCTCCTTGTTTTCCCTTTCCTTTTACCTAGTCATTGATGCCTCCTGTTTAAGTCCTGTTGTAGCCTCAGTTCCCTCTCTGTTACATCACAGGTGGCTACCACAGATCAGCAAATTAGAAACAAGAAAACCTTTCTAGAAATCCTATTGAAATCAAGTTACTCCAAACAAAAAAAAATGCATGGTGCCAACAGTCGTTCCCAATAACATCAAAAAACACCCCCATAGCATAAAAGAAACACCTGCAGTGTCCCAGATAGCTGGAGCAAGCTACAAAGCTCAAAAAGAAGACCTGGTGTATTAACCTCCTTAAGGAAGCAGATTGTACAAAAGGATGTTTGTTTTAAATGAGAGTCTTTGTTTTAAATGGGAGCTGGAAATAATGCTTGACCAATCTAGATAACCATCGATGATGGCATGACTGGCTGGGTGAATGGGAGGAGTGCAGTGGATTTTGTCTACCTCAAATTCAGCAGGGCTTTTGACATTGCCTCCCACAACATCCTCATTGGTAAGTTTAGGAAGTGTGGGTTAGATAAGTGGACAGTGAGTTGAATTAAGAACTGGCTGAATGACAGAGCTCAGAGGGTTGTGATCAATGGCAGTCTAGTTAGAGGCTTGTAGTAAGTGGTGTCCCCCAGGGGTCAGTACTGGGTCCAGTCTTGCTCAACATATTCATCAATGACCTGGATGAAGGGACAGAGTTTGCTGATGATAAAAAACTGTGAGGAGTGGCTGATACACCAGACAGCTGTGCTGCCATTCAGTGAGACCTGGACAGGCTGGAGAGTCGGGTGGAGAGGACCCTAATGAAGTTCAACAAAGGCAAGTGCAGGGTCCTGCACCTAGAGAGGAACAACCCCTTGGCAGCTCTACCAAGAAGGACCTGGGAGTCCTGGCAGACAAGTTAACCATGAGCCAGCAATGTGCCCCTGTGGCCAAGAAGGCCAATGGCATCCTAAGGTGTATCAAGAAGAATGTGGCCTGCAGGTCGAGAGAGGTGATCCTCTTCTCCTCTGCCCTGGTGAGGCCACATCTGGAGTACTGTGTCCACTTCTGGGCTTCCCAGTTCAAGAGAGACAAGGGACTACTGGAGAGAGTCCAGAGGAGGGTACGGAGATGATGAGCGGACTGGAGCATCTCTCTGATGAGGAAAGGCTGAGACCTGGGTCTGTTTAGCCTGAAGAAGACTGAGAGGGGATCTCATCAATGTTTATCAATATCTAAAGGGCAGGTGTCAGGAGGATGGGACCAGACTCTTCAGTGGTGCCCAGTGACAGGACAAGGGGCAATGGGCACAAACTGGAACACAGGAAGTTCCATCTGAACATGAGGAAAAACTTCTTTACTGTGAGGGTGGCAGAGCACTGGCACAGGCTGTGCAGAGAGGTTGTTTAGTCTCCTTCTCTGGAGACATTCAAAACCCACCTGGACGCCATCCTGTGCGACTGCTGGGGGTGAACCCGCTCTGGCGGGGGGGTTGGACTGGATGGTCTCCAGAGGTCCCAACCCCGACCATTCTGTGATTCTGTGATTCGCCTGTTTTGTTCTAAAACAAGTTAACTAAAAATTCAGAGTCACCTTCAAGGCAGTGCTTTTTGTTTGCTGGGTAACAGGAGAGCTAAGCACCACACGCAGTCAGGCTGGACTCGGAGGTTCTGCTATGCACCCCCAGGCAGCACCCCGGGGCACACAGCCCCGTCAGGCACACGGCAGGCAGGCTGCCCGGCCCGCCCGGCTGCTTGACCCACCCACCGCAGGCCGCGGCACCGGACACGGCTCGGTCCCGGTGCCCGCGGCTGGGCCCGTGACAGCCGCACCGCCGCCATCGGGCCGGGCCTACGACCGGAACCCGCCCCGGCAACCGCGCGCTGCCATGGCAACCGCGCGCGCCCGCCCAACAGCCGCTTCCAGCTCCTGCGGCTCGCCGCGGCCGCCGGAATGGCGCTGTCGCGCTCGAAGAACTGCGCAGTTGCAGTTGCCCCCATCCCGGCTTTGGCCCTGCCCCTCCTCCGAGGCCGGTGTGCCGGTGTCACTCATCCCCGCTGTCCCGCCCCTTCCCCGGGCGGCGGACGGGAGCGCGAGGGATAGGCGCATGCGTCACTGACCGTGCCCACTGGGCGCGCACTTCCTCGCTGCCCGTCGCGCGGAGTGCTGCGCAGGCGCAGTGGCGGCGGCGCGGCGCGGGCGGAGGAGGGGGCGGTTTGACCGTAAACATCCTGCCGATTTGAACGGCTGGTTTGGGCGGCAGGAAGGGCCGTGGCCGCCATCTTGTTTGTTTGAGTGAGCGACTCGGCTCGGGGAGGAGGAGTGGAGCGGTTACCGAGCCCGGCCGCGCCAGCCGCTGCACCAGCTTCCCCCTGCCCCGGACCAGGGTAAGGAGCGGCTCCGGCCGCGCCCGCTCCCGCTGGCCGTCCGGGCTCGCTGCCGCCGTCCGAAGTGGCACGGCCGGGGCCAGCCGCGGCCCGGCTCTTGGGGCGCTGCCGGCCTACTCGGGCTCGGCTGCCGGTCCCCTGCGGCTGGGCACGGCCGCGCCGACTCTGGGCCGAGCCCTCCCGGCGGGGGCGGGCGAGTGGCCATGGGAGGGGAGGGCCCGCAGGCAGCCCGGGGCGCCGCGCCACCCGGGGCTCCCCCGGCAGGGCCAGGGCGGCGGGGCCGCGGCCGGGACTGGAGGCGCGGGGCCGGGTGGCTGGGGTGACCTGCGCCGAGGCCGTACGCAGCGGGGCCCCGGCGGCCGCACGGACAGGGCCCGGGGAGGGGCCGGGGAGGAGGCAGGGGCGGGCGGGCGTTCCGTGGTAGTGTGAGTCTGAGTCGGGAACGGTCCCACGCGTGGAAGCGCAGTGCTCTCCCCTCGCCCACGGGAGATCTGGCTCACGGGGGAGCCGAGGGAGCAGTGAGGTGGGGTCCGGTGGCCAGCATAAGGTAACAGCCCCGTTCTGGGGGTTGGCGAGAAGGCCGGTGTAGCTGTGGGGCAGCTGCAGTCTGGGGAGGGGGAGAGCAGCAAGGTTTTATCTGCACGTCTGTTCTTTTCCAATGTAACTTCTCACTTGAGTAAAGCAGACTGGTGAACGTTCTCACAGCCATCGTTAGTAGCATGTGGATTACTTTCTGGGCATTGTGACTGTTGATCTGCAAATAAAAGGCCCCTTTAAAAATGCTTGCCTCTTGAAGAATTAAGATCTTATTCTAGCAGCTCCTGTGGACGCTGATACAAGCCTTGCTATAGTCTTTAAGATTTCTCTCTGAGCCTGAATGAAAGCCTTCTGTTAAATATAAAATGAAGTGTTGTGTTTTATCAACGGTAAAGGAAGTTTGGGGTCAGTGTGACTTATTAGCAGTCTCAGTGAAAATAGCTTTTTGTTAAATTTAATCACATGAAAGAAAATATTGTAAATTTGGAGAAGTTATTTTGGCACACATTGTGTGAACACGTGTAATAAGCATATACGTCCATTAATCTCTTCCTCAGTAAAACTGGTTACATCAAAAATGGGGAAACAAGAAAGCATTAGTAGGGTCAGGCGTGCATTTTACATTGTGAAGGTTTGTTTGTAAATATTTGACATTCTGTGAAGCTTGGAAACACAAAGCCTATTGACCTGAAATTTTAACTGGAGAAGTGTGGTGAGGAAATAAAAGGAGGAGCAAGAAGGTAGTGAGACTTACAATAAACTTAAATTACCACACAATTAAATTAGTCTTTTCTTGCCATCAGGGTTGCTGATATCATGTGATTTCCCACAGAAATGAGAATAGTTGCCTCGGCTAATACACAAGTTTAACTTTGAGTCAGAATGTTAGAAAGTTAGTTTTTTACATTTGGGCTCTTTGGGTGAACAGTGCAGGGGAATAACTTGCAGGAGATGGAGCAACATAAGGAATTAAAACACGGTTTCTGCAAGTGTGTTAGTTTGTCTTGGAACTGGAATTGCACAAAATGGGTTGGGATAATCAAGATAGAGCCTGAAATGAAAAAGATTCTTTTCCACTGGATGAGTGGACATATTGAATCTAGGGGTGAGGGCAGGATACCTGCTGAGCTTCAGATGTGAAGATGGGGACACACAGAGTGTTCATAGGGTTCAATAATCTCAAACTCTACAATAATTCTGAGTGATCTGCCTTTTGAATTGATAACTTTAGTGGGGCACTGGTTCTAGCTATTTGATTATGTAGGTGTGTAGTATATTGTCATTTCAGAACAGCATATGTAGTTCCTGCAAAGGAGTGGTGTGTTTTGAGCAGTTATAGACCTGGTAGTGAAGCCTCAGGCACAGGATTTCAGAAAAAATGTTGGTGAAAAAAACAAGACCTGGAGACAAACGGAAAATGTTGTATGCATTTATCAAAGGTCCGTCAAGTTTGACTATCTCAATTTCATCTTTTCAATAATTGATTTTGTGGACATAAGAAATTGAGATGGCTTGTCACTGAACTTCAGTAAAGCTACAGGTACCACAAAGAAATATAATAAATTGAGAAAAATGGGGATTAACCAGAGAGTTACAAAGTGGTTGAAGGAAGGAGATGAAATAAGATAGTGCTGAAAAGAGACATTGAGCTGTAAGAAGTTGTTAGAGGAGGTTGTGAAGACTGCTCCTTGTGATGAATTTTTTTTCAATGGCATCAGGTGTTCAGTGTGGTAATGAAACCTGCTAGGGAGACAGCAGTGCCTGCACCAGGGAAGTTTTAGACATGTAAGAAGGACTGTCTGGTGAAGGATTATGAGTTAAAACTGAAGAACTCAAAGTACAACAGCAGGGTCAGGGTAATCCATCTGGGCTTCTGAAGTCTGGCAGGGCCAGCTCGAACTGCTGCAGGTGCACAGGGTGAGCTTGCTCTTCCCCAGATCACCCAGGGCTGGCAGGGCTTAGGAAGCATAGGAAGAAAATATGTGTATGGGGGAGCAGCAGGTCAACAAATCAAAGATGAACTTGAACTATGAAATGGTGTATATATACATAACCTGCCCTAGTAGAGTAACAGGCAAGTGGATTTAATGGGCTAGAGTGACCCTTGTTAATATGCTGAATATTGTATGTGGTGTTTGCAGTGTTACTGCCAACTGTTAATTCATTAAACTTCTTTCTGAATATCTTAAAGGGTGGGACTCGAGCTATGTGAGTTTAGATAGTTGGCCATTCTAATGTGCAGAAGGATTTAGATACTTAATATTTGTGAATTGATGGTTAAGATGAAGGTCAAAGATAGGCTCTGCCCAATCTTCGTGTTGCTTCTTTGGGAGGATCAATTACCAGATACTCAGGAGAATGGAAGAGGCAGATTCTGGATCACACCCTGTGTGCTATCGGTGTTGTATTACTTTTGCTCGATTGTTGAGGACCAATTTAGGCAGAGGAACATGAGGACAACTGTAGCATGTTGAAGCAAATTTAGAGTTAATTAAAATCAAGTTTGAAGTCTCCTAAAAGAACACTTTGGCATGGTTGGGATTTGGTCCCACCTGGTCTTGTGTGAGTATGTATTTTTTTTGCCTCAGAGCTATGCAAGCAAGACAGAAAAATGAGTAAGTTCTTAGAACAAGTTTTAAGGTCCTGGTTCTTATCCAATCAATTCCAAAAATTAACAGTTATACTTTGCTTTACAAGCTTTTTAAGAGCCATCAGCTACCCTTTTTCTTTTGAGGATTCTTATGAGTTGCTTTTGCAGCCAACAACATATGTTTTACATGTCTCTACATGAGCACACTCTGCCACTCCAAAAACCTCTTATTCCCCTTAACATTCATTGCAGTCTCAAATTATGCCAGAAAATCTATTTCTTCTTCTTTTGTGCCACTGCATCAGCATACTGCCCTATGAATTAAAGATCAGGAGAAAAGCCTGAAATAAGGAAAAAGGATTATCTGAAAAGAAAGAAAAAAATATCTGGAGAAAGTGTGATCAAACATTGGGGCCTGCTTTAAGCAATTGTGCTGATGCTCTGAACAGAAGTAGCTGAACTGCTGTAGGTGTAAAGGAACTGTAAAGGTGGGATTTGTACAGTTGCTGTAACCCCAGGTATTGCCATACAGAGCAGAGCATCTGCTGGAATTTGGAAGTGGCAGAGTTTCATATTGAGAGATAGGAAATTAGTGCTTGAGGGAGTAAAGTATTGTTTGTTAATAACAATTCAGATTAAAACAGACTTTAAAACTATCTGTAGTCTGATTGTCACTGTTACTTTGTGTATTTCACTGTAACAAGGCTTCCTTAGTAGATGAAGAGAAACAGACAGCCTTTGTCAGAAGCTAGTTACTTTTGATTCTTAAATGTTGAAGTACCCTGCATTGTATAATCTTCTCATTAGTTTTACAAGCAAGTTTTAGGTTTGATCTGTAACTCCAGTACACACCACAAACACAGGTGACCACTGACTATTGCCTTTGCCTTCCCTTGGTTTTCAGCCTCTCTATTCTTTGATTTAATTGGTTAGGAAGCATATGTTTTGAAACTCCTTCACATATGTCAAGCCACTTTATGGAGAGTACTTGGGCTTGGATTGTCAGTTCTTTAAAAGACAAAGAAGTTAACAATGTGTCTGTTTAGTAAAAAAAAAAAAAAGTTTGATAAATCATTAGCTTTGGTGTGATCCTGACACTCAGATATTTGGGAAACCTTGCTCCCTCCTAGATATTTTAGATGGCTGTTTGTCTTACGCCTGCATTACCCTTGCTGTCTGGAATTTTGTGATAGGTTGTTTCTGAGTTGTCTGAATAGTATGTTTCACATTTCACAGGAAATCTTCAGTATATTCCAGGGTTACAGTTAACTGCATGTTCAAAGTTTTGTGAAGCCCATGCTACATACTTCAGTGATTGTAAAACATGGGTGAATAATTGTGCCAGGCTCCATGAATCAAAGTACATTCTGTTGCAGCTGTTGTTGGAAGATTTTAGCAGAGTAATACAAGTGGTTTTGTTAACTGTATGTTTGTGTTTTCCCCTGTTCCTCATATTTATGGGTAATTTACAGGCCTGGTGTTACCAGAGCAGTGCATGGTTGTGGTAGCAACTCAAGATCTCAAAATGCTGTGCTGCAAAGTTATGTCTCAGCATATACAAAAATACTGTGAGGCCTTTGAAAATGCACAAGGGATTGAATTGTTTGCTGGCCTTTGAGACAGTGTGATGTCTTTCAGAAAACACGGGGAGGGGGGTAGGGGAGGAAGTAGAATACCTTCTGTTAGAGAACTTTTATTGATCAATGAGACTTACAAAATTGTTTGGTTGTGGTTCTTAGAAAAGCTTGCTCATGTCCATCTTTGTGCAGTGCTGTCCTTAGCTCCCACACAATCTCAACAAACAAAAATGGTGTTTTAGCTTTTTGTTAATCTGCCTCTTGGTTATGACTCAAAGCTATCAACTTCACTCCTTAAAGGAGTTTTAATCCTTATCTACTGCGTTACCTCGAGCTGAAGCTGAGCGTAGCCTTTATTTTCTTTAAATCCTCTCCGTATCCATTCTTGGTGATGGGCAGAATCAAGTCATTAAGATGGGTAAGTTTGATAGTTCTGTTGTCCAGTCAACTCTGTTCTGTTTAATGCAGCTGAAATTCAGTGCTTTTATCATCTTGCACGTAGGACAATACCTATGAGTAGGTACAGGTATGGAGTATGAGAGATTATAGGCCTCTACTTTCAGAAATCTACAATTTTTCATTTGTTATCCAGGTATCTAGAGGTTGGCTTTACTTCCACTGAACCAGTAATGATGCCAGTGCTTCTCTTCCCCATATACTTGTTTTGTAGCAGTCACAATTGTGCTCTTATTTTTTTTTATTTTTTATTTTTTTGGTGAAGCATATCCTATAAATACCAACAGCTCTACCTGAGCTGCTTTGAAACTTGTTTCTTTTACCTCCTGGTGAATTGGCTTCCTGAGAATCTCTGGCTATCATGTTTGCCACTGCTTTGTGTTTCCCTGTGTTCCCTGTTTGCTTCTAAGTTGTGTTGGGATGCATTTGGGAAACACTGGGGGTTTTATGGCTAGAAAATGATGCTGTTCACACTGGCTCTGCCCAGATTAAACTGTCCTTGCTTTTACTGTTCAATTGCTGAGCTGCTTCTGCCAGTGTTTCTGTAGGCATGGAGGAGGTAAAAATTGAAATGCACTTGTTGCATCTCTCCTGTTCTCTTTCTTTTCTTTTTCCCTAGTTATGGATATTGCTGGAGAAAAAACTGGAGAATCTTCCACCTTTTTAAAACAGACTTTTTGGTTTCTTGACTTAGAGTTGAACTGAATCATATGCTTACCTCATGCTTGAAATTGGCATGTTTAGATCATAATACATGATGCTGTTCTGCTTCCCCATGTTTTGATGTGTGGGCATCTTACTAGCCATAAGCAGGTAGTTACTAGACAAGTAGATAAAACTTAGAAGGAAGTCTGTTTTTCTGGTGAAGGAGGAAGAAGAAATCTTCAGGAAGTTTGGAATAATGCAGTCAGTTTTCTTAACATTTTTATCAGCACTTGAATAAAATATACGAAGTGTTACTGAGAGGATTGTGAAATGGAGAGTGGTGTGTTCAGAAGTGAAGACGTAATTGTACTTTCTGTTTGAGAAAATATGGTGAAGTCTAAGAAGTTTAGGATTCTCTTTTATAGTACTGCACATTTTGCTGAAACAATGTAGAATATATACTACTATACTGATACAGTATAGTAGCACCTACTGAATTAAGAGTAGAAAGAAATGGAAGTGGTAGAAAACTACTGTGGACGGAAAACTGAGATGTGTTTGTTTGCATTGTATGAGTTTGGTATCATTACCGTTAAGTTTACATTATTTTTTTTTTCCCTTGTGGGATGGTGAACGTTTTAAAATTACGTAAATGGTCATTGGTTGCTGTTGTTCCTGCTTTATATTTCCTCTGCAATAAATATATATGCTATTACATGGCCACCACTTTCAAGTGTCAGCTTCTTAAATATTTTATACAAATAGTCTGACCTTAATAATTAAAAAGCAAACATGTGCTTTGCTTAGTGCAGATAAGGGCTGTCTTTGCAAGGATGTTCCTCATTAAAAAGAAGTCATAGGGAAGAAAAATTAATTTTCCTTCCTCTTTACAGGTTTGCACTTTGTTTTAGACATCTGGGACCATGTTCTATGCCCACTTCGTCCTCAGCAAGCGTGGGCCGCTGGCCAAAATCTGGCTGGCGGCCCACTGGGATAAGAAGCTAACCAAAGCCCATGTTTTTGAGTGTAATCTGGAAAGCAGTGTGGAGAGTATCATTTCACCAAAGGTATCTATTTTAAGCTGATGTAATGTTATCTTATAGTGAAAAGAAATTGTGTGTACCGGTAGTAGTTACCATTTGGGACACTGAAACAAAATTCCTAATGTTGCTATTTTAAAGGGTTGAAAGGTCTGTTCAGATGTGAAATATTCTATTGACTCTTTGATTCTGAAGAGTATTTTCTTGTGGATTTTCTAATGCTAAAGTATCATGCAATTTAGCTACAGAATGTTTTGCTTTGTATAAATTGGGGACTTGCATCTTGATATGATGGCACTCTTTCAGTGCTGCTGTTACTGGGTGTGATAGAAATAATACTTAAGTTATTCTTGTTTATGCTTGTGACCTAAATTCAAAGCATGTTTCTGCTTAGCTACAACAAAAAGATCTGAAGTATCACGGTAGCTTGTTATAATACTGGTTACATGAGGATAATTTTCCAAATAATATAATTACTACATCGTAGTGGAAAAGCCTTGCTTTTGACGTTTTTAGTCTCTGGTTTTCTGGGAGGCAAATAGATAGCAACAAAACTGAAAGAACATAACACTTCTGGATGGCTGATGGCTGTTGTGAAACCTGAGGAAATTTTGAGGAACTTGGGGTTTTAAATCATTTTTATTTTCCCCTCTATTACTCATGAAAATGAATTTTTCCATTCAAGAACTAGTGGACTGATATAGTCGTGACTTTTGCCACTTAACAGATTTCTTACTTGTCTTATAAGAAAAATAACTATTTGAAAAAGAAGAAAACACCCATTTTTATCTTTTCTTTTGGCTGATACAAATATAACAATGCTTCTATACTGCTACTCTGGGTTTCGGAAGAACTGGGAATATAAGCTAAAAATGTATAGTACAATCCCAGAGTTACTATTCCAGAACAGTGAATTGCTTCAGTTTCAGCTCTGGAAGGATTTAGAAAGAAAAAGATTCTTAAGAGTTTGAGTTAAACCCTGTATAGCTTAAGCTTTCTGGGAGACAGTTATTCCATGTACCCTTCAACACAAGTCTCATGTTCCTTCTTAAGTACCTTAGTCTGAAAGGTCCTTCCCTGGAATTTTTTTTATCAGTTTTCTGTTCCCACAGCAGATACATGATTACATAGTAAAGCAGTGAAGTTAAAGAGGAAAGGAACTTAAACTTGTTTTAATGTGGCAGTGCTTGTTTATGGACAGCCCTCATCTTCTACTGGTTTTCTCTGATTCTGTCCTTAACTGCAGGTTAGAAGGTGGAGAGGTAACAAGTAACAGTTTTTAACTAAATTTTACTTAACCAAATTATAATTAATGTCTGTCCAAATTTTTGCATTTTTCACTTTTTTTCATAATTAAAGTAACAAAGATGTCAGAAAAAGGTGTGGTAAAATGGGTTTTGTCTTATCTTTTTGTTTGTTTAACTAGACAGAGCAGTGTTTGGGAATTCCTGGAGTCAGCTGCTATTAATTTACTGATATTTGCCAGGTCATCCATAAATGATATGTAGAGTATCATCTTAACTCAAGGTTTTGCATTTTTCCTTTCTTCTTTTTATACTTTTGGATATTTCATGTTATTGAAAAACTCATGCAAAGCTGACTGAAATTTCATTAAAGGAAAAAAAAAGTAAAGCTACAACTAATTCACTGATTGTGCAATATGTTTTTAGGTGAAGATGGCACTTCGAACTTCAGGACATCTCTTACTAGGTGTTGTCAGAATCTACCACAGGAAAGCAAAATATCTTCTTGCAGACTGTAATGAAGCTTTCATTAAGATTAAGATGGCTTTTCGTCCAGGTATCTGTCTTTAAGCACTCTCTGAACAGTTACATTGTTGTATAATGATATTTATACAATTCTGCCTTACTGTCTCTGTAGAAGAATTACATAAAGTTACATGGGATTATAGAAGAAGTTATTTTCTTTAGCGCGGCTTCAGACTGGCTGTGTGACTGAGTTGTATGCTGAAAAGCATCTTTTAATTGATTTCTGAATGAAAACTTTTCCTGTTAGTGCTGATTCAGTAAAATTTCAATTATGATTGTGGCTTCTGTTGGTGTATGATGTTAAATGGCAATATGCTGCATGGTTTTTACCTTCTGTCACAAGTCTGAAAAAGGCCAGTTGCATGTATGGAATAGAAGCACAGAAGGAAGCTCATTTCCATCAAGGGTAAAGATTGCCTTGCCATGAGTTATAAAAGAAACATAGAAGTAAGCTGGTTTTTTACTACTTTGACGTTTTCATTTCTGGAAGTCATGTGAACTGTAATGTGTGCAAGAAAGATATTTTCCCTTTTGTATGTGCAATGCAAATTCCCCCTCTATTGTTACTTTAAGATTTTCCATGAAGATGGGGAGCCATATTGATACCTGAAATGACTTTCCATCCAGCAATGAATTACTTGATTTTTGTGCAGTTGATAGTTTTCTTTAATTCTGGCCTGGGAAAGTTTTTTCCAACTGGAGTGTAGCTGTGTCAGTGACTCTGCTGGATACTCACAGCTGCTGAATCATATTCTACCTTTTAAAATTTGTGCTTGTAATAGATTTAAAAGCTGAACTTAAGGAAGCCTTTTTTTTAAAAGGCAATTCTTGAAAGCCAGTGCAACGGTAAAATTGAGGAAAGTTAAGCTATATAATGCCTTTTATCTTAATTTCCTGATCTTCATGTTGTGATTCAGGTATTGAACTTTATGTAGCTTTCAGTGGCAATTTGTTCACTGTTGCCAGTTTTTTGTTTACTGTTGCATTTAACTTCTTGGAATGATGGGAAAACATAAATTGGCCTAATTTTACAAGGCAATCTGTTTTTCCAATTTTCACACTCCCAGCAGAGAGCACAAAGCGAAGTGCCTTAAAACAAGATTTACAAAAAGTGATGTGCTATCTTGAAACAAGTTGAGGCCTTTGTTCTCAGTTTATCAGCTTTGTAGCTTAGATGTTTTATTTTAAGCAGCCAACAGGTAAAAATATTGAATAGCCCTGAAAGGATGGCCTGGGTTTCTTCATTCCTAGCCAAGTACCGAGATGAGTAAACTACAGACTTGTGCTTGTTCCTGGTGTCTCTGGACAGTGGTTCTTTGATTATCCATTGCAGAGGGGAACACAGTGGGCAGAGTGTTTCTGAAGTATCTGTACTTCAGAACTGCCTGTGTTATGTGGATCAGAAGGCAGAACATAGAGCTCAGATCTACAAGTTACAGAAGGAGCTGAACATGCATTTCCCATGCACTTTCAAGTGTCCTGACCTTTAAGCCTTTGAATAAAAGAGAGGCACCAACTACTGGCACTGTTTTGAGATGTCTAATCTGATAGTCATGCTCTGAGAATGCTCACTGAGTAGCAGATTAAGCATCTCAGGAGGTTAAGAAAAGGTATGTATGGAGTTTAGGTAAATGCAAAAGTGTAAGAGTTTGTGTGGCCCAAGTGCAGTCAGTACTGTGCTGGGACTTTCAGAGCTAATTGAACTGAAGACGTGACCAGTAGCAAAGTAGTGATACTATCGCCACTGCTTTACCCAAACCATGCTGCTATGTTGCTGCTGCTTTATCCAAACCAAAATACTGGACTAATAGCTCAGCTGGAGAATGATTATAAAACAATTTTGTAGCAAGTACCTGCATAGTGATAACATACAGCCTGTGTTAGCTGGACAGCTCTGCATTGTGCTGTACAAACATGGAGTGATTTGAGGCTTTCAGGGCTGTGCAAAATGGTACAAGGGCTTGAGGGCATGTAATTTGAATTAAGGCTGAATCTCAATGCTAACATTATCTTAGATTTCTTCATAGGTATCTAGCATTGGTTCAAGTCAACAATTTAAAGACAAGAAGGTCATGTAGAGAGAACAGTGCTGAAGGCGTAGGGAAAAATTCCTTGTAAGGAATGGGAACTCATGTCTTGAGTGTTTTTCCTGCAGGGGTTGTTGATTTGCCTGAGGAAAACAGAGAGGCTGCTTACAATGCTATTACCTTACCTGAAGAATTTCATGATTTTGACCAACCACTTCCTGATCTAGAGTAAGCTTGGTTTGTTTTTTTAATTTCCATGCAAATATAGTTTGGTTTTAGTTGAGGAGATCCTGCTTTTAAACAGCAAACTCATTGTGGAATTAAAAGTGCAGTTTTGGGGGGGGGGTTTGAGTTTTTAGTATACCAAGCAAGTACACAATCATCTTTATTGATTTTAATTTCATAGTAATACGTAATTTTAACCAAAGTTAAAGCTGTCCATACAGAAGCTTTTGAAAAACTTGGATATGTATTGTCATTTTCTTTTTTTCTTCTATGGAAGGCACTCTGCATCACACATGTTCTCAGATTAATCAAGATCAGCTTTATGAAAATGTCCTTGTTGACCTTACTTAGGAGCACTTTTAATTCTTAAAACTTTTTAATACTAATTGGTTAATTTTAAACATCATAAGTATACAACTTGAATAGTTCTTGATCTTTAAAAAATTGGTGTTACCCTTTTGGATTATTCATAATGGCATTTCTGGGATGTAGTTTGCTTTACTCAGTGTTCTACTTAGTATATATTCTAATTTGAATATAAACCAATTTGAAACTAAATACAAATTCTGTGTTCTTCTAAGAAACATACCTTAACACACCACAAAGAGTGTTAACTTGGTACTGTTACTAGACGTATTTTTTGATAAATTATATTAATAGCTTTTGAAGGGGGGAAAGTCTGTTCTTGGTTATTAATTTGGCCTTTAAAATTAGTGACCCCAGCATATCAAGGAGTAAGAGAGGTTACTGATACATTTCGCAGAAGCTAATACAATTTGGATGATAAGTTTTAACCATGAATGGTCTTACTGTTTTAAGTAGTGTTTCCTATTCTGTATTCACCATCAGCTTTTTCATTAATTGACTTAAGTGCGTAGTGTACTTCTTGGGAACGAACTTCACATTTATCTAAGCAGTCTTTATCTGTTGTGTTCTGTTGTGTTGTTTGGGTTTTTTTCTAATGGAGATTTTTAATAATTGCCTTCTGTTTGTTTAAGTGATATTGATGTGGCCCAGCAGTTCAGTTTGAACCAGAGTAGAGTGGAAGAAATTACAATGAGAGAAGAAGTAGGCAACATCAGTATCCTCCAGGATAATGACTTTGGTAAAAATCTCATGTATTACTATGTTACTAAGCTATTTTTGGTAAATGTAAAGTTATAGTTTTACAATTACTGTGGAATTCCCACGAAGTACAAAACAGATCAAACATGCCGTATTTCCATATGTTTAATTTTTATTTTTCCCAAAAAGACTGTCCTATAATACTTGGCAAACTTCTAGCTGCCTATATAAAGCTGGAGAATATTCAGTCAGGTTAATTAGTGAAGTACTATGTCAATTCTAATTTTCAAAAAGTGGTGTGAACATGAAGTCAGCTGTTGCTTTAATCATAGGCATGTTTTCAATCAGAA
Source organism: Podargus strigoides (assembly GCA_028020825.1). NCBI lineage: Eukaryota > Metazoa > Chordata > Aves > Caprimulgiformes > Podargidae > Podargus > Podargus strigoides. The sequence continues at coordinate 14,150,078 of CM051620.1, forward strand.
ACTGTTACGCCATTTCTAAAGCTGAAGCAATCAGTGATGACTAGTTTACTTCTTTCAGTATCTTTTCAGTGACAGCTTTTTAAGGTGTGAATCAAAGCCAGAGGACAATTTTATTTGAATATCTCATTTCCAGAGTACATTAATGTAATTTATAATTTAGCAATCTCTTTGAAGGTATGATCTAAGTATTGATGGTGGTGTTGATTTGGTATTGGTCTGCTCTCTGTACATGGAGACCAGCCTCAAGACATAAGGTACAACTTTTTTGAATTCCTTAGAATTCTTTGGTTTCAGTGCAGCTAAAATTTAGTAGGATCATGGTAAACTCAATTCAAATAAGTATAATAAAATGCTGTGAAGAAGAGATGGTTATTTTTATATTTGTTTGAACAGTATATTTTTGCTGTAATACTGCTGAGCATAATTTCTTACATCTTGTCATTAACTCTGCAATTAAGGTAACTTGAAGTTTGGTCTTACATTTGGGCCTTTGCTGATTGATCAGCTAGGTCTCTTTCATCTTGGTTCTTTAGTATTTATAGGAGTGAAATCATATTCCTGCAGGTGACTTTGGGATGGATGATCGTGAGATGATGAGAGAAGGTAGTGCTTTTGAGGATGACATGCTGGTGAGCACCAGTGCTTCCAATCTCCTACTGGAGCCTGAACAGAGTACCAGTCACCTCAATGAGAAATCTAATCACCTGGAATATGAAGACCAATACAAAGATGATAATTTTGGAGAAGGAAATGATGGTGGAATATTGGGTAAGTTTGAAAAAATTATTTGTCCTCTGTCCTACCTTCTGCCTCAGTAATTAGTTCTTTGGAGGATGGGGGAGGTTGTTTCCTTTGTTGCCACGGTCCCTCTCAAAGTTTTGCCTTGAGCAGTGGAATTCTGGTATGAGTCCTACAGCGATATAGATGATGCATAGCATGTTATGTGTTGGCATATTTCAAATGGAGTAAAATTAAATCATCCAGAGTTTTTTCCATTCTATATGTAACATTAATGAAGGGCAAGTCCTGTTTAACCAACCTGATCTCTTTCTGTGATCAGGTGACCCACCTAGTGGATGAGGGAAAAGTGGTGGATGTTGTCTACCTGGACTTCAGGAAGGCATTTGACACTGTTTCCCACAGCATTCTGCTGGAGAAGCTGGTGGCTCATGGTCTAGACAGGTGGACTCCTCGCTGGGTTAAAAACTGGCTGGATGGCCAAGCCCAGAGAGTTGTGGTGAATGGAGTTAAATCCAGATGGAGACCGGTCACAAGCGGTGTCCCTCAGGGCTTGGTCTTGGGGCCAGTCTTGTTTAATGTCTTTATCAATGCCCTGGATGAGGGGATCGAATGCACCCTCAGTAAATTTGCAGATGACACAAAATTAAGTGGGAGTGTCGATCTGCCTGAGGCTCTGCAGCGGGATCTGGACAGGCTGGAGTGATGGGCCTGAGGTCAGTTCTATGAGGTTTAACAAGGGTAAGTGCCGGGTCATGCACTTCGGCCACAACAACCCCATGCAGCGCTACAGGCTTGGGGAAGAGTGGCTGGAAAGCTGCCTGGTGGAAAAGGCCCTGGGGGTGTTGGTTGACAGCCGACTGAACACGAGCCAGCAGTGTGCCCAGGTGGCCAAGAAGGCCAATGGCATCCTGGCCTGTATCAGAAATGGTGTGACCAGCAGGAGTAGGGAGGTGATTGTGCCCCTGTACCTGGCACTCGTGAGACCACACCTTGAGTACTGTGTCCAGTTCTGGGCACCACAATATGGGAAGGACATTGAGGTGCTGGAGCGAGTCCAGAGAAGGGCAATGAGGCTGGTGAGAGGTCTGGAAAACAGGCCTTATGAAGACCAGCTGAGGGAACTGGGGTTGTTTAGTCTGGAGGAGACTGAGAGGAGACCTTATTGCTCTCTACAACTACTTGAAAGGAGGTTGTAGTGAGTCTGGTGTTGGTCTCTTCTCCCAAATTACTAATGATAGGACGGGAGGAAGTGTCCTCAAGTTACATCAAGGGAATTTTAGTTTAGATATTAGGAAGACGTTCTTTCCTGAGAGGGTGGTTAGGCACTGGAACAGGCTGCCAAGGGAGGTGGTGGAGTCGCTGTCCCTGGAGGTGTTTAAAAAACAAGTAGATGAAGCACTTGAGGCCATTGTCTAGTGGTTAGGAATATGATGGGATAAAGGTTGGACTTGATCCTGGAAGTCCTTTCCAGCCATAGTGATTCTATGATTCTTTAGAGGAAAAAATCAATATGCAACTTCTCTTGTTCTTTGACTCCTTCCAATGGTTTAATTAATATGTTAAGAATTGTATTGAGTCAATACAAGCTTCTCTGTAAAGTACTAAGAAACCTAGTAAGATGCAAGTATGTGCAAGTGTATTGTAATAAAGGTTATCTGTAAGCTCAAAATTTGAGCTGAAATACACACCTAATTGCTTTTGTGTCAGCATCAAAAGTACAGGTTTGTCTAACCTTTGCGCTGTCTTCATCTGTGTTACCATAAATTTGTCTGTACTGCTTTATAGATTTGTCTCTACTTGCTTCATGAATTTGTGGATGCAAAACCGATTCTTTCATATGGTTGTTTCAGATGACAAACTTCTCAGTAATAATGATGGTGGTATTTTTGATGACCCACCTGCCCTCTCAGAAAGTGGAGTAATGATGCCAGAGCAACCTCCCCATGATGATATGGATGATGATGATAATGTATCAAGTGAGTATGATGTAGGACTACATCTATAATTATTTCTTTTCAACTAATTTAATTTGGATTTGAATTCCTTAAAAGCATGTTGAGTTCAAAAGTATGGAATGTGGTAAACCACTTTAAGGAGTGGAGGTGGGGATGGGAAGGGTAGCACAGTCTCTTAATGTTTTGATGTGTAGTGTGAGCTACTTGTTCTAATTGGCAGTGGGTGGACCAGACAGCCCGGACTCGGTAGATCCTGTTGAACCGTTACCAACTATGACTGATCAGACAACACTTGTTCCCAATGAAGAGGAAGCTTTTGCTCTGGAGCCTATTGATATAACTGGTGAGTAAGCTATTTGGGAATATTTTACTTGGATCATCAAAGACCACTGTAGCGTGATGGTCTGGAAATTAATGTCTAGCACTGCTGCTGACTCTGCTCCTCAGTTGGAAGAGAAACCAGGGACCAAGTGCTGAATTCGTTTTATTCGAACGGTAGCGTTCCAGTACTTCCCAGGTAGGTAGTTTACATTGATGGTCTTGGAGGCTATCAGTTTGTAGTTCGTGCTGTCAGTAAGTGTAGCAGCATGATACCTGTGTGACCTGACCTAGGTATTCCTGCTCTGGCAGGGGGGTTGGACTAGATGATCTTTTAAGGTCCCTTCCAATCCCTAACATTCTGTGATTCTGTGATACTGTAGCTTCTGATAAACCATGCTAGTTAAAATACAATGAGTTGAAATAGACCTCAACATGTCTCTAATTCTATTACAGTATCCGTAGTGCAGCACAGTTCTCAATATGCCATGTTTGATGGCCAGGAGTGACTGTTTACACTGAAAATGAGTGCTCTTTTTGTGATTCATAGCTTTAATGACTCGCTGAATTCAGGAGATACATCTTTGTATTAGAAGTTCTATGAAATAGTGAAATTCCTTGTCTTTAATGCAAGACACTTTCTTATTTTAACTGGTACGGTATTTGGCTCATTATAAACAGATCCCTCTTTATTAAAAAAAAAATAAGATCTGGAGAAAAATGTAGTCTGTCCTGTGTTTTCAGACTGAACTCCAGGCCCTGAATTACTGCTTGGCCAATTAAAAAGCCCTAGCACTGCCCTCTGGTGGCAAGCTAGCAACAGAGGTCCTTAGCTGATCAGCCGGGACCAGCAAAGACAGCGTTTGCCAGAGCCAGGCTGTAAGCAATTTACAGTAAAGTCATTCTAGAGCAGGATGAGAGGTTCAGGTAAGATAATCACCCACTTTAATATTACCAAAGTTCAGATAGGGCTTAAGTGAAAAACTTGTTCTGGTATTTTGACTCTTAGCTTAGAGGGATCTTATATATCAGGAGTTTGCTCCTGAAGAACACCAGCCTGACAAGCCAGCCATGAGGAAGGGAGGCATGTGCCACTGAGGATGTTGATGAGGCTTAGGTAGATTCAGTAGAACTACAAGTATATGCAAGAATTTGTAGGTTATGGGACAGGGTTCATAGTATTTGACCTTTCATAGTGCTTACAGCTTTTCATTCCTTCTCCTGAAGCTAACATTGCCTTAGATTCCTGAGGCAGCTTTATACATGGGCGAATAAGACCTATAGAGAACCTGCAAGATTCTTCTGCAGTATGGTATCTGTTTGAGCTAACCTTCATTACTTGCTAAAAATCTCAACAGTCAAGGAAACCAAGGCAAAGAGGAAGAGAAAGCTGATTGTGGACAGTGTGAAAGAACTGGATAGCAAGACTATTCGAGCCCAATTAAGTGACTACTCAGATATTGTTACTACTTTGGACTTGGCACCTCCTACCAAGAAACTGATGATGTGGAAAGAAACTGGTGGAGTTGAAAAGCTTTTCTCTCTGCCTGCACAGCCTTTGTGGAATAACAGGCTACTGAAGGTAATGGCTTTGTGCAGATTCATTTCTAAATGGACTATATTCAGGATTGTGCCTGACAGATAGTAAACAACAGCATGGGAATAGCTATATAGTGATAGCAGTATTCATAATTAAAAAAAAAAAAAGCCCTATTAAAACAACTAAGGTAGCACTAGTGCTTAAAATATTTATCAGTTACAGAAATTATTTTTTTTTTAATGTTACTGCTGCTGGAGAGAAACTTAAAAAATGAGAAAGGAAGGTGACTCATAATTACTTCATCTGAAATGAAATTAAAGACACTGAGAACTATGATAGTGAATAATGTAACCTTTCTCCTGTAGCTCTTTACTCGTTGTCTTACACCCCTGGTACCAGAAGACTTAAGAAAGAGGAGGAAAGGTGGTGAAGCTGACAACCTTGATGAGTTCCTTAAAGACTTTGAAAACCCAGAGGTTCCCAGAGAGGAGCAGCAACAACAGCAGCAGCAACGAGATGTCATTGGTTTGTGTCATGTTAAAGATGCTCTGCTTTTCCTCAGAGCTTATTTTTCTCTTTTGTTTGTACTTTATATTAAGTCACCAATGATTATGAATGAAGCAAAGAGCTTTGTAATGGTTCTTTAGCTTGATATACAGTCTGTGACTTAAAATAGCTTATTTTCCTAGAAAACAATTAGAGATTCATTTTGATCCAGTGTATTAAATGCATATTGGATTGGGTTGTTTGCACACCTGTACCAGTTCTGTTTAAGTCACTGCAAAAGCTATGCAGGCTGTTAAGTGTGCTTAATTCTAAATTAATAGCAGATTGGACTTAGTAATGTAATTTGAAACTATACCAAAGTATGTAAAACTGGGTTTGATGTGAAATATAGATGAACCTATTCTGGAAGAACCAAGTCGTTTACAAGAATCGATGATGGAAGGCAGCAGAACCAGCCTGGATGAATCTGTTATGCCACCTCCACCACCTCAGACAGGTGTTAAACGCAAACTGCAGCAAGTAGAACCAGAGCCAGTGTTACCTGTGAGTAAGACTTGATTTTTTATTTTTTTTTTTTTTTTGAGCTTGAGAAGTGGGTAGTGTCTTTGAGCAGGAAGCGATGCAGAATTGAGGCACCTTCTTTCTGTGGTGTTATGAGATATGCTGGAGTAGTATTGGAGTCTTTGTCCCTGGGTAGTCTATTTTGTTTTTCTTAAGTGGAAAGCTTATGGAAACATTTAAAATGCAGGTAGGATAAAGAAACAATGCTGTTTCTTCCAGAAAAGCTCTTGAAGGGGTAAAGTGTATTGCTTACAAAGCTATCAAGTTCTGCTTAGCAAGTGTCTACAAACAGCTTTCACTGATGGAGAAAGGATTGTGCTGGCTGCACAATCTTCCTTTTTTTAAGATAGTCCTAGTGTTTCAGGGTTAAGGGTTCAAAGAAAAACTTTGATCTTCAGGAAGGGCTTCCTAGTTGAGTTGTGAGTAGACTTGGAAACTAGCTCATGTCTACCTCTTCTGTAAAAGCTGTGATGTGGTGTGAAAGGTGTATTCTTTTTCTGAATGCCTACCTGGTGAGAACAGTCCTGGTTTATGCTGTCTTTCTCATATTTGTGCATTTTTTTAACCTTGCTTTTCACGTGTTTCTTGGCTAGCAGGTTTTTTGCTGTAGAATGAGACTGTTAGATGTTACATTATCTTACTAAAAAGGGTGGCAGCTGCTGCTCCTCTTGGCCATATCATTGGGTGAAATTGGCATTGACTGTGCGTGCTGAAGTTGATGGTGTTGATGTGCGTTGGGTATTCTTGGATCATGCCAACCAGATCAGGCCTCTAGCAACATACCTGTGGCAATACCTGCTATATGACTCTAAAACAGAAGTTATTTTGGGGTATGTGTAGGAACAGTTTCAGGTGTCAAGGTAAATTTACTGGCAAACATGTAACTATAGATTCAAGGGGAGAATACTGTATATTTTATTTAAAGTTACTACTACATTTTCCTCTTGCATATCCTCCAAGAATGATACTTGAGCACCACAGTCACTCATACATCTTTGGAAACTTTACAAAGTACCTACGTTTTAATTCCTTCATGCTTGTGTTGCAAAGAACAACATTTTGATATTTTGAAGATGTCTTGTTCCAGTAAGTTAAAGTGTGTTCATGTAGCACTGCATCTGATTACGTGGGATTTTAAAGTTGCATGTTCTGATCCAAGAAATGAGATCAGTTGTTTAGATGGTGGACTAAGTGAAGCTGTTGGAAAGCCTTTTTCCTTATAGTTGTATCATAATTTCTGGTTTGAGTAGACTCTAAAGGATTAAAAATACATCTATAGACAGCAAAACAAAATGGCTTTTCATTTTTCAAAAAGGAAAAATTCTGACAAATGGCTAAGATTTAAAGACTTTAATTATGTGATACTGATTTGTAGCATCAGCATTCTATTGTAAAAGCACTGAAAATGATGCTTTCTGTTTTACTGTATTGTGTACTCTTAAAGCATCCACCATCACAACAGCTGGAAATACCACCTGTAGAAATGCCTCCAGAGGAGCCCCAAAACATTTGCCAACTAATACCAGAGCTAGAACTTCTGCCAGAAAAAGAGAAGGAGAAGGAAAAGGAAAAAGAGGAAGAGGAAGAAGAGGAGGTGAGAATTAAGCTCTTAAAAGCAAGCTATGTAGGAAGGGTTTGTATGTTCCACAGCACTGTTTGACTTCAGATTCATTAAATGGTGTAAGAAATCTTCAGTCTTTACTTGGAAAATGATAACCTTTGGAAATGTTAATCTAAAAATTATTCCTTGACAATTTTATAAGTTGCATGTACATTCTGCCTTGAATTAGAGGACTCTCCTGTTCTCACATGTGGTTGGATTAAACCAATCTGTATATTTATGATGCCTTATACAAGAATATTTGAACTTAATTTTGTGACTCCAATTAAGTAGTTAATGCCTCTTAATAAATGTAGATTTTTGTAAGAAAACAGTCCATGTCCTAAGATGTGATAACTGAAGTTGTTTATGTTCAAAATACATAATATCAAATTGGCTTTTAAAAAAACTTATTGTTGGCAGAAGAATGTATCGACATGTGAAGTTTCCTTCTGTGACAAGTCACATGTAATATGAATTACTCTAGTCGAGATGCTGTTCCTATCAGTGTAAAAAGCTGTTAGAATAGAATATTTTTAGTTGGAAGGGACCTACAACGATCATCTAATTCAACTGCCTGCAATCAGAGAAATATTGTTTAAAGTAGTACAATAAAGAGGAAGAAATACATACTGGTTTAATTTTGAGAAATAAAATATTTGGCCAAGCAGTTTTTCTGCATAGTTTAAGGCTTTTGAGTTAAGATTGCAAACAAAGCAGATACTGCTTCCATGAATTGCTTTCATCGTGATTTTTTTAATTGCCGATTTGAAATGAAACTCTAATTTTAGAAGCCATATATAACACATCTTCCATAAGCCATTACTGTTCTGTGTAGGTGAGTGCTTCACAGGACATGGGGAGCTGAGTCATTAAAACCAGCCCTTGCCGCTTTTAGCAACAACCTATTTTCTTTTTCAGCGGTTCTGTTTCCAGAGTGAAATGGGAATGTCTGTGTTTATTAATGTTTGCAAAATAAAAGCATTGATACCATGTTCAGTACTAGCAATCCTAGATTAGACCGAAGTCTCTCTTCTCATTCAGCTGCAGTGACTGCACTTCTTTGTTTTACTAATTGTCAGCATAACATTTTGAGGTACAATTATAGTGGCAGGCAACCTGACTGCGGTACATCAGCTTACATGTGTGTCTTCACCCTACTTCCTTCCTCTCCTAGTTGTATCTTGTGACTCTAAACCTTCTGGCTTGATGAAAAGAAAAAGCTGCAGTGATACCTAGAAATAACTCTTCAATTTCAAAATTCATTGGATGAAAGGATGACTGGTTTGTAAATGTGTGAATTTTGGCTGCTTGCAGGAAGAAGACGGCACAGGGGGTGATCAGGATCAAGAAGAAAGGAGATGGAACAAGAGGACTCAACAAATGCTTCATGGGCTTCAGGTACACATGATAATTTGCTTTCTTTTTGAGTGTGCCCACTAACACTTTTGACATGAGTTAAAAGGTTAAGAAAGCTTTCTTTGCAGTAGATATTAGACTTAAAATAATAGTTCTGTCTTAGAGGGGGAAAAAAAATGCTTGTAATTGATTAACTCATATCATTGACACTTTTTTCCAAAGAACATTTTACTTCAAATTTTTCATGTAAAAGCTTTTCAACCTTTATGTCTACACTTGGTGTGCAAGTAAGACTCTCAGAAACTCAGATTTTAAAATTACATGGTGGGTTGACCCTGGCTGGATGGCAGGGGCCCTCCAAAGCTGCTCTATCACTCACTCCCCTTCTCAGCTGTACTGGGGAGAGAAAATATAACTAAAGGTTAACAAGTCCTGCCAGAAAATGTGTTCCAGTGTGGGATCCTCTCTCCATGGGTCCACAGGTCTTGCCAGGAGCCTGCTCCAGCATTGGCTTCCCATGGGATCACAGCCTCCTTTGGGTGCATTCACTTGCTCCAGTGTGGGGTCTTCACCATGGGCTGCAGGGGAATCTGCTCCAGTGCCTGGAACACCTCCTCCCCCTCCTTCTGCACTGACCTTGGCGTCTGCAGAGTTGGTTTTGTTACATATTCTCACTCCTCTCTCTGGTTGCTGTAGCTGTTGCACAGCAACTTACTCCCTTTCAACTATGTTGTCCCAGAGGCACTACCACCATCACTGATGGGCTCAGCCTTTGCCAGTGGTGGGTCCATCTGGGAGCTGGCTGGCATTGGCTCTGTCAGACCTGGAGGAAGCTTCTAGCAGCTTCTCGCATAAGGCACCACTATAGTCCCCCTGCTACCAAAACCTTGCCAAGCAAACCCAATCTATTGGCTTTGATTGTGTTTCTGATGAAACCTTAGCACCTCTGACTGTGCTGTGCTGACCCTAGGCAAGCCCTATCAAAGTCTAGGGATAAAACCATTTTACAGGATGCTTTCTCAAGGCTAGGCTAGTTTGAAAACTTCCATGGTATGATAAACTGAATGTACAGCTGTGGGAATCTGATCTTGGCTGAGGTGTAGTGTTACTTCTCAGCATGGCGTTTCAGTCTGCACAGACAGATAATCTTTGTAGGATGATTTCTTGCTAGAACTGAAGAGCTTTTTTCTGGTAAAATAATTGAACACCCTTAGTATACACTTGAGCTTAAGTGCAAACTGATACCCGTTTGCATATAGATCTCTCTGTGTCCTTCATGTATTCTTAGACTACCTTTGCCTTTCAGTCTAGTTTGCAGTTCCTACACTTTTGTTCCCTTGAACATTTTGGCAGCTCCTGAGATTCTACAGTCACTGAAGGATTTCAGTTCCACCTCTCTAAGCTGTTTGGTTTTTTTCCAAAGTCATCCTTGCTTTTTTGTGAAATTGATGGGCTCCACCTCTGCTGATAAATGCTCACTCTCGTCATTGTATCTTGGAACTTCCAGTATCTGGGAGTGGGTTCAGTAAACTGAGGTTTAGTAGTATTTTGTATTCTGTTTCTCAAAAGTATGATGTAATCAAGCAAAAGCTTTACATTTCTGGGAAATGTTACTAGAGTATCGTAAATTACCTGCTTCCATCTCTAAACAATGAAACCTTAATTTTAATCTTCTAAATAGCCTTTATGACACTTAAATACACTTAAATTTGTTTCAGATTACATTGTCAACTAATGTGATTTAAGTTAGTTCTTTTGCACACCTGCAAGAATTCTGCTAGTTTAAGGCTGTTTTAAACTGTTGTCATGGCTTAACCCTGGTAATCAGCTCAGCCCCACACAGCTGCTCGCTCGCTCTCCGATGCTGGGATGCGGGAGAGAATCGGAAGGGTAAAAGCAAGAAAACTTGTGGGTTGAGATAAAAACAGTTTAACAGGTAAAGCAAAAGCCATGTGTGCAAGGAAAGCAAACCAAGGAGTTGAGTCACTACTCCTGTCAGTAGGCAGGTGTTTGGCCATCTCCAGGAAGGTGGAGCTTCGTTACATGCAGTGGTTACCTTGGAAGACAAATGCCATAACCCTGAATTTTGACACCCTTCTTTTCTTTCCCCCAGCTTTTATTACTGAGCACGACCTCGTTGGGTATGGGATATCCCTTTGGTCAGTTGGGGTCAGCTGTCCTGGCAGTGTCCCCTCCCAACTTCTTGTGTACTCCCAGCCTGCTTGCTCCAAAACAAAAACCATTTGCTCCCATCCAAAACATAGTACCCTGTGAGCTCCTGTGAAGAAAATTAACTCTGTCCCAGCCCAAACCAGTGCAACTGTTGCTTAGAAATAATTTTTTAAGTATATATTTAGTTGGTAATGTTGTGTAACGTTTTTCTTTCTGAATGTTTTACGACAATTTCTGAAAAGAGCTTCAGAATTCTTTGGACCATGTATAGCTTTTTTTTTTTTTCCAATTCTTTCTTACATGTGCCCAGAAGAGCGCTGGATGGCTGAACATTAAGTCTGTAATGAGATTTGAAGTTAAGATCTGTTTAATATAAAGTAATTTGGTTTGGCCAGTCTAATATCTTTTCATCTAGTAGATACTCCAGAGCAGACGGTTCTGTTTTAAATTGAAGACGTCAGTTGTTGTTCTAGCCAGCACACAGATGTATTTTCCTGATTTATTTTTTTGTTATATATTTGTGCCAAGACTTTGAAAAATATAAGCGACTTTAGGTACTTAGTTTCAGACAAACAGAGGATTTTTAGAAATAAACAGGCTTTCGCCTTGGGAAAATTATGCATCTTTTAAAGAACCTTAGCTTTGAAATTTTGTTTTAAACAACAGATCATTATTATTTTTGGAGTTATTTTAATTTTGAGGAATAAACCAGGGTTTTTTGTTCTTATTTAAAAATATTTGTCCTGTATTCAAACTGGCTAGCTGTTGGTGCAGAAAGAATATCTTGTGCTACACTACAGTGTTTCTGGAATATGTGACTACAAGTTGCACAGAATCAAGATTGATTTTTCACACATCTCTGGGAAGCCTACTTGGTGTCATTTATGTAAGATCCATATGGAAATTTTTATGTACATGTTGTAATGTCTTGATCTAGTGTTGAGTCCTTCCCAGTCCCTCACAGTGTCCTGGGGGTGACAACAAACAAAATCTTGCCAATGAACCTTCTGGTTTGTATGTAGTTCTCCACTTAATTTGTGGTACCAATGTTTGTGTTTTTCAGAGAGCTCTTGCCAAGACTGGAGCGGAATCTATCAGCTTGCTTGAGCTGTGCAGAAATACGAATAGAAAACAAGCAGCTGCAAAATTCTACAGTTTCCTGGTACTTAAAAAACAGCAAGCTATAGAGCTGACGCAGGAGGAGCCTTACAGTGACATCATTGCGACGCCTGGTCCCAGATTTCATATTATTTGAATGGTTAGATACAGCAGAGCTAGTGTTCGTTTCACTAGTGTGTACGTGTATTGCCCCATCTGTAGGGCCCACAAGACCATTGCATAAAATTTAGATTTTGTCTGTATAAAGTCCTTGGCTTTCTTCTTGGGTTATTTTGGGGTTTGTATCTGAAATTTACCACTTAAATTTTTAGTGAAACTGCTGGGGTGGGTAGCTTGAGTTCCAACTGCAGAAACCAGACAGCTCAAGGACCCAGATGAAGATTGTTTTAACAACTCAGAGCAGATGTGTGCAATATTGGTGCATGTAATGTTGAGTATCGATGAAAGTGTCTTACAATGATTTGACTAGTTGATTCAATAGTGATATTTTTAACCTATACGAGTAAACCTGAATGGCCAACCTATTGTCTGATTAAAAACTTTGCCAAACTCGTCTAAAATGTTCGGTCTGCTTCTCATAGTAGTGGGGTTTTTTTCCCCTTCCCTAGATCTTTGTGCACACCGTGGGTCTCTTACAGCTGCCAATATGCAAGGTAGTGCCTGATGCGTCAGCTTGCTTTGTCACTGCATTTTTGCAGTCAGATTTTTGTAGCCCTTGATGCTAAGGGGAAACGAGTGTCTGTGGAAAGCACTTCCTCAATGTGATACTATTACATACATGAAAGGACGGAACACGTGTTAAGCATTTTAGACGAAACATTCCTTTTCACTTATCACCTCATTACAGTCCACTACTGATAATGGCTAATTACTGTTAATAAGCGTCAAATAAAAACTCTGGTCATTTCATTTAAACCTTTAAGGTATCAAAATGCTTTAGGTTTGTTAGAGCTGTATATAAACTCCAGACTTTTTAAAACAGACTTCTAGATTGTAAATTATCTGATTTTTATTAAGCAGGCATCTGAAGATAAGAATAAGATAGGTTGAACAGATTGCCTTTGTAAAGATGCTGAATTCAGATACCACCTGTACTGAAAGGGCAACAAACTTGAATATACAGTAGAAACAGGCGCAGTTCCACTTATTTGTGTAGTGTATTAATGGCTCTTTGGATATATTTATGGTTTTAGTACCAGTCTTTCCAGTAATGCACACTCCCGTGTTCAAAACATTTTATCGATTTTGCAAAAGAAGTCCCATTTGATTTTACTTCTAAAGAATGAAGCTTTACTGGTAGACCAGGTAGCACCAGAAATTATGTGAATATGTTGATTATGGAAACCTGTCTTAACTTTTTTTAGGGCAAAATTATTCACACTGAAGGTTCTGGTTTTAATGTCGGCACTTTTGTGAAATAATCTTGGGACTCTGAAATTTCAGTGTATACTCAACTGTAAAATTATGTGAATGTTTAAAAAATCTGAGTCTACATGATCATGTTTTAATAATCCTTGAAAATGTTAATTGTATAAAGTTACTGCAGCTTTATTTTCAACATGATGTGCCTGTAAAACCATGATTCTCTCCTTTGTAAAAAGAGACATTGTAGATAACTTGAATGTTTAATTATAGAAAAGGTCATTAGATTCTTGTTACACATTTTTAGTCTGGTTTTGTTGCTTTTCAAGGTTAATATTCTGAAAATAGTTGATGCTGTTATGTATAACTTTTCTAATAAAAGTTGTGTTATAAGCTGTTAGGTATTAGCTCTGTATCTTGTTTGAACACCTTTCGTTTATGTACGAAAGGTGTTTATGGACCTAGTGATTACAGGTTGCTTGTTCTGGTATTAGGAGTGGAAGTGTAATGTTTTAGCTCTTTGAGAGATTTAAAGCTTGAATAATACGTAAACAGATTTCTTGCCATTAGGAAGGAAGAGTTATTTTACTGGCTGTGCTGTGGTTTTGTTCAACTGTTCTGTGCTAGGAATGTCTGTGTGGAAAATTAGGGGAGACTGTCTATAAAATGTGATTCATCTCCATGCCAGTCCCTTCTGAATGCCAGAACATCCAGCTTAAATTCTAGCTCTGCTGCTCCCTTGCTTCTAGAATTGCCTCTGCGTGTCAGTGCTTCTGAAGCTATGTCCTCCTGGTAGATCAGATTCTTGGGTCCAAGTCTGCAGAAGCAGTGTAGCTCCCATGGAGTCACTCAGGTTACCTGCAGAGCTTACACAGAGCCCAGGGTCATGAATTCTGTTTGACATGGGCTGTCTCTGGGCATTTAGGAACCAGCCTGGATCCAATAAGGTGACTAAATCTGGGCTCCATGCAGAAGTGACTGTGCTGCTGTTGAGCTACCTGTAGAAGCAGTTGGGCTGATTTTGTTTGTGCCGCAAGTCATGCGGGGTGGGGGCTGGCCTGGGTGTGTGCACGTGTACAAAGCATCTGCACTGGAAAATTGGTTAAAGCTTTGTAAGGGAGTGAAGTATGTGACCTCAGATACTCAGACTAGAATGAAAGGTATCTTTTCTGCCTTTTTCTTTTGTGTCAATAATCGAGGACATTTTTGTCATCAGTTTTGCTCTTTTTTACACCACTGTGATCAGCACTCATGACAAGCTGGTTGTGCACAAGTGTATGTTCCCAGTGCCACCAAGTATAATCGGAGGCAATGAATGCAAGCTCTGCTTTATAACACACAGTGTTTGTTACTAGCTTTGAACATGGCCTGCAAGTAGTACTGACAGCTGCATTTCTTGGAAAGCATTTTTTGCAGTAATACACCAATCAGCTGTTGAATGAGGCTGAAGGAATGGTGGTGGACAAAGAATTTGCTCGCTATTTCTCCTATATCTACAAGAAGTATATTTCCCTACTCTGATATTGTGCAGACAGATGAGGAGGTGCAGAAGGCTGGCTCTTACACAGCATTTATTCTGTTGCCCTATCACTGCTGTTCTTCAGAAAGATATTGGAATAGTTAGGGAAAAAAAAAATACAGCATCTGCATTTTATTATAGTTTCTCTTCAAATAAATAAATGTCTAAATGGTTTTAAAGGAATTAGCCATAAGCATTCAGTTAGTTTTTACTAGATAAGAAGCCAGTTTCCTAGCAGTTCACTGAGTTAACACCATCTACTTCTCAGAAACCAATCTTCTTGTGAGCGGTTTAGATTTGATCAATAACACTACTGTAAAATGTCTTCCTCACTGCTTTACCATTCAGGCTGGAATGTCTCTAGTATGTTTGGCTAGAACTTTATACTGCACCAGTGAGGGGACCTGCTGCTGTGAATACTCACTGCTCTCTTTTCCCTGCTGACAGCAGGCTTGTTCTGTCTGCAAATCTTATTTACATCAGTGACTATTATGCACTCCCTCCTTCCCCAATTACTCCTTTTTGGTGGGTGAAAGGGAAAACCATTCATGAGCTAAAATACTGCTGGTGAGGAGATTTGATTGTTGAATTAATTCCTGGCATGTCTGACCACCTTGAAGATGTACTGCTGCAGGTCTTCCTTGAGAGAGCTCTGTTCTCATTCAAACGGGCAGATGGGAAGAAGTCAGGCAGGTAATGTTATCTACATCTATCTAGGTTAAATAGCTGTCCCCTTCTGGGAAGGGTATGAGTAGAGGACTTTTCATAAGTCACAAGATGTTTCATCAGGCAGGTTCTGACTTACCTTCAGCCAGTACTTTCAGCTATCACTAGAACTCATTTAAGGATTTTAAACCAACTTGGTTAGCAACATGTTCTAAGTGGGAGCTGTCATGTGCAACTTTGCTTCAGGGACTTTGCCAGAGCGTCAAGTATATAGTCAAGGATGTTGAGCTGTGCCCATCTTTCGTAGACACTAGATTGCCTTTTCTTCTTTGGTCTTTCCAGCTAATGCGCTCCCACACCTGCAAATGAAGGCAAACTCCAAAGGGTTATTTTCCACTCCCTATTGTCATCCCACTGCCACATGTGTGTCTGTGGTGACGGATGACTTTTTGCAGGGAGGAGTGATGTTCTGGTAAGTTTTTGTGTTTCCAAAGATTTCAAACGTCTACAGCTTATGAAACATATTTCCTCAAGTGGTTATCACGTTTGTGCTTGTGCTTCTTCAAGATTTTTCTTTTGTTATATCTATAAGAATGGGCCAAGAATCTGTGAACTTCTACAAGATGAATCTATAGAAAAGCTAAAGGACCAGGAAATGGGTTGTCCCAACACACAATAAGAAAGGTCACTTCTCTGCATTTTTCTCACTAACCTCTGAACATCTGATAAAGCCACTGGAGAGACAAGAGAAGGAGGTAGAAAAAGAGTTTATCCCTCGTTATTCTCACAGGAGCAGTTTTTACATTTGTTTTATTTCAAAACATTTTCACGCAGAGTCCAAAAAAATCCAAAAACGCAGCTAGGAGAAAATATATTAGCCAAACACTAATGTTAATGTTGTGTTATAAGTTGAATAAAGTGCCAGAAACTTTCTGGGAGAACACATCCTCCAATTTCATCTGGCCCTAGCTATTCCCCAGCAGCCAGGAAGGATACAAGAAGTAGTTTGGCTGTTGTGAGGTAGGTCTCTACATGTTCTCCCCTCCCCAGCTTCCCCCCCTACTTTACTTGTGTGCCCAACTTTTGTTTTTAATAAAACATTAAACATTAAAACATAGCCTGAAACTAACACTAAATAATTAAGGACTGTGTGATTGACCTTTAATCATGGATGTTTATAAACGTTGTTTGACATTGATCAAGAATACATCTGATGAGAAACACGGATTTGCTCCTGACACTTCGCATCTTTCTAGAGCAGATGGGGGTTTAAAGCCAGTAGTGTTTTCCATGCAAGGACTCCTCTCTAAATTAAACTGTTCTACTGCTCTCCTGGAATAATTTGCCCTGCCCTGCCTTGCAGTGTCCAGGCAGTGCTGGCAATAATTTGTACAATTTAGTTATCTGGGCTTGGGGATGGTGGGAACTGATTCAGGGTAAAACCCACCAAGAGAAGCGTGTTTTTTTTCCTCCAGCTGGATCAATTCGTACACCCTGTGCACCGGGCAGCAGTACAGAAACTTGTGCCAGCATAACACAAGAAGCACCAAGCAGGAGAATAGAGAAGGGAAGGGGTGAAGACTGTTTTTTTCGGGTGGCTGCGCCAACTTTGCATGTGTGTTAAATCAGTCTAAGAAAATGATTCACAATAATGCTGTTTGAGTTCTGCAGTGCCAGCACTGGCTAAAACTGGTGGATTGGTGCATGTATCGTCAGCTTGCGCACCAGTGTTAATATTCTGCTTTTCCAAGGCAGAAGTTGAATGTTCTCCCTCAAATTGGGTATTTCAACGACAGAGCTCTAGTCCAGCCCCTGCCGGAGGATGTGTCTGCGCTGGCTTTCTGTTCATTGTGTGAAAGTTAATATATCCAGTCCTCATGTTACTTGAGAGTAAGCCAAAATTAGAGTCAACGTGCACTTCACAGGCAGCGTTGTACCACACATCACAGTGGATTGTTAACTGTGAAACTAAGGGATTGGAATACCATAAACCGTTCCACTGCTGAGCATTTTTGCAGAGAAGTTCAGCTAAATTTGTTTTTGTACAAATTAAGCTGCTTCTCATATTCCTTGACTACGGGACTAATCTCCAAAGCAAAAGAAATGCTGATGTTTAAGGAATAAGAAACCACAGTCGATGTGAGAAAAAAATAGAAGCAGCAGCAGCTTAGCATTCGGATTCAAAAGCCAAATTTGATGCTTAACTTAGGAATGTTTCTTTGATTCATCCAAGAGCTGGTGAGAGACTCTGAAATAAACTAAATGTACGTATACCATTTTGTGTTTTGTAATTATGTGAATGCAAACTTGTAGCTAGTCTTGGTAATGCTGAGGGAGGCAGCAATGAGCCAGAAAAGGCATGAGAAGGTTTGTTATGGTGGCAGCTACTTAGCAACACAAGCTGCAGGTTTTCCTTGATCATTTCTCAAGACTGAAATAAGTGTGGAAGACACCGGGTGCTTCCAGTGCTAAATTTCATCTTCTCATCTGTCAGAAGCAGTTCCAGTTCGTTAATTGTGGCAGACTGCTCCTCGCAGTGTGAATTGGGGCTGGGATCTCTGTCTCCTTTGCCACCAAGCTTGGGGAATTACAGGGAGGCTGTTTGGAGTTGAGCAGGTAGCCCTGATGTTTAAAAGGTTTAAAACCAAGCCTAAAAAGAGCAGACCTGCTGCATGAAAGAGTAATGTATCAGGAATACTTAAACCATCCTCCACGTCAGCAGCAAAGCTGTTGTGTGCTGCAGCCACCATCATTCCCATCTCCCTTCTGCTGCTCCCTTAGCAGGGGGGATGTGACCATCGGAGCCCTGAAGATGTTCAACAGGTTTTACCGATTCCTGATGAGCTGCTGTTGCTGAGGCGCAGCTGAGGAAGCATCTGAGTCTCTGGTGCCCGCAACTGCAGAGGAAGTTTTCAATGCAGGTCATGCTCCCTGTCCTAATCGCCCAGAGCTGTTCCCTGGAGGGCAGGTGCAGGTCACTTCCAACACGCAGAGCCCGGGGATATGGAGGCTGAGCCTGCCTCAGAGAGGAGTGTTAGGTCTAGCTAGGCAGGTACACCCATAACCTTAAGTATTATTATTTTTCATTTATGGCAGATGTTGTTCATATGACTCAGTAAGTGATGTTTCTGTCAGAAAAAGGCCCTTCTGGTTCAGTGTGATGTGCTTCATCACACTTCATTCACACCCTGAGGGAGAGTGGGTACCAAATCCAGCCAGATGTGCTGGGCATATGTATAGCAGATCCATAGGACTCCAGAGCCCTGAGGCTGGACTGCAAGTGAGAGGACTGTGAGCTTTCATCACAAACAAGGTGGAGGCAGGAGGTCTGCCAGCTGCGGAGGTGGATTCAGCAGGACGAGAGCCAGGACAAGGGTATAACAAAGTTACCTGCCTGCTCAAAAGATCCGCATGTACAAACAGAAATACGCTGTCTCTGTAGTAGGTCTCCAAAACCCCTCTCTGTTTCTGTGGTCCCTGAGGCCCAGTTTTTAAGCTCTAACAGAGAGTTTTCTGCTTAATTTTAGGGCCAAGACTTTTTCTGTCAAAGGTCCAGATTTTTGGAACCAAGGCTACATGTGCTCATTCTGAATTGTAAAGCAAAGCACATCTTTACCCTCACATGCAAATAAGGCATCATCAGTGGAAGAACACAACCAAAACATGCTTACTGTGCTGGAAGGAAAGATGAGACTACTCTTACTCTTTAGATTTTGGTGATTACGTACTCCTACCTCCTAATGGTGGCACTTCTATTTTTGTATTAATGGGTGTGGTTTTAGTTAACAACTCAACAACAGCAATTTTTTGAACGTAACACCAGGACCTCACAGGTAGGACAGAGTCCTTGCACCCAACTCACTGATACACAATCACTTCATCACTTGGGTAAGACTTAGACTAGAGCACCAGGAATGTGAAAACAAAGCAACTTTTAAGCAGAAATCAAGTCAGTTTCACCTGAATGTTACACAGATGTGAGTAACGAATGCTCGTCTATGACTCCCTTCCACATACTCCAGTGGAGAGGTACCACGTTAGCACCAGGTTTTAAATCCAAAGAGGTAACTTAAAATATTACAGTAAATTTGGGACTGGCATGTAAAGCAAAAAAACAAAGAATGCTTTAAGGTCATTGGACTAGCCTGCTAAAAAAAAACTGTATTACTTGAAAACTTCAGCTTCTAATTAATGCTGTCCTAAATAATTCTGTTCTAAACATAGGATAGAGAAATCCAGTTTAAACAAAAGGCACAGGTAGCAATGAGGTGCTAAGTTTATGAAGTTTGATTGCAGAACTAATTGGGTCATAATTTGACAAATCATCACCGCAATACTTAGTTTGCACATGTTTAAAACACATCCTCCTATAACCAGCTTCTAGATCCTAGTCAAATGAAGTAGAAGTAGCTAGCATTTAAAATAATCCCTTACAAACTGTAATTTCTCCATATTTTTTCCCTCCAATCAGCTAAATTAGATCTTCTTTTTCAGGCTTAGGGTTTAGAACCACAATGAAGTCTGATAGGTATGAGTTTTTGATGAAAGCCATGTATTGGTGGGCAAAAGGCCAAAAAAAGATTTAAAGGAGTTAATTTCCTGCTGACTGAAAGATGTGTGTGAGGTCACATGTATTTCTCTTCCATCATGATTCCGTATCTCCTTCTGGAAGGGGAAGGAAACTTGTCTTCATGGCATTTCTGCACCGGTAATTTAATTTTAGAGGACTTCACTGTAAAAGAAGGACCAAGAATCTTAAGCAGTCCATGGAAGGATCTTAAATTCTTGAAACACTTAAAGTACTATGAGGTGGAAACAGTCCACAGAAAAATGTCATCAGCTCTCTGTTACCAACCTAACTATCTGTCTGCACTGCAACTGAGCACTGAGCCACACAAACCTTTCTCGGAAAAAGTTCTTCTCAGAAATCACATTCCTGAATATTCTTGTCATGAGTCTGCAACTGTAGTCACTTGACTCTCAGTTATTTTTCTCCAGCATTGTCAATTTACTGTTTCTCTCAAATATTCATCTGGCTCTGTTTTGCTTAACGGTGGTGTCTCCCAAAGGTCTGCACTAATGAGTTTCTGCATTCATACCATATGCTTTCTCTACCATGGAGAAGTTTAGTAGTATAGAAAACAGATTTTGAGACTCTTTCTACTTCCTTCCTCTTCTGTCCTCAAACCTGAAAGGTTTTCTAGGCAAAAGAGTCTTCTTGGGCCCCTTTATCCTGCTATCTAGAATGACACCACATCTTAACGATGCTCCTGCGTCATTGAGCTATGTGGCAAAACTTTGACAGTAATTGTCCAGTTCCTTCTTGGTTTGAATTTAGGTTGACTATCTTTTTTTGGAGCCCTCAACTGAAATCCCAGAGGCCAAGGTCATCCACA
Source organism: Podargus strigoides (assembly GCA_028020825.1). Taxonomy (NCBI): domain Eukaryota; kingdom Metazoa; phylum Chordata; class Aves; order Caprimulgiformes; family Podargidae; genus Podargus; species Podargus strigoides. The sequence continues at coordinate 14,170,893 of CM051620.1, forward strand.
CACTCAAAAAGTGGTGGCAACTCTGGGCGACAAGAGACACCAACTTTCTACTGAAGGAGCTGTGCTTCTCAGGGTGGTGTTTACAGCCAGGCAGGATGGGGAAGGACTGCTCCTGAGCAAGGGGAGGTTTCAGAAGGTTTTAGGAGGCTTCAGGAAACTGGAAGATCAGCACCAGAGTACAAACCTCCCAGGAAAGGCCAAGCCAGCTGCCCTGGAGTTGGTCACAGCTAGCAAAGGGAATCACCCAAACTACTCAACTGATAAAACCAACCTGTAAGAGCTAAATATACCAGAAAGAGAATATAAAATCTCATTTAAAATTATCCAGTTAGGAAACAGCCCAGCAGGGAATGTTCTTTGCAAGGAAGTCTTTGGAGGACTATTATTCTCACCCTTTCTGGCAATTGCTCTCTCTCCACCCCAATAAATTGCCATCCCAGGGCACTTCTGGCACAGATCTGCTATCAAACAGCAATGCTCAGCTTAGTGAAGCATCACAAATCCCACTCCAGTAGCATAAAAGAGTTCCCATCTGCCTTTTCCCCATATGAATTACTTTGTTTCTAGATTTCTCTTGCAGATGCAGTGGAAGCAGTGTTCAAATGGCATTCCAGTTTTTCAGATTGTCTATCAAGTTGAAAGTGTACATGAGTGTCATTTACTAATCTAAGTCCATGCACGGCCTGTTCACTGTCACAAAACACTGCTGGAACGTAGGGACATACAGAAGAACCTGGTGCTTTTGGTCCTATGAGCAGCAGGAAGGAAGATGTCCCATTCAAATACAGCTGTGCCAAGAAACCTTCCAGGCAGAGAGCCACTCATGCACTGTCCATGCGTGAAGTATGGGATGATGTTGACTGACCTGAAGGCTGGAGACAAGGACAGTGGCACTGATGTACACTGAGGGTGGGGGAATTGTGCAGAGGAGTTCATATGGGTGAGCACTGGGAACAAGTGGCAGAATGGACTTGTTCAGAAGAATTTTGGGCAGGAACAACAGTTTTCCTACAGCGAAGGACTATTTTTTATTTTTTTTTAATGGCACCAGATTAACAACAGCATCAGTCCCTGACATCCATCAGAAAAATACTATTTTCTTTTTCTGGAGACTGTAATTTCCCAGCCTGTTTGTTACTGGAGGCTCACGCAGGTCTGATGCACTGTCACCATCCCAGAGCAGCATTCAGGACAGCCAGCCTCCTTAGCAGTGGTGCCAATTATAGCTCATCACAGGGTTGTGCTGCACCTACCTTTGCATTCCTTCATGGCACTGAGATGGATATCTTGAACTCTCTTGGTGGTGAGAGTCCCATCTAAGTACGAGACCCACCACAGCTGAAGTTCACTGGTGATGTCCTGCCCTCTCTGCTTTGCAAGTCTACATGCAAGTAAGAAGAGCGTAAACACCACAGGATGGCGTTTTACTCTGAGACATTAACTCAGGCAATGGTATCCAGTCTTCGCTGATTATTTAGGCACTGCCAGAAGAGCAGAAGACAAAACTGTGCTTATGTCTCCAAGACACCAGTTCCAGTTTGTCTGCTGAACTTACTGCTGCTACATTATTTTACAGCATTTGAGGTTTTTGCCCAGGTGTTCATCATATGTATTTTTTCAGTTACTATAGGTTTTCTAATTGTCTAGTTTTATTTTAAATAGCCTGGTTTTACAGACACTTCCCAGCATTCAGGATGCTTTAACGTAAACACTGGGCTTACCTGTAGGGTGTCCCCTAATAAACTTGCCTATCAGTTATACAAGCTCGGATTTTTCATAAGCTGGCCAGTCTTCTTGAAGCAGAATAAAATATGTTGCATTAAAGTATGGGAAGAGACTTAATCTACTTTCATATCCATTTTCAATAAACCACAATTTTCTCTGAAAGATCTGCCTAAAACCTTTGTCTCCCAACTTGAAATATATTTCTGAAAGTAATAAAATTTTCCATTACACCAGCAAAGTAGATATTAGATTTTATTTCTCTGAGTATCAGAACTTCCCATCCCTCAAGGGATGTCTTCTGTGTATCTTTGCAAGCTTGATAAATGAAATACAATGAATCCAACTGATGTTTCACCTTCAGAGAAAGGTTATTATAAAACAGGGGGAAAATAATGTTCCTACAGTAAGTGGAATCAGAAAAAAAATCTCCTTGTGTTCTTAGCATACTTGGAAATTTCTGGTAAAAATTAGGACAAGGTATTTTACTCCTGTAAGTGCACATAACTGTAAGGACAGCTTGCCATACACTTCACTCACTTAGAGAAAACATCCCTGTGATGGATGTCACAACTATATAAAAAATAACAGAGCCTTGTGATAAACGCAGCGTGCAGCTTTGACCTACTGTCTTTCTAACACTCCATCTCCTTGGGACTTTCTCATTTCAGGTGTGCTGCCCTTCTCAGCTGTGGCTCTGCCTTCCTCTATTTCTATTTCTTTTTCTTTTCCTTTATTAAATTCAAACTACAAGACAAATGTTTCTTTTCATCCTGGTATGGAGATCTCACCTGGTCTAGGCCAAAGGCAGGTGAAAGTCTATCCAGTACCAGTGGAAACTTTTTATATGCACAAAAGAACACCCCACTCTGGCAAATGTGGCATCTTGTCACATGAAGCAAAAATTGGCTGAAATGCAAGTGCTGTTGAAGCGAGTGGAAATTTCCCCATGGATTTCAGTGAAGTTGGAGCTCAGACATACTCATTATGAGGCCATTGGCCAATTTGACCAGTTAACATATGTGCTGCCCTTTTGCTTTAGCTGGCAGAGGATGAAGGAGTCCAAGCAGGGACCTTCTTGTCTGACCCATGAGTGACCCATCTTCATGGTCACTCTCCTCTGAAGGTGTTTGGTATGGTGAAGGCTGGTGAGGAAGGCACGTGCTGTTACAGAAGTCTGTCCTTGAATGCTGCAGTTCAGATTTTGTTCTAGTTAGGCTGCCCTGCTCAACAGGTACATTGAGAAAACTCCTGTGGCAAACATATCTGGCTGCTATCAAAAAGCAGGAATTTGGATGGGATATTTGATCCTTCCTTAAAATAGAATCATTGAATGACCTGGGTTGGAAGGGACCTTAAAGGTCATCCAGTTTCGACCCCCTTGCCATGGGCAGGGATGCCTCCTACTAGACCAAGTTGCTCAAAACCCCATCCAGCCTGGCTTTGAACACTTCCAGGGAGGGGGCAGCCACAACTTCCCTGGGCAACCTGGGCCAGTGTCTCACCACCCTCACAGTCAAGAATTTCTTCCTAATGTCTAATCTATATCTACCCTCTTCCCCTTTAAAACCTTTAACCCTCACCCTATCACTCCATGTCCTTGTAAAAAGTCCCTCCCCAGCTTTCTTTAGGCCCCTTCAGGTACTGGAAGGTGCTATCATGTCTCCCTGGAGCCTTCTCTTCTCCAGGCTGAACAACCGCAACTCTCTCAGCCTGTCCCCATAGCAGAGGTTCTCCAGCTGTCTGGTCATCTTCATGGCCCTCCAACAGGTCCACATCCTCCTTATATTGGGGGCCCAAGAGCTGAACACAGTACTCCAGATGAGGTCTCATGAAAGTGGAGTAGACAGGGAGAATCACCTCCTTTGACCTGCTGGCCATGCTTCTTTTGATGCAGCCCAGTTGGCTTTCTGGGGTGCAAGTGCACACTGCTGGGTCATGTCAAGCTTCTTGTTAACCAGTACCCCCAAGTCCTTCTCCTCAGAGCTGCTCTCTATCTGTTCTCCACCCAGCCTGTATTTGTGCTTGGGATTGCCCCGACCCATGTGCAGGACCTTGCACTTGGCCTTGTTTCACTTCACATGGTTTGTATGAGCCCACCTCTCCAGTCTGTCAAGGTTCCTCTGGATGGCATCCCTTCCCTCCAGCGTGTCGACCACACCACGCAGCTTGGTGTTGTCAGCAAACTTGCTGAGGGTGCACTCAATCCCACTGTCCATGTCACCAACAAAGATGTTGAACAGCACTGGTCCCAGTACTGACCCCTGAGGAACGCCACTCGTCACTGATCTCCACTTGGGCATCAAACCTTAGACAAAGTTGCACCTTCCTTGGACAATGCTTCCATCCAGATATGCAGGCAACCTAGGTACAGTGGGGGTCCCTGATTTCATTCTCCCTCCACTTTGTCAGAAGCAAAATGAAAATGCTTTCAATGCTGAAATAAGCTACCCTGATATAAAGACATGTGACCTGTGTAGTGGGCAGTCTGCTGAGCAGATAAGAAGATACGTGGGATATTTTGTCCTACCCAAACTTGCAGGCACCCAGCCCTGGCTGTTGTTGAAAGCAGGGTATGAGACCGAATAGACCCTGGGTTTGGTCTCCTGCTCTTAGAAACTCACTGTTTTCTTGAAACCCATCCTTTCCACCTCCTCCTGCCAAGCTCCAAGCCACACAATGGATCCTGCTTCCTAGCACCAAGCCAGGGCTGGCACAGCATTCACTTCTGATGGAAATGGTAGTTTCACTATTCCCAAAATAATTTGCTGAACTTGAAATAGGAGTGCTTGGCACAGAAAGATGCACAGCAGATACCACAGACCAAGCCAAGAAGTTTGGGGATACCTCATACCTACTAAGAGGGAAAAAAAGCCACCCATTTCCATCTAAAACGTCCCTCTGTATGCAGGTAACAAGGATATGCCTCCTGAATTGTGATAGTAGTTGGAAATGTTTTAAAATCCAGGTCACATCTAGCAGGCAGGCAGACTGTCATCAGCTCTGATTTTGCTGTTTCATTTCCACTCACTCTCATTCATGCGGAAAGATCCTGGAGCGCCCTGGGCTGTGATCTGCTCAGTTCTATTTTTGGCTGTCTCCTTTCTGAAGGAAGGTGATTTCTCACATGTGGTTGTTTTCCAATTATCACTTGTTGAGACATACCCCCTGGTTATATCACAAAGAGAATCAGGGGGCAAGTACATATTTACAAGTCTTTATTCTAAGGCACAGGAATACCTTATTGATCTGAGCTTTGAACTTGAAACTGTGAGGACTCTCAGAATCATGTTTCTTCTGGCTGAGTTGACCCAGCCCCTTACTCTTCCATGGGAGATACAGAAAATTAAGTATAATCCAATTTACTGGTGTGTGTGTGTGAATGGGGTGATGGTGGTCCATTGTTCAAGATTTAAAATAACCAAGTGTCTTCTGCAATATGTAAAGTTCCCATTGTATTTGATATTAAACAGGGTTTTTTTCCAGTTCCTGTTCACCCACTGCACACCAAGCTGCGACCCAGCTGCCTGCTTTGTTTCAAAAGCTTAATCTTTTTGGTGCATAATATTAGTCTGTAAAGCAGTTTACCAGGAAAGCATGAATTTGAGAAGGGATGAGTGGGTGAGCCAGCAGTGCTGTGGCCTTTCTGTTTGCTCTATCCCACTCACAAGATGCGTGGGATTACCTTTCAGCTCTCTCAGCAGCGTAAGTTTGAAAACTGGGAAAAGTGTGATGATAAATGAAGTATTTCCATTAGCAGAGAGCAGATGGACTCATTCTGCATCAAAAAAATAGCTCAAATATTGACAGCATTACAATAACACATCAAATATAGGAAAACAAAAGCCCTGAGGCTGCAGTGCCAGCTTCTGGCAAGCCTTACTGTGGGCCAAGGAAAAACACCTTCCTTCCCTGTCATCTGCTGTCCTGGCAGTCTCGGGGCAGCTCACAGGAGTCCCCAGTGCATCCCAGATGCAACAGCAAGACCATCAGGGTCTTGCTTGGGGCAGTCTTGTCATCAGTGGAGGCTTCCTTCTGCATGAACATGCAGGACCAGTTCAGTGAAACCTCCAGCCACTGGTTTCCCTCCATTCTATGAGCTCCCAGGAGCTCTGTGAGAGCTGCTGAGAAGAGAGGATCTCTTTTGTTGACGATGTGGATATTTCATGACTCATAACCTTTTGATTTTTTTTGGCAGCCACCTTTTCCTTTGCACCAGAATGGTCAGCAGCTGTCTCTTCTGCTTGAAACTTGAATGAATTTGACATATTTCTGCAGTTTCTCTTACTTTGGCGAGCAATTTATCCCAGGGTCTTTACACCAGCTGTTTTCCTCTTCCAGCTGTTTGCACACATCTGATGGGATGATTTAATTAGAGCAGCTTCAAGCTCATTGTAGTCAATGTCCCAGTTTCTTTTACAAGTCATTGAGAAGCAGTTCATTTTCTTTCTTATAGTTTTGGAGATTGAAATTGAGCTGCATCAACATTCTGGTAATTTCTGGTTGTTTCTTACCCATCTTTTCATTTATAGACATCCTACTTCTTCTAGGAAAACAACACATCCATTATCCCCCTTCTTTCTATGCATTGTTTGATTCAGAAAATCAAATTTGAGAACCAGCTCATAGAAATTTTCATCTACAAATGCATGTGCTTAGCCTATGGTGAGTTGTTTTCACTCTGGTCCATACAAACAAGCATACTAGATGTAAATATGATACTTGTACAGCCAGGGAAACTGAAGGAGAAAACCAGCATCTTTCTGACAGTGCCTGAAGGATGCACACAGTAAGTGTAGGAGCTCTTTGTTTAAGATGTGGGGACAATAAGAGGTCCACAGGCCTGGACTGTGCAGCCTTACTTTGCACCTGGGCATCCAGTATTGGAGATTTCTGTGAGGAATAGCTAACAGAAAGAGTGCTGAGAACAAAACAAAAGGTATGATCAAGCTGCAACTAGTTGAAAAGTTCAATAATAGCACCAAATAGCCACAATGGAAAATGCCCTAAAAATGTATGATTACTCTCTATAGCAGCTTTCAGTTGAAATTTCAATACAGTAAGTGGACTATTTCCTTACCAAACATGACAGAAGGCAGAGCAGACTGTAAGGTACTGTATAAGTATGTACTATGACCATTACTTAAAGCCACTCTACTGAATAGTCTGACACCTGGAAATACATCTACCAGTAAGAGAAGTTATTTTGTCCATTTCTAAATCATATTTCTTAACCCTTTCTGCCTGCCTTGTAGTTTACTTAGAAATAGTTATGTGATTCAATAGCATGTTTCTGGAAAACATATGAGAAAACAAGTTTTTTGCCATGTTCAGCTTTGTTTTCCATGCTCCCTTCTGTGTCACTCTCATTCGCCATGTATGACATGAGGCATTCATACTAATCTGAAGGTAGACTCAAGTGGCCTGGAAATAGCTTATTCTAAATTACATGTGCACTTGGGCTTCTGACCCACAGAGCAGGCTGATAGAATAAACTGGTGTGGTGGATTTTATTGAAATGGTTTTTATTCAAAAGAATAAGCAAGGGAGTTTATTCTTAAAGCAGAAAGGGTTAATTTGCTACAATTTTGCTAAGTTAATTAAAAATGGATCAATCTTGTGATTGCTTCAGGGTATCTATTAAGACTAAATCAATAAAGCAATGGGTTCAAATCACGGAATCACTAAATTAATGCAGCGAGTAATCAAACTGGAATCTGAGGTCGGCAATGGAAGGAATTACTTTTGTTAGCTCTGTTTCAAGCTCTCGTGAGAGCAAGGGACAGAATTTAAGGAAAAGCCAGCTTCCTTTCCATCTGAGGCTGCAGGCTGTAGTCTAACCAACGCATGAAATTATTTAGCCAGTGAAGAATCATTTTGGTTTCAGTCCCATGCCAAGGAGACGTTGTAATCCCATCCTGTTTCATTTTGAGGAAATGCAATTTAGAGAGTTCCCAGCGGTTCCTCTTTAACGCAGCCTCTTCGTGCTTGGCTGCTGCCAGCAGCTATGGGTTAACTGTTCTCTCTGAATACCACAAAAGCTATAAACTTCCCAGAGAAGAGTAAAGATTCCTCCCATGAGGTGCAAAAGAAGTGATACGAAGAGAAGTCCACTGCCTCTGGACCAACTGCTCTTTCCCCTCCCCAAGCAGTTGTCCCCATCAGCAAATGACCAGGCAGTGCTCTTCTGACCTGTCTGACCTGAGGAGAGGATATTCCACGAGACATTTTTCTTTTTAATATATCCATGACTCTCAATTTGTTATTCCAGTATAAAACGTCCATCAACTTGTTTGTGGCACGCAGAAAGCCCTTCTGTGTCACAGGGCATCCTCCCTCAAGACCTTCTGGTGCCCCTACACCAACTGCCCTCCCGGCCCCCCCTGCCCACTAATCAGCCAAATAAGTGGCAAGAATTCAGAGCAGTTTGGAATCATTATTTTATTTTATTTTATTTCATTGCTTGTTTTATTTAAAATCCCTTTAAAATTCAAGCTGTTTTATTTCTCAGGAGAGACCTCAGCCTCCTTGCTGTGGCTGTGGCTTTCTTCCTGCCCTGCCTTTATCCAGACAATTTCAGGGGAACATACTCTGTAAAGATAAATGCTATGCTATTTTCCAAGCATTTAGTGCATTTTCTTCTCAAGACAGAGTAGTGCAAGGAAAACAGTGAGCTTTTACCAGTGGGGATTTAGTTCAGGCTTCTCTGGTGAAGTTTTAAGAGCCACATTTTTAAAGATGCTTGTAGATCGTGATAGACAAATTGTAGGATTTTTAGTACTGTCTTTACAGCTGATTTGTAAGCTTTTAAGTTTCTAACCCTCACTCAGATCAATACCTTTAGAAATCAGGTGTAATGACTAATGAGTCAGTGCTCTGAGCAAGTGAAAAATTGTCCTAGTCATTTCCCTATGCTTAAAAAAAACCCTCTGGTACTAAGCACCCTGCTATGCTTAGTGTTCCTGTAGGTATCTTTTCCAATGTTTGTCCATTGTGGTGTATTGCATCAGTTAAGAGGGTGACCATCAGATGAATACACTATTTAAGAGTTGATTAGGACATTAGGATAAGTACAAGACAAGGAAGCCAAAATGCTGTATTTTTTACCCCTCGCATGTAAACTGGAAAAGTTATTTCTGCCTTTGTTTCCTTGTGTAGGTTAGATATTAGGAAGAAGTTCTTTACTGAGAGGGTGGTTGGGCACTGGAAGAGGCTGCCCAGGGAGGTGGTGGAGTCACCATCCCTGGGGGTGTTCAAAAAACAGGTTGATGAGGCACTTGAGGCCATGGTCTAGAGGTTTAATGGTTAGGAATATGATGGGATAAAGGTTGGACTTGATGACCCTGGAGGTCCCTTCCAACCATAATTATTCTATGATTCTATGATTCTGTAGGGTAGGGAACCGTGCCCCTACTTTGCTGAGGTCCATCATCACAGGCACAGGCTATGACATGAGAGAGAGTGTCAAATCCTTCTTAGTCAGGGTGACTCCGCACCTGATGTAGTACCATCAATAATCAATATAATTCCTGTCCAAGCACAGCAAAGTCCTGTGTGGTCACTAGGTCACATCAAACAGTCAGAATAACCAAATATTTTCTTCCAGCTGAAAGCACTTTTATGGCGTAATGACAGAGTTCAGCATGTTGGGCATAAATACCCTACATCTGCAGAGCCATTGGGGTTGTGCCATCACCGGGTAACTCTAGAGGGCTGGGCAGGCAACAATATCCTGCTGTAGACTTCTACGGGACAAATGAAACGTATACAGGCAGGCTAGTGTGCTTTGCTGGATTTGACATATTTTTAATGAATTAGAAAAAATCCATGGTAAATTCATTAAGACTTTTCAGTGGGGGTCTCTAACCAGAGCCCCACAGCTGGGATTTAAAGGGCCTGAAACAAGATGTAGAAGTTTCCCCCTTGGATGAGGCCCAGCGAACGTACTGGAAAGATATCTTCTCATCTTATTTCTTTCCCTGTCAAACATTTAGGCTTAGATCTTCCCTGGAGACAAATTGGCACAGTTTCACTCATTGCAGTAGAGCTGCAAAAATTTATGAAGGGCCTATGCATTTTAAATCACATCAGTTATGGCAGAGACAGAGGGAATATTGCAAACCACAGTCCCTTCTGAACCACCACATCCCCTCCAGCTCCCGGTCCCCACCTGACTGTTCTCTCCATCTCCACTTTAGAGCCAGGCTTGGCAGAGGTTTCCTCACCCACCAGCACCCCGGTTCTGACCTGGGGACAAGAAGTGCCCAACGGAGCAGCGCCGCAGCCAGAAGCAGCTCCGTGCCTGTGTGCCCATCCCACAAAAGCTGGTGTCATCCCACTCGCTGGGCTGAGCACATGCAAAGTTAAGGTTCCCTGGGAGCTGTGCCCTGGGGACCCCACACCACCCCTGCAGCCGTCCCCAGGCCTGCGGGGGGAGCTCGGGCTGCCTCGCACCCCTTCCCCTTCGCAGACAGAGTGTGGGGCCCCGCATCCAGCCCAGCCTTGCAGATCCCCCAGCCTTCCCCTGAAGCCTTTGAGGGCTTTGGGGTTTCCATTCAGCAGCCCTCTGAAGTAATTAATACAGGGGACCATATGCTGATTCTGCAGAGCCCATTAATCACTTGTGCTGAGACAGAGGGACTGTTTGTACAGAGTTTGCAGAGATTATCGCCCTGGCTCCGGGATTTGTCGTGTTGCATTACAAATGGCGTTTTAGTGAGCTCCTCAGTTCCCAGGGGGCCATAACCTGTCTGAGGCAAAGTCAAATATTGTCGAGCAGCAGAGGTTTCCCAAGAAGAGGCTTATCTGTTCCAGATTGCTTGATTATATAAATAGGACTTCAATATGAGATACAAATGCAATTAATTCCTCAAGGGTTACATTTGATAATGGCACAGAAATTAATCTTCAGTTGCAGAAATAAGACTGGCTGTTTCACGGAGTTTAAGTAAAAGCCTGTAGAGATATCCACTATCCCACCAAAAATATCACTTTATTTTCCTTTTTAAAATAATTGTATTATTATTCTTGTAACCTACCGAGATTTCTTATTTGAAAATGTTTTAACAGGGATTAGTTCATTAGTAACTGAAGAAAAGGGCACAGCAGCCACAAAACAGCCGAGACGCAAGCACTGTCCTGCATGAGCAGGAGGCTGAGCCAGTGTGCCCGGCTTTCCGATCCACTCTCCTGGCCACAGTCTCATAGAAGCATGAACCAAGATTGAGTTTTACAAAGTCATTTGATGTGCCTAAGTACCCTGGTGTGAGTTATCTCCCTAGCACCGTTGAGGAGCTTGTACTAGATAACATAATAGGTTGTTTCACAGGGGCAACTAGGAAGATCTCCTGTGATTCTACAAAGAGATGTTGATCATAAACCCATTCCTGGAAAAGTTTACCAGCAAAACAGTCAGATAAGGACAGTCATCAAGCCAAGGGCATTAGTGAAGAGTAAATGTTTTCAGGACTATACTACACATTTTATAGCTGTTCCTTCTGCTCTCAACTGAAGAACAGAATTTCCAGTCTTAAGCTTTTCTGAAAGCAAACTGAGTAATTTAGATATACTTAAACTTACTTGAACTTAGTAACTCTTAGTGTATCAATTCCTTTTTTAGGTTAGATTTTCTTTTCTGGGCCCCATGTACCTATACATGTAAATGCATCCAGTGCCTTCCCCAGACTCTTGTTCTCCATCTGGTAAGTGGCAGTTCTGTTCAGTTCACTGTCCATACACCTTGTATGTCCATGCAGAAGACGGATGCACTGAAATGCCACAGGTTTTTCTATGACTTTCAGAGAGAAGAGAACCTGGAAAGAGATGGAAGAGTGAGAAGAGGGGAAAGGAGATGCAAAAGCTGGTGGGATCTGGCTTTGATGCAGAGATGCTGGTGCAGGGGTACAGCCAAAGATAAGTGGTGTTCATCTCACTCCAACATACCAAACAAGTGGTGCTTACCACTAGGCAGGTGAGTAGGATATCAAGAGAAATGTGTTCGGGGACTGGGACATACAGTTCATGCCCAATCATGGAAAAAAAACCTGAGAAATCCTTCAGGATAAAAAAAAAAAAAAAAAAAAAAAAAAAAGTGAAAGCATTAGTCTTCTGCAGCATAACGGTACCAGATTTGTTTGTGGTGAAGGTAAGCTTCTGTACAACAGGAGGGTAGCTGAGAAAGCCTTAATCAAATGTAGTTTAAAAAAAACATACAAGAAGGGAAAGTTTCGTTATTTAGAAGTTTGTTGATTATGTATTTCGAGCAATCCTACCACCTGCAGCTTGAGTCAGCTAGCTACTTCAGAGGCTTTTGGATGGCACAAGTGAGCAGATGGTGTGTTTGTGACACCATCAGGTAGTGGGCAGTGAATATTAGTAAACTGGCAAGTATCCACCAAAAATTATTCCAAAGCAGATAATTAAATAAGTTATAAATAACAACCACATACTTTTTTTTTTTTTTTTTTTTTTTTTTTTTAAAATCTGAAAGTTGAAAAGGAAGGAATGAGGCAGGGAAACAAGATTTTTTTCAGATAAATTATACAGCCTTATTTCTTACCTTTTCCTAGTCTCTTACACACAGAGACCAATTAAAAATCTAATAAATTAAACATCCCTTGGATATAGCTGAAGCTAATTGTCTGCCATTTTGATATGGTCAAGCATATGTAACAACAATGTTCTAATTCTCACTAACATTAAGAAATAAATACAGACTTGAAATCAAGTCCCCCAGACATCACAAAAAGCCAGAGAGATGGGGAAAAAGTCCACTGATTGGCACAGAGCAGTGATTTGTATGAATGCCATATCCCCATTTTAATTTGACTATCTTCAGCTCAGAAGCTTGGCAGGCCTGCCTGGGTTCTGATAGCACCTATCTTGGATATTGTGTGCAAATTTCTCTCTGACTCAACCTTGACACCAATGGTATTGTTCTAGTTTAGGGCAACAATAAATCTGACTTATTTTCCACACAAGGCAAAAGGAAATACTCCAATTCTGTACACATTCTAATGATGATGCAGAAACCTTATCTAATTTTTTAATAAAAAAAAATAATTCTAATATAAGCAAGCAACTCATTCTGAAAACTCATTGTGGGTACTGAGAGGTGAGGTCTAAAAGTGAGATAGAAACACAGTCACAGGAGTTGGGGGAAGATCACAGTTATGGAAATGTGGCCACAAGGCCACTGAGGACTACAAGAACCTTGCTAGGGCATGCAGAGAAGCAGTCAGGAAGGCAAAGGCTTGGCTAGAAGTTAAATTGGCCAAAGATATCAAGAACGACAAGAAATGGTTCTTCAGATATGTGAGCAGTAAGCAGAAGCACAAGGAAGACATAGGACCACTGCTAAACAGGGTAGGGAAACCAGTTACTTCTCAGCGCAAGGCCACTGTCTATAATATTTGAGAAGTCATGAAGATCAGAGGATGTCCCTGATGACTGGAAGAGGGCAACTGTCATATCCATCTACAAGAAAGGCCCAAAAGAGGACCCAGCAAGCCACAGGTTCATTAGTCTTACTTAAATCATTGGGAAAGTAAGGGAATGAGTCCTCCTAGAAAGTTTCCCAGGTGACTGGGAAAAGCCAGTACAGCTTTACCAGTGGCAAATGATGCCAGACTAGCCTGATAGCCTTCTACAACAAAATTACATCTTCTTTCAACATGAGAAAGCAGTAGATGCTCACCTGGACTTCAGAAAAATGTTCAGTATCCTTTCCCACAGCCTTCTCCTGGACAAACTGGCAAGACACAGCTTGGACAGCTGGTCTGTGAGATGGGTAGGGAATTGGCTAACAGGCCACACTCAGAGAGTTATAATCAATGGTTTTCACTCAGGCTGGCCACCTGTCACAAGCAGAGTCTCCCAGGGATTGATACTGGGTCCCCATGCTCTTCAACATCTTCATACGTTATCTGGATGATGGGATTAAAAGCAGCCTCACCAAGTTTGCTGGTGACACCAAAGTGGGTGGTGCAGTGGGCTCGTAACTGTATTTCAGTATTTAAAGTGTGGCTATAAAGAGGACAGAGACTCTCTTCACAAGTAGCCACATGGAGAAGACAAGGGGCAATAGGAAAAAGTTGCACTGGCAGAGTTTTCATATCAACATAACAAAGAAATTTTTCACAGTAAGAACAATCATTCAGTGGAACAACCTCCCCAGGAACGTGTTGGAGTTCCCGTCACTGGAGGTTTTCAAGATGTGATTGGTCAGGGTGCTAGATAATGTCACTTAGGCTCCCTTTCCCATGAAAGGTTGGATCAGATGATCTTTTGAGCTCCATTCCAACTTGGGCTGTTCTATCATACTATTCAATTATCAATTTACATCTTAATTTTAGGGTACAAGATTATAACCATAAGTCTAGTGCATGGCTGAGTTTTATTTAGGATTTATTGTGTATTGATTAAATACTTGGCTCTTAATAGTTTCAGTGCAGTAACGGGTTGACTTGTGCATGATAGTGATCCCAACCTCTGAAGAGCTTAGGAGGTCAGTAGAATATTTGCACCAACATTCCACAGGTGAGAAGCCAAGACATGTCCAAGGGCAATGGCTTTCAGCTCAGGCACCTGGGCCATGGGTGCCAAACCAAGAGCTGAACGCAGAATTCCTGTCTTGCATCTTTTGTCATAAGCCTCTTCTTGTCTACACTCTTCCTCAAAGAACATCCAGCAGAAAGCAGAGACATTGTGGTCTTGAATAAGCTGAAATCTACTCTCCTGTTAGGTGCTGCAGAAGACACTTCAACCTGGAAAAGAGATGAATGAGTGGAAATATCAGAGAGGTCTATGCAGTCATGAGTGGTATGGGAAGGATAACTGAGGAATGACTGCTTAATGTTTCATCCATTACAAGGGCTAGCTGGTAAGTAGCACATTCAAAACAGACATGTGAAAGAATTTTTCATAAGAAGTGTTTGAATTGTACAACACTCTACAACAGAAAATTAGAGGCTTAAAGTTTACATGGTCTCAAAGAGAGACTGGACAAATTAGTGAAACAGAACTTAATTGTCTGCTGTTAAAAACAAAATATTTTTCCTGGATCAGGAACTCCCTAACAAATTGTGAGAAAGTTGGAAAGCCATCGGGGGAAGTATCAAAAAAATATTTTGTCTATTTTCATCCTATTCATGAGGAAAAGCTTTTGGCCTCTATTGGAGGCATGACGCTGGGCTAGACAGATTTTTGGACCATACTAGAACAGCCCTGCTTGTATTCTTGGGAGCTGACAGAGAGGTCAGGGGTGGAAAGAGAGAGCCAGGAATTCTAGAAAACTGCTCTCTTCATTTTTTCTGAAAACCTGCCTGTCGAAACGGGTGCCAATTCACAAAGTGAAAAATTTCCTCAGTGTTTCTCTGAGACAGTCTGAAAGAGTAACTGTCCTGAAGAGTTAAATCAGTAGCATCTTTGGCCCCAGAGGAAAGAACCCAGCAAAAAGATCATTCTGGATCAACTAGAAGTCAAGACTGCAACAAGAAACTTTGAAGCTCCCCTACTGAGCTCCTGGACGGAGGACAGACTTTAAAAAAACCCCAAACATACAAGGCTATTCTGTCATTCTATGATTTCCATGGCCAGAAAAGCCTCAGTCTATCCCAGGCTATTGCTGTGAGTACACTCAGGAGCAATTAATTACATGGATTCACCCTATCAATAATGCCACGAATAAGGTCGTTCCTGGATGTAATATCTGTGTGCCGGGCAGTGAGCCACATGCAATGTCAGGCGAGCTCTACAGGAGAAGGATTTGGCTGCAAACCTGCCAGTGCTGCAAAGTGTGTAATACTGAAAAATCATAAAGTCAAGGAGTGTTTGGCATCACGAGACCTACATTCTGCAGGAAGTGTCGGGCTATCAATGCATGATCTGTGAGCGGGTCAGTCAGTCCAGCTCCCTGCTTTGAAAAGGCAGAAACTGAGTCAGAAAGGGTAATGAAGGTTTCTTAAGAGAATTAGAAAGATTTTCACTTTTTTTTCTGATTTGCTTATGGTTTATTATTCTGTTCCCTACTCTCCTTGACAGCTAAGCCATTTCTGGTTCACCTTTCACTTCTGACCAATTCTTCCCTCCAGTTAATACCCAGAAACCTTCATACGTACTTTTCCTTCATTTCTTTTAAATCCCAGTGACTAATCTACTGTCTCTTTTCTTCCTCCCAGCTCTCGGCTTGGGGTTGTTTTTGATTGGACCCTTGTTACCAGCTTCGTTGTTTCCCTGTGTCCACACAGAAAGCACAGCTGTATGCTCTCCCTCTCAACCACAGGAGAAGAAATCAGAAAATAAAGTCCCCCTGAGAGAGCCCAGCCTGTCTCTGCTGTAACAAGCTGAAGCAACTTTTCTAAAATGACTGCTTCCGTGGGCAGACAGCTGAGCTCTCGGAGACAGATCTGGGGCTCGGAGTGCACAGACATAATAATTACCAGAGATACATCACAGCCTCCTCTCCTGGCATTAGTTAGGCCGTTCCGAAATCACAAGGTGCAGTCTCTCACTCCTGACTCTCTGGGTACGAAAACTTTTGCTTTCTGTCATTCTCTCTCGGTACACTGCAATCTTTCTCCCTGAAATTGTAAATGATAACACCTGCTGGGGCTCTTATTTGTTCATTCCCCGTATCTCCGGCTGCTCCCTGTGTGAGATATTACGCCCACACAGAGGTATGAAATATACAGTAGCTGCTTGTGAAACTTCTATATGAAAGATGCAATGAGTATAAATAATGGTATTGTTGCGATGTTCTTCATCTTGTATCTGACAGAACATGCTCAGGAACTCCAGGAACACTCTAAAGCTGATGGAGAAGTCATTCACACCGTATCAGTGTAGGTGAAAACAAATGAGCAGGACTCTGGACATCCTATTTTCCTTTCACCACCAGAATGTATTTATTCTTCAAGTCATATCGTATTCGTATTTACTTTAATGATTCATAAACATCCCAGGTTCCAGAAGCTTCTAATTAACTCATCTATTTAGTGTCATTAACAGATGCTCAGGGAGTGATTTATTGTACAGTACCGGATCACACCAACATATAAATCCAGCCAATTGAATTGGCAGGCAGTCTGGGTAAATACCTTCTGCCACTGGTAGATGAGACTCTTAAATTCAGCATTAATGCCCTGCAGACTGTGGCTGAAGCATTACTGTTTTCTTCTTTGATTACTCTGCACGTGTAGCATACATTGTACAGTACAACATCGGCCATTTCCCTCTTTTTTAAAAAAAGATTTAGTGAGGTACCACATAGGATTTGCAGTATATATTTATCCTTTCTGAGAAAAGAGGAAATCAATAGCCTCAACGAAGTTATCGCTCAAGCTCCTTTTAATTTACCTCTGGCTTTCTGTAGTTTCAAAACCAAAACAAGTCCCTCTGACAAGCTGCAGATACTGAACTTTATTAGAAAAGTCACATGGGGAACCTTGCCTACAGTGGAGATGTGGGCAGGTCTCCAGACCATTTATTGGTAAGTAAAGACTGTCCACCATGGCTGTGGGCAGAACGTGGAGCTGAACAACTACAATGGCAGAGTTAGCTCTATGGGGACTTCCACAGTGGTGTTTTACCCAACGCCTGGGGACGCTTTGGGGATTCACATTCCTGAAATGTCAGAGGGACCCGGGCATGGTTTCTAGTCTGGGCCAGCTAAACCTCCTCCAAATCCTGGCAGGCAGAGGCAGCACAGCCAGAGAGCATCCCCATGGGGCTGTCCACAGGCAGCCATGCCGGTGGGCACGACAGAGCCCAGCCTGGACAGAGCCAGCCCATGCCAGAGGGAAGCTCAGGCTGCTCTTTGCTGTTACTGATTCAGTGCTGTAAGTGCAGCCTGCCTGTCTGCTTTGGCCTGGCGGACTTGCCTTACTTGGAAACTAGGGTGGTTGTTTTGTTGTTTTTTTTTCAAATTTCAAAATGGTAACAACACATGGTCTGATTGCCTCTGCTTGCTGCCTGGGCAGAAGCTCCCTTCCAAAACTGAAAGGCAAGTTATGTACCTTGCTGGAGGAGAGCTGCAGATATGCTGCCGACAAATTTTACAGCTTTTCTCGGAAGAGCTCACTCCCTTTTCATTCCAGTTCTTCCCAATGGCAACACCATGACTCAGTTTGTGTTAACAAAATACTAAGGAAACACAGACAAATATTGTTTTAAATTCCTTAAGGTAGGAGTCACTTGAGGACTGTTAAAATATTCTTTCTTGCAGTAATTATGTTTTTGTCTGTCTATAGTCTTCAAATAAGGTATATTTAAGCTTTGTGTTTCAACTGCACTGAAAGGGACTATTGTAAATAATTAGGAAGTGTTTTCTGCTCAATTTTTAAAACCAATATTTATAGTAAAGTTACTGGGTTTTAATATACTTTTGACTCAAAATGAGATTTCGAAGATGAACCATCTCTGCTGTCTGCTCCAAGCTTTACTACGGCAGTGCTTTCTGTGGGTGGGTGTGGGGAGGGGGAAGAAATACAAGCAATGGTTAAGGGGGAATGGGAAGCAAAACTGCATTAACATGGCACTGTGCCCAAATGAGAAGGGAATACGATAGCTTGAGAAAGGTGATACAAATTAAACAAATATGCTGCATTAAAGAATTCCTAAGAGTTATTAAGTTTCTCCTTCGGACTCATTATTACCAGTCAATGTAGGAACAGTATCATAATGAGCGTGACTGTTTTTATTTTTTAATTAAAGCTTTCCCCTAGAGTATAGCACACTTCCTTGTTGCTTCCATCTCTCGTGGCAAGTTCCCAAGGCACATGTGGTCTCTTTCATGGAGCAATAAAGGCACAGCCCACCCCTAACAGCTGTGCTGCAAGGAACAGCTTTGCCCTGGGGCTCCAGCAGCAGTGTACAGAGCTGCGAGCACAGAGCACCCTCATGTACCTCTCCTGCACTGGCTGGAGAAAAATCTCTGCCGATTCTAGGGAATGACCCTGCAGTTTCCTCTAAGACTGGCCAACTCCCATCACTCAAGCTGGTTTCTCAAACTCCATGAAACAAATGTCCTTATAATTTGAAAAGCCAACAGAAGGCATCATACATTATAGCTGTGTACGTACCCCAGGCACCCAAGAACCTGTGCAGATAATGCACGTGTGAGAACTACTTGGCAAAAGTATGATACACAGGTTGAAGGATTGTTTGAAAAACATGGCTTAAACTCACACAGGTGAGAAAACAGAAAGCTTTCCTGCTAAGAATTACATCTTGGTTAGGTGGAAATGCACCAAGAAAAGCTAAAAATCTGGTAAGAGATGACTGGGAACACTGTTAGAGCACACCTGTGCCACAGGATGCACTGTACTGCATACCCTGCACTATGTCATCTCAGTCACTGCTGCCTCCTAACGCCACCACACCTGCAACGTACAGCAAACAGCTACTAAAGACAATCAGGTACTTAAATCTTTTTGGCAGCTCCCTCCTCCAACCCAGTTCTATTCCATTCATAACCTTACAGGACAGCGAAACAGTGCAACAGGGCCCCAGCCCCACTGCCGTCAGCTCGCTGCATTTCAGGACTCCACAGCTGCCCTATCTGTGATGGCATTGGGTGTCAGCCAGTGCTCTGACTCAGCATTTTCAAGTTGCTTTCTTAAAAAGGAAGAATAAACTAGAGATGAACTAGACACACTAGACATGCCATTATGAGGTCAGGAGTATCAACACAATCACACCCTCCAGGATCTTTTTAATAAATAACAATCATGAACAACAGACATATTGGTTCACATGGAGTTTACAGAGTAATTTAGGCTGGAAGGGACTTCTTGCCATCTGGTCACTTTGCAAAAGAGTTAACTTTTTATTCAAACAATAAAGATAAATAAGATACTACGCTCTTTTAGGTCAATTCCACATTCTGTAATAGAACAACTGTCAAAAATAGTTTCAGTAAGAATAGCAACCTAGATTTAGAAAGAACTCTAGTATCCCACCAAAACCTACACGAAACCCAAGAAGCATTTCTAAAAAATTGCTACCAATGATGTGAACTCTCTGGCAGGAATCAAGATGCCGGAGAAGATAATGGAACATGAGGGTTACTAAATATTTTGTCACAACTAAACAACAGAATAAATTATTAGGACAATAACCTGCAAATGTTGAGATGCAGTAATAAGCAGTACCACCTCCTAAAAATAAGCTTTAATATTAACAACTTCCTTTCACATGATTGCATATTAATCTTTCTTTTTGCAAAGGTCAAACAACATTCAAGTCCTGCACTGTTTACAAATATGGGTTTATTCCTCTTCATTCTTCTGCACTGACTGCACAGCTTCTGTTTTAACTCTGTTTCGCTTTCGTATTCTTCTTTTCTTCTTTTCAGCAGAAGGCTCCTGACCCACCTGTGTTTTCTTCTTTTTCTTCTTCAGACAGCTGAGAGGATTGGGGCCACCTGCCCTTTTACGTTTTCTTCTCTTTTCACCTTCTTGCTTTGCTAGTCCTTCTTTTTCTTTAAGCTGCACAATACTTTGTTTTTGGTGCTCTGGAACAAGCTGATCTGTCTGCAACTTTTGAACAAATGCCAAAGATTTAGGAGAAGGTTTGTCTAGCACCATAGTGTTCTGAATAATAAAGAGGAGAGGAACACCAGCCTTCTTTTTCACTTTGTTTGCTAAATCCTGGTCCTGTAAAATTAAATACTTTAGTCAATATTTTGAGATTAAATTATATTTGCAATTCAAATGCACCTACTTTTAATACAAAACTATGAAGGTAAATTACATTATGAAGAAGAAACTTAATCTAGCAGATATACCTAGCAATACCTTTCAGAGCAATTTAATTTTCAAGTTCTCTCCTGATTAGCTGTACTTGTGATGGAAGATGTATTAATGTTTCCTTTTTTCATGCATGTACAAGCATATATGCGTTTTTTGAGGAAAAGGTCTGTTCATTGGTATGTAGTACACCACAAGATGTAAGATAATTTCTTCTATAACAAGCCATTTTAAGCTCCTTGTATCTTAGATAATTATAAAAAAAATTTATTGCAAACCATTTTATATATAGTGTACATAATTTACACATACAGTCCCAATGACAGACCTAAGAAAAAAACTGCCTGATTTGTACATAAGTTCTACCTTTATTCTTTAGTTAAAACCTCCAAATTTCTTAAAAGTTAAGTTATATGGTCATTTAACACTTAATATCACTTTTGAGACTACTGTGCAAAACAGTTCAGGGCAGGAGATGCACACACAAGCAATATGCAAATTAACATTTATCAGTTGTTTTCTTACATGTCAATAGGTTTCTGCTAAACTAAGCAATATCCTTTCACAGTAAAAAATACCTACTTAAGTAAGACAAAAAGATTCCCTACTTGATAATTAGCAAATACATTTAAGACCGAGTAAGGCTTTACAAGATTAATTCCCACAAGCTATTTAAAAACCTTATAATTGATGTTTCTGTAGGTTTCCTCATCCTTAGGTACCAACAGGATCACTTCAAATGAAATGGAGTTACATTTCCCATGAGCAGTTACCTGTGTAGCTATAAAGAAGTGATGAGGGTTGCCTTCTTCAATCATGGAAAGTAAACAGGCTGAACCACTCACAGGATCCTTGTGGTGGGAACAGTTTCGAACTTGAAATGTTTGGGCAATTAATTTCGCTCCATACAGTGCTTTCCCCAGTGATTCCAGCTCTTTCAGAACACATCTGAAAACCAAAAGCAACAGTGATTTCTAAACGAGAAAATAACTTCACATCTTTTACAACAGCAAAAGGCTGAAGGGAGTTAATTAGGGATAAGCAATGCCCAGCTGTTCAGGCTGTATGATTTGTAAATGGCACCCAGTAATCCGAAAGCAGGAGCCCACTGAAGGCATCAGCAAGATTTCCTTGGCTCCAAACAAGATTAACCAGTAACTACATGAAGTTATATTAAATGATTTTAAAGTATTTTGTATCAGTGGCAATGTTAAGTCCTTAGATTTATGTTTGGGTATCACCTATCATATGAACTGATACTTAACAACTAAAATTACTTGAATGAGCACAAACTGATTAATCACTGCATGCAAGTTAAACTCAGTATTAGCATCCATCGCCTTGCTTCAAACTTGCTATCAGAACCCAATCAACTCAAGCAAAAGAGGAAAAAAAGACTGTCCATATGATTAAAGATCTGGCAGTTCACGGTTTCACAACACCGCGCGGTGCTGACCCCACGGCTCGCCCCCTACGGCCAGCGGCGGCTGAAGCTGCGGGACCCGGCCCCCCCGGGCATGCGCACTGCGGCTCGCTCGCCGCGGCCGTGAGCCCCCTCCCGGGCATGCGCACTAGGGCAGCCCAGCCGCCCCCACTCCCCGCGGCCTACCGGCTGGTGCAGAGCTGCGTGGCGCCGCCCAGGTACCCGGGCAGCTGCTCCCGGATCTGGATCTTGTTCCGGAGCGCGGCCTGGCAGAAGGTGCCGTCCAGCAGCACCTGGAAGGGCTCGCGGAACTGGAAGTTGTGCTTGTAGAAGCCCATGTTCTTCTTGGCGTGCTTCTGCCGCGTCAGCTTCATGGTGCCGCCGCCACCCGCCCGGAACGGCTGCCCCGGAAGCTGCGCCGGGGCGGGGCCTTCCGCGGCCGGAGGGAAGCGGGGCCTGGGACGGTCGGGGCTGGTGTGGGTGCCGTCGTGCTTGGCCAGGCCTTGCAGTGGCGCTCTCCCTGAGGAAGCTGCCAGGCAGTGCCCGTGTCTGGCTCCCTTATGAGGGGCGGCTGAGGGAACTGGGGGTGTTCAGTCTGGAGAAGAGGAGGCTGAGGGGAGACCTCATTGCTCTCTACAACTACCTGAAAGGAGGTTGTAGTGAGGTGGGGACTAGTCTCTTCTCCCAAGTAACAAGTGATAGGATGAGAGGAATGGCCTCAGGTTGTGCCGGGGGAGGTTTATATTGGATATTAGTAAATATTTCTTCACTGAAAGGGTTGTCAAGTATTGGAGCAGGCTGCCCAGGGCAGTGGTGGAGGCCCCATCCCTAGGGCAGTGGTGGAGGCCCCATCCCTGGAGGTATTTAAGAAACATGTAGATGAGGTGCTGAGGGACATGGTGTAGTGGTGAATTGGCAGTGCTGGCTTAATGGTTGGATTTTATGATCTTAAAGGTTTCTTCCAACCAAGGCTATTCCATGATTCATCGGCCGGGCCGTGCAGTACCCCGGTGCGTGGCTGGGGAGCTGGCCGTGCTGCCCGTGGAGCCTGGGCCTGCCAGGGGCCTCGCTCACCCATCTGGTACTTAACACAGATTACCTGAGGGCTGTTCATTACCCTGTGTTTTGCGGTGTGATGCTAGCTCCTGCCATTTGCCAAGATCAGAAATACACACAGGTTCCTTATTTCTAATTCACTGTAATGATTAAATTGCAATTACTGTCCCAGGAACTGTAGTTCAGTCATGCATCGACATGCTTTCCTTAGGAAGGCTTATTCAGTGCCTGTTTACATTGGTTGCCTGCATTGGCCACATCAATGTAAGATGTATGTGCACAAAATTGAAGCTGGAAAGCATACATTCTACAGTACCACTTTTTTTTTTTTTTCTTCCCCTGACAAAAAAATTGATTTCACTTGATGAGAAAGAGGCTAATATAGTTTAGAGTTGCAAAACTAACCAGTAAGGATAAAACGCTTAAAGTTGCCAAACAGAAATGCTTAGTAAGATAGGGGAAGAACTGAGAGACTTGCCCTTGAAAGAGGGAGCAGTCAGGCCTGAGTGATCAAACAGTGTTGGCTAAGAGGCCCCAAAGACAATACTCCCTCAGGAAGGAGGGACTGATAAGAACCACAGTGCTAATTAAGGGGTCCTAGAGACCAGAACAGACTGGTCTGGATGTGCAAAGCAAGCAAAGGTGAAAAGGACACTGCGAGGAAGACTCGGAGCTTTCTTCCTGAAGACTCCAAAGACAACCACCAGGATGCACCGTGGAGGCGCAACCAGGCAGAGCAAGAGGCATGGAATATTATAATGATTTACCGTAAATCTCCTCCCTGAGACCCTCCCAATGATGGAATCCTCATTCCCACCTGATGTAAATTTAGGAATATGTAGCACTTTATGCTATAAAAGGAGCGCACTTCTGGCCCCAGGTGTGCAAGTTAGGAGGAGCAATCCCCCTTGCACCCAGCACCATAATAAACATACCTGCTTCATAACTTTTCAGGAGTTACAGAGTTTGATTCTGCACATCACACTGTAGTTTGGGGAAATGTCTGTCATTCAGAAAGCTAGATTGTACAAACTCCTCCCTGTCCAACAGAAAACGTGAGCACACCAGGCATTTGGCAGTTAAGGAGCCAAACTTAATGCCTGTATTTTAGGCAGGCAAAGGGATGTGATCTTGCTTCCAATTATCATTTTGATGGTGTTATCTGTCTTGCTATGCTGGTACAATGGGAGACATCTTTCTGCCAGGGATGGTGTATTGCAAGCGAAAAATTGTAGGCACCTGCCAGTTAGCTGTAATCACTCAGACTGCTCTAAGGTCATTTAAGCAAATACCCACCTGTGGTGTTAGTATTTTTTGCTCCAAATAGACATGGAAAACATCTGCTTTCAAGCAGGTTAGTTAAGTGTCAACTGAAAAATAATGCATTTAATTACTGTTTGAGAAATCTAAATGTTTAACTGGGAAGATATTTTAAAGTACTTACAGGATGAAAAGTGTGAAGAACAGGTGATTGAGAGTATTTTCCATGGGATCTGATTGTGGTGTTTACAGTATTTTTCTGTCATTAAATCCTTCTTTCCAGCTGTCTTCAGGGGACAGTTGTGCGTGCTCATGAGTATCATGTACATACATGGGTACATGCCTTACTCTATGAGCTACGTGATACATTGAATTCACTGGACTTTATTGAACTTCGGTCCTCCAGCCAACATAGTCCCATACTGGTGTGGTGTCCCAGTTCTTCTATTCAACTGTGTAGTTTTTCATTATTTAAAAAATTAGAAAAAAAAACCTCAGCAAGACTCCAAAGTAAAACCTTATTAGATTAATTATTTTTTCTTCAAGTATTTTGTCTTTTTTTGGGGGGGGACAATGACTAATTAACTGCCCAAAGACAGGCAGTTATTTCTTATTAAGAACACTTGCCACATCTCGCAGCTAGAATGTGGAATCTGCAATGGTAACAGCTGCTACTGCAGAATGGAGATAAAAAGGAGAAACAAGTAAATGAGAGCTTGAACTTGTCATCATTTCAAATGAAATACAAAGATATAATCCAGAGTAGGGTGTTAAATACCATTGTGATGAGATACTTTTTCCCTGTTCAGTCGGTAAATAGTATCATCGCAGACAAGTTGTAATGTGATTGGTATGGTAAAATATGTGCAGAAGGCTGGCTAGCAGGCAAAACAACAGTACAGATTTCTCCTCCTTCATTGTGCAGAAGATAGCATTAATTGTATGATAAACTACTTGCAGTACCATCCTGTAAATTGTATTTCACTTTTATGCAATTCTTTTAAAGTTGCTTTTTAATAAATTTTAAATGTTAAAAGTAATGTCTGTGAGAATACTAGAGCAGTGCAGAGAAGTACATTTTTTTCAGCATTTTCTTTGATATTTTAATGGTATTTTATGTATAATAAAATTCACCATATTCCTTTCAAGTTGAGTTATTTTACTATTCCCGTGAGCCATCTCTAAAGTGAATTTTTAAAAAATAAGCTTAAGGATCTTCTGGGAGCTGCTGAATCCAGTGGTCTCTGGGGCCAGGGGATTGCTGCTCCTGGCTGCTGAAGTCCATCCATCTTTGGACCCGGGAAGGTTCTTAGGCTCACGTGTGTCCTTGACAAGCGTATGCACGCGCACGCACACCCAGAGGACACTGACACAGCCAGCCAGGCAGACTACTGCGTCACGTGTAACTCTACCAGAAATCAAATATAACGTAAGTACACATAGCGAAGTCCTGCTCCCCCTCTCCAGCTGATAAGGACTGAAATTCCCAAGTGACTGCCCACATGCCCTCACTCCCTGTATTCAGCTGCACACCCACGTTCAGTCCCTCAAGTGTTGGCATGGCCCCTCGGTCCATCCAGTATCCATGCCTGGACCTTGGGTTCCCTAACCTGTCCATGCATGTATGTGCATCTCCTCCTACTCACTGGCTAGTCCAGCTGAAGTCTGCTAGTGGATTACCCACAGGATTAAATTCAATAGTTAAGAAAGATAACTAAGAAAGGGGTTTAGTAAGAAGATAGGGTAGGCTGCCATGATCAGGCAGTGAGCTCAGTCAGACAAGCGTACTGACCACTGCTGGCTCATATGTGAGTCCCCCTCCACCCCATTTTCCCACACGCCCTCCTATACACATCCTGATCCTTCCTTTCCCTGTGTTTGGCCAGTTTTGTGAACATCCCACAGGAAGTTTTGCATAATCCCACAAGCCCCTGCTAATATCTCATAGAAAGTTTTGCACAGCAAATACCTTGTGACACTCAGGATAATTGTGTTTCCCCCTTCTTACCAGAGACAAAGCTCAGGCTGACTCTCTACAGGGTGGCTTCCTGGGCAGCTCCTTCAATGGGCTGAAGAGCTCTGCTCTTCACTGTTATCTCTGTTACCACCTGCTCATTCAGCAATTTTTGTGTGTCTGCCTGTGTTTAATGTATCACTTTCCTTCTTATTTGTTATTTTATACTGAATAGTCCTTAACTAGATGACTTAATCAAATGCTCTCACATTCCACGTACCCTTACAGAAGCTGTATCACAGCAAAGCTTGTCATAAAGCTCAGAGGAAGATACCTTTTTGAAATTATTTGCTATTATATTTTTAATTGAGAAGTTCCATCAGTTATCTGTCTGCATCACTAAAGAACTTTGAGGGTTTTTTTTTAAGTGAACACTTTCTTGGAGAACTAACAAACCACTTGCATTATCAGTAGACTGCCTAGCAGCAGTATCATCATGGAAGTGAGCCTGAAGAGGAGCACGGAAGGTGTTGAAGCACTACCTTTGTCAACTGACTTGTTTTTTTCCAAGACAGGAAACAGAATTTGAAATGTGGAACTTCTTTTTCTGAAACCCAAGTCCCTGACTGCTGCCAGAAGGACACTTACTGGTCAAATCACAGAATGGTTTGAATTGGAAGGGACCTTAAAGATGATCTAGTTCCAACCTCCCTGCCACGGGCAGGGATACCTCCCACTAGATCAGGTTGCTCAAAGCCCCATTCAGCCTGGTGTTGAACAGTTCCAGGGAGGGGGCAGCCACAACTTCCCTGGGCAACCTGGGCCAGTGTCTCACCACCCTCACAGTCAAGAATTTCTTCCTAATGTCTAATCTAAATCTCCCCTTTTTCATCTTAAAACCATTACCCCTCATCCTGTCACTCCATGTCCTTGTAAAAAGTCCCTCCCCAGCTTTCTTGTAGGCCCCTTTCAGGTACTGGAAGGTGCTATAAGGTCTCCCTGGAGCCTTCTCCAGGCTGAACAACCCCAACTCCCTCAGCCTGTCCGCATAGCAGAGGTGCTGCATCTGTCTGATCATCTTCGTGGCCCTCCACTGGACCCACTCCCAACAACTCAATGTCCTTATTGTGTTGGGACCCCCAGAGCTGGATGCAGTACTCCAGGTGAGGTCTCACGAGAGCAGAGTAGAGGGGCAGAATCACCTCCTTTGACTTGCTGGCCACACTCCTTTTGATGCAGCCCAGGATACGGTTGGCTTTCTGGGCTGCAAGTGCACATTGCCGGGTCATGTCAAGCTTCTTGTTAACCAGCACCACAAAGTCCTTCACCTCAGGGCTGCTCTCTATCCATTCTCCTAGGTTCTAGGGTTTAGGGTACAGTGCTGATCTAACAAAACAGTTCCTGTGATGTTTTCAATAATACTAATAACTTGTGGGTAGATATAAAATATTTATGAAAATAAGGTGGTACACTGAAGGAGAGCTTCTATATATCCAAAGTAAGTTCATACTGAACTTAGCAAATCTGAGTAATGACGGGTGCCATAGGAAACCCGTCGCACTGCACAAAACCTGCTGCAGCAGAGTATTAGCTCTTTGCAGAGAACACCATCTCTTGGCATATAAGAGTTCAGCTCTGTTTTTGGGATGCTAGGTAATGCAATAGTAGAATTAACATAAAATTGCCATGACATGTGGATTACTTGAAGTGAAAGCTGTTTTTTATCAAAAGAGCTTTGATGTAGGCCTAGTAGCAAAGATTTCCCTTGATAGCTGGAACTTGGCAAATGCTTGTAGCTTGGCAAAAAGATCGCAGCTCCTTATTCTCCCAAACTTGTCCTGTGTCAGACCTTTTTAATCTGAATGTGTTGCTTTTGGGCAAATATTGTGCTCTGTGGTTATCTCCAATAAGTCTTAGCAGCAGACATGCTTAAATACAAAAAAAGTTAACTGATTTACAAAAAAGAAAAGGGTAGGGTTTTCTATTAGAATATTTGGAAACAAAACTGTAATACATAAACACAAGACAGTAAAACATTGCCAGAGTGTGTCTGAAAATATTTTCCTAGGTATATTTTTTAATTTTTCTGGGGTATGTATAGGCCACAGGAATATGATTCAGCAGCATTTAATATGCTAAATTATATTTGTCAGAATGTTTGTTATTCATGGCTGGCTCCTCCTTTCATCGCCTTAGGGCTGGTTTTGAGCTTTTGAATTTAAGCCTTCATCATGTATACTCATCTTTTACAGTACCTATTTTGCTATTATCTCATGGGAATGCAGAATCTGGATTTATAATAAACACGCCTGTGACAAGCCCTGTTTTTTCTTTATGGATTGGTATGAAGTCAGCAGATGAGAATTTTGTACATGGTAAAGCTTTCTGCACCTTTCTGGCTCTACTGTTACCATAATCCTTAGTTAGAAAATTACTTCTGGCTTAAATACCATAACTGCCCATCACAGTCTGTCCCACATTAACTATCTTGTAAATTGTGTATCATAAGAAGTACACATTTAATGTAGAGGTTAAGATACTTAGTTTCACTACATAATGGTGTAAGAAAAAGAGTATCCATACAGCAGATATCTATACAGGCTTTTAAGTGAGTGCTTGCAGTAGCAAATACTTTGAGAATGTTCTGGAGGACAAAGGTTTTGCAGGCAACTTTAGCTTTCTTACTAGAGCTGGAAAAATTATAGGGCTGAAAATAATCAGTGAGATTCTTAAAAGCTTCTCAAATGTTATACCAGTTCTTTTCCCTTTTTTTGACCTTGAACCAAATTTATGTGAATGATGAACAAAATCAGATCTTATCTAATTTAACTAAATCTTTTGTCTTTCTGAATAGATACTTATCACTGATACGCACCATTTAGTTTATGCGGCATTTTTGGTTGATGCAGCTCTTCAAGAGATACATGTTAAACAACTGGTTTCATGCTGCTGTAAGGACACACAAGGGCATCCTATCAGAGCAGCCTTTCCTCCCTGCACTGTTCATTGAGATCTGCAGTAGTTAGTTGCCATTCTGCTCCCTCTATACTCGCAGAGCTTGTAGAAGCACTTCAGAGTGATGTGAAAGTGCCATAATCTAGAAAAATAGGGCATCTTCATGGAGTACCCAGGAGTGGAATTGTAACTTCGATTTGGGGAGTGGGAAGAATGTGGAAGACAGGAAGAGATCTTGCTGATTACATGATAGCTGATGTGCTAGGTAGATAGAGGGGAGGAATGGAGTGATGCTTTACATCTTGTCTAAGGAGAAAAAGAAATGAGGAAACAAATTGAAGTAAGCATACCAAAAAAATCCAAAATTTGAGCAGTGAAAAACCCCAAACTTTCCCAAGGGAAGAGTTTATATTTTTAAGCATTTCTTTCATGTGTAGAAATACCTTATTATGCTACTGTCCAGGACAGTTGCTCCATTTTTCTTTAATAGAGTGGTTTTACATTTAGTCAAGTAAGTGCTAAAAGGTTGCTTGTCTAAACTACGCATGGCCCCTGAAGCCTGCGTTCTTACAGAAAAGAAATTGAATTTTCAAAGCTCCCATACTGGTCCTGTCGTTCCTTTATTGCATTTGATGTTTGTCCCTGGGGGTTTGTATGCTTTTGCAGCTCCCACCTTTACCATTTTTCTATCAGTCCTGCACCTTATTACTTTCCATTTCCTATTTCAAATACAAAATCCAATAAAACCAATTTCTTCACTTTGATTCTCTTGAAGAAAATTAGAAAAAATTGTGGAATGGACAGTAACTTCCAAAATAATAATTAGCCTCATGAGAAATACTGTTACTTAAAAATTCTTTGGCACAAAATGCCCATGAAGTTATGTAAGCTGATCTTAAATTTTCACATTGAGCTCCTTTGTGGAAAGTAGTAAGCACTGGGTGAATATCTGACACTTCAGAAGATTATTATTTATGAGCGAAACAGGATGTTGTAGATGCTGTGGAAGTTAGTTTGTGAGGGGCCTGACTTCAGCAGATCACATCTGGTGAACAGTGATAGCTGAACAAAGTGAGTGTAGAGTGCTACCTTTTTTATCAGGGAGAAACTTTGTTAATACAGGTTGATACGCCAGGGGTTATTTCATTTCCTTTAGGCATAAAATGCTGTGGTCAGCAGAACACAAAAGGCTGAAAACCCTGAATTACATAAGGCTCACACAGAGTGCTGCTTCCTGAAGCTGTAGTCAGTGTTTGGAATTGCCTGCACATGGCACGCAGCACTACTGAACAGAACTGTAGTTATACAGTTATATACAGGTATACAAACATGCACTTGGCAAAACTGTGTCTACTGGAGATACCTGAAGGTCCCTGTTACATCTTCTTCCAACCCTTTTATTTTTTTGTCTTTGGAAACAAAGGGAAAAAAAGAATGAGCATTTAAGAGATCTTGTCTGTCCCATGGCTTCTGGAATGTGATTCACAAGTCTTCTTGCCATCCTTCTGTTTTCTGCCCATCCTGTGGGAGGGGAGTGAGTGAGAGGCCAAGTGGGTGTTTGGCTGTTCACCGGGGTGAACCCACCACAGATACCTTCATAAATACACAGAGGAACCTTCTTGTCATAAGGATTTTCACTCTCCCTATGGGATATGGGAACAGTATGTAAGTGAGAGGCTACTACCAAAAGGCATCCTGTGAATAAGAACGGGATTTCAAAAGGAGAAAAGAGGCCATGCCACGTGCAGAATTATGTGGAATAAGCTTTTTACTTGACCGTAGGGATTAAGCACAGCCTTACATCCACTACAGTTCTCCCAAATAGAAGCCTCTCTTTACACAGAAAAGATGTTAGATTCTTACTTCATTCTTAAAGCAATGCACCCACCTGCTGAGGCAGAGGTTATATGATGGTTCTCAGTGTTTGAAGGTTTAAGTCTGAATACCTCATCTCTATGAGAAAACTGAGCTTTTCTGAACTTGAAAATTCTGTAAGGGTGCAAGACATTGCAGAGCAATTTTAAGTTTGTGTTAGGAGGATCTGTTGCCACTGAGCTTTGGAGATTATTTTACTGGAAACTATTTATTTTTGTAGCTAATTAATGTTGTTTTAGGCAGTTGTAGCTATTAGTGCAACTTTGTATTTGGGGTGCTGTTGTGTCTCAGTGCAAGTACAGACTGCTATATGTGGATCCTAAGTGTTTCTTCCCTATTCCTCTACACTTTGTGATAATGAAATTAAGGTATTCATTATGCTTAGAAGTATTTGGAATTGCTGAGAGGATAGGGAGGAAAAACACAGAATTCAGACACAACCCATTTACCGAGTGGTAACAAGTCATTGCAGGTTAGCTGATCTCTGGTAACTATTCATGTGCATGATCTTAGCCTGCAGCATAAACAAACAAAATTCAAGTTGATTTAGCCCTTAAGGTAAAGTCAGTCTGACAATTTGGAAGGGATTACATCTTTGAACCCTTAATCAGATAATTTCCATTTAGCAACACTAGTTCTGCTCATGGCACTGATACAGTGCAG
Organism: Podargus strigoides; assembly: GCA_028020825.1. Lineage (NCBI taxonomy): Eukaryota > Metazoa > Chordata > Aves > Caprimulgiformes > Podargidae > Podargus > Podargus strigoides. The sequence continues at coordinate 14,202,547 of CM051620.1, forward strand.
CAGTGCAGTACAGATAAATGACACATCCGATTTCTACCAAGGTTTGTACTTAACCAGGCCTCAGGAATAAGAGTTTTGTTTGGTTCCAGCTGTCTTTTGATTTAGAGTATAATTTAAAAATACTTAATAGAGTTTATGCACTACTTGAAATTTCTGAAATATTTTGTAATTTGTTTTGTTACTAAAATTTTTTATTCTGACATCCTTTTTATGACCTCCTTTTCAAGAATTCAGTATTTTCAATGGTGAAATTTTCTGTAGCCTCTGGCCTCCAGTGATCTGCTGAGTTCTGTAAAGTAGAAAGTTGATATTTGTGTTTCATTTTTCATGTTAATCATAATTAACCAAATTGACTGAATTAGTCTGGCAGTGCATTAAGTAATGTGAGCCCCATGCCAGTCCCTCAAATAGGGCTATTTTGGGTGCCCACAGCAACCTCTTTGATCATGCTGATGTTCTGTGCTGTAGCTACTTGTTGGTTTGGGGGTTGGTTTTTTATTTTTTTTTTCCCTTTTAAAATTACATTGAGTTTCTGTTCAAAAACTCATAGGCAGGAATAATGTATCACATTTGTCTTATCCCAGGAGTTTTCATTCCTTTTCAGATCCTTAAGAATTTGCCAGTGGTAAAGCACTGTGCATTTGCTGACAGAAAGCATGTTTTTTTCTATTTAAATACCTTTCACGAGCATCTTTGAAGTGGCCCACAGGTCTCCAGCAGTCCATGGAGCAGAGTTAAAAACCACTATATTACCATAATACTGTTTCCTAATCTTACTTTTCTTTAATTAAAGCTATTTGATCATATTTGTAAGTTTAAACTGCATATGCATGTGTATATAACAGCAAAGTGAAATATTAATACTGAATCAACCAACTTTGTTCTCTACAAAAACTTCAAAAGGCAACTCCAGTGGGAGTGCAACACTCAGACATGGAAACCTGTGAAGGGCAGGACTCAAATCTGCAACACCTATGTGATGGTTGAGCTCATTGGCCACAGCAGACTGCCTTGAAACTCTGGGTCATTATTGCATCAGCCTCTCTACAAATCTATTTTTTAGAACAATGCCCTGATCCTGCTCCACATGCACACCTCCGTCTCTTTGGGGCAGAAGGCACATTTGACCTCAGTGATGCCGCAATTCTAAATTTCACCCTTAATCTCCATTTAACGGATTTTTTCCCAAAGGGAAATCTAAAGTGGGATTCATCACACCTCATTTAGACATCTATTGCCAGGTGTTCTTATCTAGGGTGTCTAGGTCTCTTGTTAGTCAGTGCAGATCTGGTCAGTGGTATCAGTGGCATTTAGGTTTGCCTGGTGGGGATGACTATTATACTAGATTCTTCACTTGAATTCATTCCAGCCCTGATGCAGGCAGCTGGTAGGGAATATGCTTGCAATATTAAGGCCATTTTATAGGAAATACTGTGTCTGTGTCTGCTGGAAAATGCAGATATATCTTCATATTTGTATTGGTAAATATGTTCCCCTGCCCCAGTTAAAAATTAGCATCAGCTACATTATTGAAAAGGTTAATGGTGAATTTTTATGAGGTCACATATTTGGCATTGTGTCTGGAGAGCTTTGGAGTGTTTGGTATGTCTACCTTTCACAGCCCACTCCGTTTTTCAGAAGAATGTGTAGGGTTTGAAATACTTTAAAAAAAAAAGCAAACAAAAAAGAGCAGCAAAGCAAAACCAACAGTTAACTTTTAATACAACAATTAAACCCTTTCCTGGGAACAACATGAGTAGTTGGTAGTTCAGTGGTTTGTTTGTATCCCCTCTCAGTGCACTGATGACTCATTGTTAATCCTCAAGACAGATACTTGGGTAACTCCAGAGCAGTCAATTTTTTTTAAAGCTAAAATCCAAAGCTTTGAAGTCTATTCTCTCTTGGAAGTGCTTCTCTCTTGATATCAGGCTGGTTTATTAGGTGTGAATACAGGCTGGATCGATGGGCTGAGGCCAATTGTATGAGGTTCAATAAGGCCAAGTGCTGGATCCTGCACTTGGGTCACAACAACCCCATGCAGTGCTACAGGCTTGGGGAAGAGTGGCTGGAAAGCTGCCTGGTGGAAAAGGACCTGGGACTGTTGGTTGACAGCCGGCTGAACATGAGCCATCAGTGTGCCCAGGTGGCCAAGAAAGCCAACGGCATCCTGGCCTGTATCAGAAATGGTGTGACCAGCAGGAGTAGGGAGGTGATCGTGCCCCTGTACTCGGCTCTGGTGAGGCTGCACCTCAAATACTGTGTTCAGTTTTGGGCCCCTCACGACAAGAAGGACACTGAGCTGCTGGAGTGTGTCCAGAGAAGGGAACAGAGCTGGTGAAGGGTCTGGAGCACAAGTGTGATGAGGAGCAGCTGAGGGAAGTGGGGGTGTTCAGTCTGGAGAAGGCTGAGGGGAGACCTCATTGCTCTCTGCAACTCCCTGAAAGGAGGGGGTACTGAGGTGGGGGTTGGTCTCTTCTCCCAGGTAACAGTGACAGGACGAGGGGTAATGGCCTCAAGTTGTGCCAGGGGAGGTTTAGATTGGATATTAGGAAACATTTGTTCTCTGAAAGGGTTACCAAGCACTGGCACAGGCTGCCCAGGGCAGTGGTGGAGTCCCCATCCCTGGAGGTATTTAAGAGATGTGTAGATGAGGTGCTGAGGGACATGGTGTAGTGGTGAGTTGGCAGTGCTGGGTTAATGCTTGGGCTCGATGATCTCAGAGGTCTCTTCCAGCCAAGGCTGTCCTGTGACCCTGTGAATGCTCCCCACGAGCAGAGCCACCCACAGTCCTGCTGGGGGACCCTCCCTGCAGTCCGCTGGCCAAGTTGAGCCCAGTGGCACAGTGCTCACTGGTCACTCTACGTGACCATCAGCATCAGGTTCGCCCAAGGGAGACATCGGAATGCAGAGCCGGGGGTTCCCAGGCTGTCAGAAACGCTTTGCGAGGTGCCAGCCGGCGTGTGGAGAGGAAGGCGGAGCGGAAGGGCCCATCTCCCGTCGCAAGCCAGGTGAATTCGGATGGCCGCTGCCGCCTCGCACAGGGCTTCTCCTGCTCCAGGCGTGGGTCCTCCGCCTGGGACCGCCGTAACAAGCAGCGAGGCCCGGAGCCGAGAATGCCCGGGGCCGTACGGGAGCGCTGCCTCGCCCCGCGCATGCGCGTCCTCCCGGCGGGTTTCCGCCCGGAGCCGTTTCCCTGCCGCCGCCGCGGCCTGGCCGCCGCTTCCGGGGTTTCGTTTTCCTCTTTCCGGCCGGTGCGAGGGGGAAGATGGCGTCGCGCAAGGAAGGCTCCGGGACGGCCGGCAGCGGCTTCGGCGCCTCGAAAGGCAAAGGCAAAGCCGCCGCCACGGGTGACTCGGCCGTCAAGCAAGTGCAGATCGACGGGCTGGTGAGCGGAGGGGCCGAGGCCGCCGCTGGCGGAGGGGCGGGAGGCGCGACCGCGTGGAGCCGCCGGCATGGCTCTCCCGGCCGGCATGGCATGGCTCTCCTCTCCCGGCCGGCACGGCTCTCCCCGGCTGCGGGGCGGTGCTGCGGCCGGGGCCTGTCCCGAGGCCGTGGTGTCCCGAGCGGCAGGGCCGGCTTCATTCGCGTCCCGAGCTGCCCGTGTGCCCATCCGTGGGGCCGGGAGCGACTGCCTCCCTGTGTCGGCGCAGGGAGGGGGCGGGCAGGCATTAATTGCCTTTCTGCCCCGGTGCCCGGGCTTTCTGTTCCCACCTTTCGTAGCTCAGAGTGTTGAGAGCTGCAGAGGTGTAAGAGGTGGTGAGCACGGTGGGCTTTCCCCTCGTCCGCGGTGCTTTTTGCCTTCTCTGGTAGGACTGCTAACTCCTGCTGTGTTTTATTAATAAGAAATAAAAGCAAACGAGGAGCTGGAGGGGTTTAGCAGAGAATGAAGCTATCCCTATAGAGGTGATCCTTGCAGGCCTTCAGTAGAAGAGTGTCTGCTGAATCTGGGTGTGGGCTTTGCTGACAGATGTTCTTGTGTCAGTTCGTGTCTTGTACAACTGATAGTACTCACAATGACATAAAGTGGGGAAAAAACAGTTACTTAAAATTCTTTAGAAGCATTGTTTGTTGCTTTTTCAATATCTTTCCAAAGTGTCACTGGAACACGTTACAGCTGACGCGTGAAGGAACATCAGTACGCTGGTGAGGAGAAGAGTGATCACAGTTTTGGGCAAGCTTTGAAGCCTGCTTGGTGGTTATTAGTGGTAGTCCCTGGTAATTATCCTGGAGTCACATGGTATGTTTGGGAAGAGGAAGAGTAACTTATATGTGTATAGTGGCTCTAATGAAAGAGAAAATTGGAAATAATTAGAGCATTTTTGCTGTATTCTGTTCAGCTGTCTGCTTATCTGTGGCTTTGGTGCACATTGTCTTTTCAAGGACTGGTAAAAACTGACCAGTTGTGAAATGTAGCCCTAAAAATATAGCAGCTGACAGCAGACCACTGCTATGGCAAGCAGGCTAGAGCCAGATGGACAGTGGGGAGCATGTGGCTTTTTACTAGCAAGTTTGAAGGAACAATGAAAAAGGGAATAGTTAAGAGCAGGATCCAGGCTGGCACCTTTAACTCCATTTCTGTGAGTGTAAAAGCTGTTTTATCCATTTTGAACTTAATAATAACTGTTAAATTTGATTTCTTTTGTTCCTGCTTTAATGAAATAAAGAGAACATTTCTAGTATCTTACTGATTTAAATGACTCTTGTGCTCTCGCAAAGTAACAAGACTTCATCAGTCACCTTGATGATGACTAGGGTGATTATGTGCCAAAACTGGGGACGAATTTTGTAGAGTGTCACAGGGAAGTTAACAATCTGTTTATCTCCACTGGTGCCTCATCTCTTGACAGTAGTGTAAGTAATCCCCACGACTGGTTTGAAAGTAAAGGTATGTTATGTAGGTTGCTTTTGGGTCTATGTATGCAAAATATAAGATGCATCAGCCTTCTGTATATGTGAGAATGCGAAAGTACTTTTAGAAAGCTTGTTATTTCAGAGGAACAGTAAAGCAAAAGAAAATATTAGTAATGAAGAGAAGAAGTTCTAAATGTCAGTATGTTACCTTAAAACATCATACATAATGATGCAACAATGCCTACTTTTCTGGTCTCCTTTTAAATTTGGTAGCAGTAGAGCATCCTAGACTTAACTTCTTTCTTGTATTTATCTGTTTAATTCCTTATTTTATTACATAATGGTGTAATTTGGATTTAGATCAAGTGTAAATTTGTTTCAGGTAACACAATAGTAAATGAAAAAACACTGTCATGGCAAGAGTAAAAGCTAACAATGAAAGCCTAACTAATAAGAGAGCTAAATTCACATAACTTTAAAAAATACTAGTACTGTTATTTTAGTATTCTGCAAAAATAATAGCACCAAAATTTAGGAAGACTGAGGAAGATCTGTGTCACATTGTAGACAACTGTTGCCGATTGCATGTGGATTCGAGCCATTGCTGTTGAGGAGGTTTGTTAAATGAGGCCCCTGTGAGGTGCTCTCTCCTTGGAGCTGGTCATCGTCCGATTTATTGAATTGGTTGGGTATTGCAGTTTAGACCATGCGATGAACAGAAATACGAGATTCCTTTTAAGACAGTGTTGTGTCTGCTTTGGGTTTATTTAGTAATAAAGATTAGTAATGGCAGCCTATGCTTGTTCTATGGATCACTCATCCCTAGTGACCAGGGATTTGTAGTCTATATAAGAATTCGTACAACTGTAAGGGATAACACGATTTTAGTTGCATATTATGGAAAATCCTAATATGTCACTGGTTTATGCTGTCGTAAAGTGTTTGTGCTGATTCAGCTTGTCTTGGTTCAGCAAACCCAGTGCATTTAAGTTTTTACACCGAGCCTTTGTTGATAGAGCAGAGTGTCAGAAAAATTATATGCTTAATGAATAAACCTATAGCAAAAGCAGTTTTCAGTGTAGGTGGTCTGGTCTTTCTAAGAAATGAGAAATCACAGGGCAAAAAGTAACGCCTCAGAAACTCACATTTATAACGTGCTTTTTCTTTCAGATAAGATGTAGTATTTCATGTATTTGTTTTTGACCATTCTAAGAAAAAGACGAGAAGGCGAGTGCAATACATCACATTTTGTTGCCTTTGCTTCCTGTTGTACTAATTTGAATAGAGATTCTATCGTGTTCTCTCCACTCAAGTAGCCCAGAGAAAACTTGTGTTCACAGTAGTTCAGTCACATGCATAGGATCTTTCTTTCTTTGTTTCTGGCTGTGGGTAAGCAGCCTTTTCACGTTTCTGCTTTTTTGAGACATTAGCACCTATGTGATCACTCAAATTTGTGATCATTATGGCTACAAGGAACTTTATGAAGACTCTTAAATGCCTTCTGGAGTTCTTAGAAACGGTAACTGTAAATTTTGTAGTGAGTGTCCATCTGCAATAATCACAGAAGAACAAATGATGCTTTTAATATAATTACTGGGAAAGAAAAAAAAAGCATGACTGGGTTTTTGCAGCTTAGTTTGTAGTAGGCTTTTGGACTTAGTTCGAGCTCACACCTTCTTAAAGCTATTTGTCCATTTGGAGTGCCATAAGCTGTTTTTACCTTTTGCAAATTGCTTTCTAAAGACATTTTTAGAAAGTGAGTGAGCTTATTGTTCAGGTAGTCTCTTTACTCTGCTCAGCTGTCTGCTTGCATGGAGTCCGTAAGAAAAAGAGTTCTCTTGAAGAGATAAGTTGAGTTAAAGTTTAGTAAAATCATCAGCAACTTTGCAAGTACAGGTGGAAGAACATATATGAGCGTGGAAATCATAAAAGTTTTCCTTCTGTAGGAAACTAGATTAGTAATTCTACTGAGACAATGTCTTGTATTATTGGAACATGTGTGTCTGATGTCATCACCTCAAACTGTTCTGTAGTTGTGTTTGAAAAGAAGTGCAGGGTTAAGATCACCTTGTGATCATCTTTTGCCATTTGAGAATGTGAATTTAAATAGAATTCAGACATAGGAAGAGTAAAAATAACTTTGGTTTATTATTCTTCTGCATACTCTCACCTTCCTGGTGGTAGATCAGGGCAGCTGCTTCCAGACGTACCAGCTGCATTCACAGTTGATTGCAACTGTATTTAATTGCAGGCATGCCACTTGGAGATTGGAAAAGTTGTGGCTGTGACCAGCCAAGACATCTAGGAGTCTCTTGTAGATAATTAAATTTTATCTCTGTTCACTTTTTCTTTGAAAGAAAGGATATGTAGCATGCTTTTTCTGAGCTTCACACAGGAAGGAGAAAGGGTAGCACAGCTCTGGGGTGTGTGTGTATGCAAGGAATGCATGGAAGGAGAGAACATAGGCTTTCTTCCCAGTTGCTCACGTGCAGCAGATTGTCCGATCCCTTTTTCCTGCTGAATAGGGAAGTAGTACAGATACAAAACAGGTACTACAAGTGTTATAATGTGTAGCTTTTACTACACTTGCTGAAGGCCTTTCTGATTTTTTTTGTGTAGCTAGTGGGGTCCAAGTATATAAGAGAACCATATTATAACTTGAACACTTGTTAGACACTAGGTTGTGCATGACTTTGTGAGCTGTTTCTTCAATACTTATGAGCTTGCTGGATTTTCAGTTTCATAGCTGTATGACCATTCATAGCAGGGAACTCAAAAGAAGCCAATCTCAGGATCTTCCCCAAAGGAGTAATAATTATCACACACTCTCTGAAATAAATGTAAAGCAGTGCCATGATTTGCTTACCTTTTTTTTTTTTTTTTTTTTTTTGCAAGAGGCATTGATGGACTCTTGGTTGTCGTACCTCTAGAATTTCTTTTGTGGGGGCTGATTTTTTGTTGAATTCAGCTGCAGAAGTTAGTCAGATTTGGTTCACTGACATATCCTTTTCCTTCAGTAAGGTGCAATAAATTTCAGACTGTAGATTGGATTTTAGAACATAAGCAGTAGTTATTCCTTTGAATGGAAAGAAATTTTCAGGTTAGCTAAATAGACATGGCAGTTTTCTTTTATGAGTACCTGCTTGTGCAGTCAAATGACCTTCTCTGTTACTCCATGAAAAGAAAAGATACTTGTGCCTTGCTATTTGTTGCAGGAAAGCAAGGAAGAAGGCTGGGTTGCCAAGTGATCGCATTTAGTGGTGTTAAAATGCAGAATAAAATCAATAAATCTGCTGGAAGTTGTACAAGGTTCTTATACCTATGCTTTTCAGTCTGAGTAGTCTGAATTTTTAAAGTTTGGTAAAAATATTGATTTTCCTTGTTTCTACAAAACTAGTCTTAAGTCTGAAGTTCAAACTTTAATTGCATACCTAAAACCTTTGTAGCCGTCTCTAAATCACATATTTTCTCGGAGTGCAGTTGGTGGTGCTGCACTGTTGATTTATACAGGTAGCTGTGTTGAAAGTTCATGGAATTGTATGAACAGCTGGTTCAGGTTCTTTCATATCTTGATGTTTGTTTCCTTAAAGCTAATGAACATTTTTCCTCTTTTTCATTCTTTGTCCTGTACTCATTTGGGGTCTACAGTACATTATGGAGTTAATGTAACAAAAAAAAATATCTTTTGTTTGGTGTTATGGCTGTGTCATGAAGCACTGTTCTGTTGTACAGGGTTTCAGATACAAACCCGCTTGTGGGATATTGCTGTTTTCTTCAGAACGCTGTAATTTTCTTGTCTTCTAGTGAAAAATGTGAAATGAGAGAATGAACAGGAAATACTGTGTTAATTTTGTGCCTGTTGGCTTAATAATAAGGATACTTGGATTTCTTCCATCTGCAATTTTAAAAAAGAGCCATTATAACAATAGAAGAGAGTGTAATGAACAAACCTGATTAGTTGCATTTGCTGGTATTTATTGTGTCTTAAATAATAAGTTGGGCTTTTTCCAAGTTACTGTGTTGCTGTTGCATTTTTTTATTTGGCCTTTTTTACATATGCACGAGGCTATAGCCTTTAACTGTACGAGTGCCAAATGTTTGCTCTGTAGTACCTTTGCATCCTTTCTCTCACGCAGCAAAGTGAATAAACGAGGCAAAGAGGACAGAGACACTCTGGTACTGAAGTAACTGCTGTGAGGAGAGCAGATGGAGCGAGTTAGTTTGTCATTAAAAAGTCTCGTCATGCGGTTCACTGCATTATTACAATGGAAGTTTGCAGGCTAACCTTGTTTCATGTTTGTAGTAATTCTTCAACATTTGCTTTTACAATATTAGTGTTCTTTTCAACAAAGTAATCATAGGTATGATAACATTATTTAGGCTTGGTATTACATTGATTTACTGGAAGTAGCAGGTTGATGGCTGTAGGGTATTGTAAGACTTGGTTGTTTTTCTTCATTTACAGCTTGGTTTCCCATTGCTACGTAGCCTCATCTTGCAAACTTGTACTCTTGGGTAAGCTTATTGCTGGGATGAATGAAAGTTTAGTTTTGTATAAAGAAGCAGCATGCAGGTTCTCCAGTTTTTAAGTTGTCTCCTTTTGGAAGTACTGGGAAATGGTGTAGTCCTAATAAGGGATTCTGAATTTCCGTCAAATCTTGGAGACTTGTCTAGAATGCTTTTGTAATGAAACCTCTAACCATACTCAACTGTCTAAAACTACACTTACCAAGGGCCTCCTCTGCATGTATCTGCAGTTCTCACAACTTTAGTAGCAGTACCAAGCAAGATGTAAAACTCTAAAAGCAGAGATGAACTCTTGTATCACTCGGAGATGTAACATCAGATAGGATGAGCAACATTTTTACCAGATGAGCACCACAGCTTATGTAATATAGAAATCAAACTAATATTCAAAACCAGAGTTACTCCATGTTGTGGATTGTGGGTTGTGTCTGATGACTAGTATGTAGGCAATGGGGGATATGGAAACTTTCTTCTGGCAAATAACAACTGTGGGCTGGGAGATGAGGTTCTTTTAGCAAGGCAAGTGTACTGGCTTCTAGGCTAAATCAGTGTTATTTATTAATCAAGTTTGCCTTCAGAGTAGGCACAGAAAGTATGTTGTTACTGGGAAGTTGTTTCGTTCTCGGCAAATCCTCTGAGTGAGGAGCTCTTTAGGGTGATTTCTCTGATCATAGTAAACAAAATAAAATTATATTGTGTTTACTGAAAATCAGTTTTTAGGACTCATGAATGTTCTTTCAAGCTTTTTCTTTTTTTTTGAATTAGAGATTTTTGACCCTCTTGGGAGGAAATCAATCAATTTCTGTAGTATTTGAGTATCTCTCATTTTAAAGCTGGTAGTAACTTAATTGAACTGGCTAAAAATCTTTGATGTTTTCTCAAGTTGTGAAAATTTTGATTTTCCTAGCTTTTATTGTGATTTCTTCTCCTCTTCACCCTTCTTGAAGTCTTGGCAAAAATGCCCAGACTGTGTGTTCTGCCTGCTGTTCTCAGTGCAATTCCTTGACGTAGCAGAGCTGTAGGATGTGATTTTAGGATGTAATGTCCTTCAGGCTGAATTGTGTTTTGTGTGTCCTCCAAAGGAGTTTGAATGGAATTTTAAGTTAAGTGTAATCTCTTTGACTTTTCCTTGACCTATTTTCCTAAAAATTTAGATGAGATTAAGCTGACACCGAGAGTTAGTGTGTGAATTGAATACTAGCTTGATGTCTTCGTGGGCACCTTGAACCATGGAGAAGACAGAAGTGTTTTGTATTAGTTGGGTGATATGTATATACTTTAGATGAATCTTCAGGTACAATGAGGTGCATGAATACAACCCAGAGGGGAACTTCTGTCACGTGTTCTGTGCTTACATTCTGAAGAGAAAGCACCGATGTATATTGGCAAGTTGAAAGGGGAAGAACCTCCTTGGAATGTAAAGCTTCTTTCCATTTTTCAGGCTTAGAGAAGTGCCAGTGAAGTTCTGAGGCATCGCACTGCGTGGCTTTCTAACCACTTCTTTCCCTGGATGGCTACCTTGTTTGTAACACTTCAGCAGGACAGTAAATAGCACTCTGTGGGAACTGTCCCGCTGTGTCTGACCTGTTGGATTTTGTGAGTTAGCTTTGTCTGTTACCAGAGGAACAGTGGTACAAATCGAGGTGGTAAAGAGTTGAATGAAGTGTGCCAAGAATATTCTAACATATTGTAACATTGGCATGTTTCGATTAAAGCAAAATAAAAAAGATCCGTTTGTTGGGGTGGTTTTTTTTTGTTATTTTGCTAACATAGAGTTCTTTCAGTTCTGAATCTGAGGGATTTCTTCCAGCGAGGAAGAGACATTTGTGGTTGTTTGTGTGTTCTGTTTTGTGGTTTTTTTTTAAATTGTAAACTCTTGTTGCCATTGATTTCATTGTTAAATATAGACACTATTCCCTTTGGGAGTTCTTAACCTGAAGCAGATAAAGTACCCATATCATAGTCTTGTCAACGGATAGCAGATATACTTGCTAACAGAGAACAAACTTTAAATGGTGCACTCAGCATCCGAGTGCCTGGGTAAGTATACTCTAGCGAGGCATTTAAAACTAGAACATCTGGTATCACTTCATACCGTGAAACTAGTGTGCTGACAAAAGGAGTTACTCTAAATGTGGAGGTGGTTTAAATGTGTTCAGCAGTGTTACACTTCAAGGCTTGAAGGGGAAAATATTCTTTCAAAACAGCTTTTTTTTTTTTTTCCTGTGTGTAAGGAGAAATAATGTGTTGCCGTCTACACTGCTGTCAGTAACAGTTAAAGTTCTCATCAGTTTTTGTTCCTGTTAAGTGCGTATCGGACTTCTCTCTTGCCTTGTAGTTATATATGTATAGCTGTTGAAAACAGTAAATAGTGCTCTTGTGATACCTATTTGTCTGTGTTAATACCAAGGAAAAGAGTATTTCCACCAAATATCTTTAAATAACTTACTACATGTTAATGATCAGCATGGTACATCAGAAACGAATGAGACACCTTTGTGTCTTATTCAGGTGTTAAATTTGACTAAGGTATCTATGAGTGTGGGGTGACAATTGCTGGCTTTGTTGCTAAGACAAGGCATTATGTCGTCTTGCACACTGAAACATTGTTAAATATTCTCCTTTGGTTCTCAGTTTGTTGTAGCAAAATTAGACCTGTGCAGCTGGCATGCAGCATGGTGTAGTTGAGGGAAGCATACAAGGTAATCGGGCCGTGAGCAGACAAACAGCAGGTACAGGTACTGAAAGGCCACAGGTACTGTGGTCTGTATTAAAATGAACATCTTTTGTGCCCTAGTATGTCTTAGGATTTTTTCTTCCACTTTTTAAATAAATCTTACAGACCTTATGAGAAGCCTTGTAAGAAGAGGAACAAGTCTTTTCTTTTTTTCTAGTCTTTGAAAAAAGACAATGTATTTTCGACTTACTGTTGCTGTAGTCTCTTCTCTTTTACTTGATCTTCCTTTGCCAGAGACATTTTTTGGATATGAGTACTTTGTTATTTTTCCATATTTACACACATGATCAAAATACATTCTTAATGATGGTGCAGTTTTGAGCATGATCTTAATATTTTTTTTATCTTTAGGCTGCGTTAAGATTGCAAAGATGTGATACCTGTTTAACCTGCTTTGACAACAATGCTTAGTGTGCTTAGTGCTATTATGTTACCACTTAACATAATGGTATCATCTTAATGGAAAGTAAATACATTTTAATGCAATAAATTGGAAAATTTCAGTCTTGTATAACAAGAAATCTTGTTGGTATTTTGTAAGACGATTCAATAATCTAAAATCAAGAGTGCAAAACAAAACCAATATAACTTATTTAACTTTTGTTAGTGCCTTTTGTGACATGCATACACAAGGTTATTTTGGAGTAAGCGTGGGAATGTTCTTGAACGACTCGTGTATGGATACTTATTTCAGATAGTCATTTTATAAATTTCTTATCTTAAGTCTCTCAACTTTAAAATTAAATTATTTACTCACTAGAGTCTGAAGATGCACCTGAATTTTACTGTATGCATGCAATGACAGGCTGATTCTCTTATAAATATTTGGCCTTTTACTGGAAAAGGTCGGTTAGGATGTTGGTGTGAGTATATAAGGCCTGTCAGTCTCTGTGCCTTTTTTCTGCTTAAACGTCGTATCCTGCTTTTTCATTTCCTGCACATACTTCACATTCTGTGGAGACCCGTAGCAATACACAGTGTACTTGCCTATTCAGGTAAAGCAGCTGTTGTGCCCCTTTGGTGTTTAGAATCCTAGTTGGAGGTGTAAGTCGCTTCTTGTCAATATTTGGGGTTTTTTATGCATACCTGAGGAAAATAAGCAATCTTGTCGACCAAATTCTTCATTAACATAGGGCTGAGTTTTGAGCACTTAAGACTCAGTTATTTATTATTACATTATTAGCCATTATTTTAAAGCTTTTTAAACTTTAAATGACATATAGGGTGTTTACTGCAGCTATCAGAGCACTTTTTGGGAACAATTTGAAAGCTATACTGCCTTATCCGTTGGTGTTCTCAGCGATAAAATCTGAATGATTGTTCTTAATCTCACCGTCTGTTATTAGAAATAGAGCTCTTCTGGAAGTAGTTTTCACATGACCATACTCAGATGGTGGTACAAAGGCAAGTCTCATCTCAGTTTGAAAGATGGGGAAGCTGAGGCTTCCCAGCAATAACTGACTTCCATGTTTTTTCCTCAGTTTTAAACTTAAAGCCAGCAGGAAAACTGAGACTCAGTCCAGGCTCAGTTCTCTGGATAGCACTGCCTGTTACTAGGAGGCTCTGTCTCTGGCACAGCCCCTCAGCACATAACCAAGCATTTGCCAGAAAGGATAAGTGCTTGAATGTGGAAAAAATTGTTGCACAAAAGGTTATAAATTATTAAAATGACATGGAAGTCATGTCCAGTGGGGATTTTACTGGTTACTTGGAAGCATCTGTTGAATGCATATGGAAGTCATGATTTTAAGACACACCCTTGAATAGTGTATATATTCCAGCTCTGTTGTGCAGGGTATGGTCTTTGAAAAGGATCAGTAGTCTCAGATCGGCCCTCATTCCCCCCTCTCCATCTAGCTCTGCCCTATTGTACTAATTTGTGGATGTCAAATAGATAAGGATAACTGTCTTGCAGGTTTTTTTCAGCTTCCAAATAACAACAGTTTGGCACAATCAGATTAAATAAAATTTGTTGCTGCTGCTTTTGGCTGTCATCTTTAAATCTTTTTGTAGGAAGCTGCTAGAAGTTGATGCTGAAGAGAAACCCTTTTACTTGCAAATATACTACTAGCTCAGTGAGCACTGTGAATATTTGAATGATGGTGATAAAATAATACACAGAACATACATATCAACTACATGTTGAAGTATGAGCGTAAGGCTCTGGTGTATCCAGTGGAAAATGTTGAAACTGTGCCTGCCTTCACTGCTTCTATATAATTTCCATATGTTGTGCTCTAAAGGAGTATATTCATCAACTTTCATTCTTGAAATGATGGTTAGGTATTGAATTCATTAAAAATAATAAATATAAATTGTATTGGCAATTTACAGATATTGCCTGCAGTACTGAATGCTTTCAAAAGATTTGAGTTCGGTGAGATTTGTGAAACAGGAGAAATAATACACTACGTAGTCCTGGGGAAATGCTCCATCCCACTTGTACCTAGCAGAATTTTGGATGTTAATCTCATTACAGCCCTATCGCTGCCCCCGAACAGTGTGCTCATAACATCTAATGCCCTGCTGCTCGCACGATTGAAATCCTGGGGCTGCCTTACAGAAATGTTTCTACAAGGAAGTGATTCTGCGGTGCCTGTGGCCCTGATGGTTTCCATGGGAATGAGCATGAATCCATGCACTGTGAAACGTGTTAGGAAACTTTGTATTGCAGAGAAATACCTTATACCAGTGTGTGAACAGGGCAATGGAGAATTTAAATACACAAATGTAATGATGCGTTTTTACTTACGTTGAGGCGATATTTGAAGTGTACTAATGACTTTCAAACAACCATGGAGATGGTTGTTAACCTGAACTGTTGTGTAGCCTGAAAAAAAAACAAATGAAAATGTAGCGGGACAAAAATCAGGAAGAGAGTAGTTTTTTTGTTAAAATCCACCTTGATTTACATTTGATGTTTTTCTGTTTTAATAAACTTTGCTTTTCTCCACTGTTTAATACTTTTTTTCCCTCTGGTGCACTGCAGTTTGTGTTTAAGTTCTATCCTTTGAAAGAACAAGCAGCTCGCTTGGACGTGAGCAAGTAAATGACTTAAACAGATGTTTCATGGTACCTACAAGACATTAGCTGATTAATGTAAGTTCCTGACAGAGCTGAGGAAAACCACAGCCTGTGAAAAACCAACAGGCTTCTAACCAAAACGCAGTAATCTTCCTTCTGATGTTGTATTTGTACAGAAACAGGCTCAGTGTCTGTACGATTTCAGTTCTTGACGCTGAATCCCACCTACCTATGTCGGTAGCAAAATCTTTTTCATTTTGTATTTTACGTAAGGTGTTTACCAGTTTTAGTTCTAGGTATTAACTAATGGTTTGTTTCATGTTCTTTGTCTGGTTTTATATAAAATCAGTGATTTTTATAATTTGGAGTAGCTTTTTTTTATTTTAGTAGGCTTTATGCTTTTTCAAAATCCTTACAGTTTTTGAAGTGTCCCAGTAATAGAATGAGTGAGAAGCTAACCCATGTGTACAGCAGCTGGGTGTGCTGCCAGTACAGTGTGTGAGAGCCTGGACTTGCCCTGTGTGAATGACCACCTTCCCTGGAAGACTGGGGCTCCTGGTGGTGCAGCCAGGCTGTATCAGTGTAGAGGATGGCCCTGTTCTTGTTAGAATGGCTTTTCCTTCTTGCTTGAAGGAATGTTCTAGAGCTCTTGAATCACAGCAGTTTGGAAATAGTTCTTGTTAAAAAGAGAAATGACAAAGCAACTTAAGGAGCAGATACTTAGGAATTATTTTATATGCGACGTTTCCTGACGGTGGTTTAAGCTTTGCATTCAGTTTGCATTGCACGTGTTGCTGAGATACACATAATCTGTGTAACAGAGTTACAGGATGTGTAAAAGGAACTCAATTTCTACTTTTTCTAGGCTGAGCTTCAGTGTAAGCAAAGTACAGCTTTTCCAGTCATGCCCCAAAGAGTGCACATAGCCAGTTAATGTTCAGGAAGGAGTGATAAAGTGCCTCTTGGCTTGTCACTGACTTTGAGTTGTGCTTTGAGTCAGCCACTTACTGAGATAAAGTGGCAAGGTATATCATATCTAGCTTAATGCTCTGTATGGATGCTATCGCCTTCTTTGTCCTGATGGGAAAAAAACCAAAACAATACAGGAAGGTGTTGAGTTAGATGGCTATAAGCACTTCATGAGACAGGTAGTATGGAAAGCCATCTAGATTCCTAGATGTGGTTCCTAAAGCAAGTAGAAGTGACACAAAACACTGCTGTTAAATCAGTAATCTGTTATGATTTGGGTAGTTTTCTTCAGCCTGATGTACATATTGTAGAGCTGCACTCCATTTCGAAAGTTACTCATGTTCCCTTCTGTAGTTAAATCATCTGAAATCTTGAGTTTCACAAATTAAGCAGGTGATACTGTACCAACTGATGTAATAAGTCACCTAGGAAACAAAGCCTTGGATGCTTTTCATATGCTTCCTAATACTCAGGAGTATTCAAATAGTACAGAAGTGTGTAACATTCCCCGACCCACCCACCCCCCCCAAAAAAAAAAAAAAGAAAAAAATCCCTACAGTTCAAGATTGAATATTTTTCATTGAATTTAACATGGATTTCCAAAATGATTTGGTACTGAGGATCTACAGGAGACAAAACCAACAGAATCCTATGATTTTTTCATTGCTGTGTGAAAATATATATAGTATCCTCTGCTTGAGGACCACCTCAGGTCAGTGCGCATTGTTCGTAATAGTTAAAGTCAGGCTCAGCTTCAGGAAACTTCCGCTCTCATGTCAAAAAGAGATTTTGATATTTGCACCTGATTGAGATGGTAGGAAATGACATGCATCATTCTGTTACGCCTCCTATATAATTATTGTTTTTAAGCCCCAAATTTCAGTCAAGTTCAGAAATAAGATTTTTAGCATCTGGTGTTTATTAGCTGTTGAATGACATAAAATGTAAGCTTACTATTCCAAGAACTGTATTTTTGAAGGCTTTGTAAATGTTGGTGTTAAGACTCTAGCCTGTCAAGATAAAGGTAAAACATTGTGGAGTGTTTGAGGCCTTCTGTCCCAAGGATGACTATTATGCTTGCTAGACAGAACAGTGAGGGCTAAGACTCATTATTTCTGAACTTGCTGTTCAGAAGCATCGTTTTTTTTTTAAAGTTACCTTGGTTTTCAGGTCTACTCAGTCTTGTCCTTTTGGCCTGAGATTTTGGACAGTATGTTCAGATTAAGTATCTGTCTAATTACTTGTCAGGAAATAAAAATATCTTTTTCTTTTTTTGGCCACAAATCACAGTTAGGATTGAAGATATCTGTCAAAACAGTTACTTTAAGATGTTTTATTTCTCCTGAGATAAAATTGGTCTAACAGTTTTAAGAGCTTTTATTCCAAAGTTAAGCATGAAGAAGAAAAGAATAAATGTTTAGGCATCAGTCATGTCAGGAACAGTCAAAAATCAGTACTGTTGATTAAGAGAATCTAGCAAAATTAAAGAATCTCTGCAGATGAGGTAGAACATGCATTTAAGTGAATTCAGTGTTTGATTGTCAATAGAGATTATCATGTTTCTCAAGATTAGTATAATGTGGAAAATTCAGTTTCACCTCTAATCTTCAATTCACCTCAAGCCATGACTTCATACGGTGGCAGTCTTGTGTTGTGAAGCTTCATATCCAGCACTTGAAACTGTAGGGCATCGACCTGTTGGGTTTGTGCTTTTGATGTGTTATCTGTCAGACAGTGCTTTCTAGAACGTGTTTCTGTGGACTGTACTGATTAAACTGGAATTCTTCATGTGTGTCTGTAAACATCTGTCCCCTTAATAATCTGGAGGAGAGCGTTACATCTATTAGACATATGTTTTCTTACTTTTAACCATTACAGTGATATCTTTAATTTACTTCAGAGTTCCTTTTCTCCTGGCAGGAAAGTTGAGGGACTTTATTGCCATCTTATCAAGTGGTGCTATGGCCAGGAGACAAATCGGCTCAAGGCAAGTTTTTGCTTGTTCAGCTTCCAGAACTTGAACTTGTCTTTTATAGGTATAGGATAAGCACTTATCTGTAGTGTGTTTAAAAAAATGAAAAAGCCAAACCTCATCTGGAACTATTAAAAATGTTAACATTGCCCTTGTTTCACTATATCTTGGTCTAGTTTTCCTTTTTTTCCCCCCCCCCCCCCCCCAAGTATTTTTTAAAAAATTCTGCTTACCTGAGGATTTCAGAACTGTTTAACTACATTTCATTTTTGCATAGCTAATTGGTTAAGTTTCAGCACAACCCAAGTTGTAGGTTTGCTTTTGATGTAGTGTGAGCTGGGGAAGCAGGCAGGGCCACTAAATTACTATAAAATTTGATGTGTAAAATCTGTATGTCTTTGTTTGGATGTTATTAAACAGATTAACTCTTTTTCCAGAGGTGGCAGGTATGCATTTTATGTGTATCAGGTAAATGTCATACAAGCTCAATTGCATGAGTTGTTGTTAGTAATGGTAGTTGAGATCTGTCCATTTACAAAACTACATTAACAGTAGTCTTGAACTTTGTGCTAGGAGTTTAAGCAGAATTGCTCATGCTGTAACACTTAAATGTAAAAGTTCATGGTTTGAGTTTGAAGAATTGTTATGGAGAAGGCTCCATATGTAATATGGATGTATTCAAAACATATCAGACACTATTAGTGGTAATAACTTTCAAGACTCTTTTGCCAAGCTAAATATTGATCACAGTGTCACTAGTGTTAAATACTGAGAGGATGTGGGTGTTGCAGCGCCTTCCACATTTGATGCCCATGTTAGTTATGGTTGGTTTGGAAACAGCTACATAACACAGTGTTGTTTACACTCTCTCCACATCCTCTCTCCACGTGCTGGCAATTGATGCTAGTGGCTGTGCTGTCAAAGCTTTCTTGGGTGGTAAAAAATGTTAAGCATTCAAAAATATTTAAATACTTGATTTTAGACTGTAAATTGGCTTGTTACATCATGTATCCAGTGGGCTAACAGAAGCTCTCTCATGTTTGAAATGATATCTGTGAGACACAGCACAGGTACTGGAAATCTGGTTTCAATGTGGTGACTCATGGCTCTCTGGAACGCAATCATAAATGACTCTTGCATGTTTGATTTGCTGTTGTTTTGCTTTAGAGACTTTAGAGGCTTTTGCTTTTTTGTTGATTTGCTTTAGAGACATACAGAAATGTGCATCTTGGCGTATTTGTGTCCTTACATGGATCCCAGGCTCCCCCAAGGCTGACAATACTTCAGCTGACAGTTCATGCTATAGGTATTTCTGTAATGAGATACAAACTTTTGAAATTAACAACTGTGATGTCGGGATGTAGCCGAAGCTAAAATTTGGCATTACACTCCTACAGCTAAAATATGTATCTTTGAAGTTTTTAATGGTTTCAGAATGGTTCTTTTTTGTAGTACGACTTCATTCTTAATGTTTGAGCAGTGCTTTGAAGATCTGAAGATTAGAAGCACTGCTGAATGGCAAACTTTTTTTTTTTTTTTTTGTTAATTGAGGATTAATGGCCGTTAAAATCTGAGAAGTGGCTACTCCAAGTGATTAAATTGCTTGGGTATTTTGAACACTAAATTTACATGGCTGAGGGACTCTTGAGGTTTTTTTAGGAGTTATTTGTATATCCTTTTCTGAAGAGTTTTTGTGTACCTCAGTATTTCTTACATACTAATCATATTTACTAAATCAAGCTGCGTACAATTATTGACTTGTGTGTTCAGAGGTGTCAGATTTTAGAAATCTGATTATTTTATTTATTTTTTTTTTAAACAGTGAGTCAAATTACTTGATATGTTTTCTGTTTGAGTACATAGCCTTTCCTGGTTGACCAGCTGCATTACTTAAATAACAGTAACAGTTGAAATGTGGCTTGGTTTACATAGCAATAATATAGCAGTGAAAGGTCTAATGCTATTTAAAAACAATTATAGTTTGTACAAAGAGGCAATATCTTTTGGTAGATGAATTGTAATTAATGTTTGGGAAGTTAATTGACATTGGATGAGAGATGGGTTATACTGGTGTTCATTTAGATTTCTTTGGGGTATTTTTTTTCTGTGTCATTTGGATAAACTGTATTTCTCAGTGTGTTGTCACTTGCATTATCTATATTAAAACTTCTTGCATTTATGTTCAGTCCAAGAAAACTGTTCTGATTCTGTTGTGATGCTTCATGAACATAACATCTTTTCTGGGAAATGTCTAGATACAAGTTAGTGTTAATGTTGTTTTGGGGTGTGTGTGGTTTTTAGTCAATATGAAGTATTGGTTTTTACAGTCAAATCGGGAGATGTCGTGGCATTGTCATTTCTATACTGCTCTGCTCTTCCTGCTCTATCTAGACTAGCAGACAAATGCAAATGGCATTTTAATGTTTGCAACTGGTCTTGTTATCACTAGAGAAATAGTTCTACTTTGCACTTGAAGGTCTATTTTTAGTACTGAAACACAAGTTCCAGTGCATGTTTGCCTCTTGGTCATATGGTAGTATTTTGATGTCAGGTTTTTCAATCCAAGTTTAAGAGTCTGCTATACTAAAGACCTGTGTCTTATGCACTAAATAAAACTCTCCAGAACAAAGAGCAAAATGAAAACAAGAATCACGCATCATAGGATGCATTTCTCAGACTTGTTCATTTATCTCTTTATAAATGATTTTGGTAGCAAATGTATTTTCCAGTGCAGTCATAAATCTGAACTTCTGCAGCTTGTGAATGGGTGTGAAATTTAGAGTAGTGAGTTCATGAACTTCTCTGCTGCCTTTCTCAGACTCCATTAGAAAACAAGCTTGCAGGTAGGCTGAAATTGGGGTCTGTATCTCCCCAGATAATATCTCATGTGGTCTACAGCCTGGTGATTGAAAACTGCAGACTTGTGTGATAACTTCATTGCTGTAACTTCATGGGGTATGTGGTTAGCATTTAAGAGTTTTGAACTCCTAGTTTTATCTCCCTGAGAAATAATTGATACTCTATGACAGCCCATGCTCTTTTCATTTGCTGCTGCTTTCAGTGAGCAATTATCATCAGTAATGCTGTGATAAAATTGGCATCATATCACAAATGCCCTGGAATGGAATCAAACAGGCAAACAGGCTTCACAGTGGCAGGGTCAGTCAGTGTGCATAGAAAACTCAAGAGCAAATTGAAGAGAAAAATACTGGAAAAGGTGAAGCTTACAAGATTGTAAAAGCTGTTCAGAACAGTTATATAGTAGGCAGAGAGCATGCTGTGCTGTAATCTCTCTGGTTAGTTATGGTTTCTTTGACTGTGGCAGACAGCTTATGTCAAATATATGATAAACCTTAACTTTACACTACATGCAAGTTGAATATTAGACATCTGTCTTCTACATCCAGGTGATCGTGAACTGGTGTGTGTTTGTCCTGCTTTCAGCATTGTTAAATTATACCTCCCTGCCTGCTGATCTTACTTTCCTTATTGTTTTCCCATGAAATGAGATTTATATGGCCAAAGTATCTCTCTGTCTCTCTGCTCTGTAGACTTGTAACAAATTGGATAAAAAGGTCTGGCTTCAAAGGATTTGAGGTACAGATGTGAATGTGTATTGGGGTGAAATGGTGTTACCAACTTGTGGTTGAGAAGCTTCATTGCAAGTATATCTAGATTCAAGAGAATGTACAAGTGAGGGATATTGTGAAGAAACAAGGAATCAGTGGGTGTTAGTCCTGTTTGATACGAACTTTTTCCTAACTAAGCTGGATGCATGTTTTGCATTCTTTCCGCATCCCTCCCCAAGCAGGCTGTATGTGAAACTTTTGTTTCCCCATTTTGCCCCAAGACGGAAATGTACTTGTGAAGTGTTTCTTTTCTAGTCACCTTTTGCTTCCATTTAACCTATATTGTGGTGCTTTGATTCATAAGGGTGTTCTTAAAATTGTGTCATAAAGTTCTGCTAAACAGCTGATGAGAACGCTAGGGACAAAGAAATGTTCCTGATGTGTAAATATGAGCTTAACTTCCCCCCACTCCCCACAGAATGTTCACTAAATGCCAGTATTTGTACAAAATCTGTTCTCGGCATGATTGAGCTGAAATCCATTTGCCAACAGGCATTAAAGTTGTATTGCTTTAATGGCAACACAGTCATTAGACATTTTCTGGTGCATTTTAGTTGGATGGATTAGGGTTTAGTGAAATAAAACCCCCTTATGCTGAACAGTGCGTAAGTTCTCTCAATTCAGTGTTTGTGGTTAGCGTCTTACCTTCTTCTGGTTCTTGTTGTTAAACATAAAATTTTACTTCACTGTAAAGCGTTTCTAGCAAATGATTAACTGTTTTTCAGGGGTTTTTTTGTTCATACTGATCCAATTTACAGTATCATCTCATGAGAATTATTCATTGTAGTGTTCAGATTTAGGGAAGGAATTGAGAATTATATTATTAAAAGTATGATGAGTAATTTGTGCTTCTTTGTTTCTTTCTTTTGTCATTCATCATTCTTAAATATTCTGTGTCACGTAGTTTACAAAAATATAAATTACATTATCACCTGAAGTAAAATGCAATGAGGTGTAATTTTGAAGGTTAATGCAACTTTTGATGCATTTTGTGCCTCTTAAAAATTTCCTACCAGTTTCTGCAGTTACTTTCAAGATGTTTTGATAGTTTCTTGTGCAGTGTTTCCCTTGGGAGGGAGATTATTGCCCCTGTATGATAGTGTTTAACAGTTACAGCAAGAAGATAAAGTTAAAAAGATCAATATGTCATTTTAGAAGGGTGTTTCAGGAAATTGGTTTAAAACTGCGTTTTGACCATTCATTTAATGGTCTTTTTTATTCTCCTGTAATATTAGGATGGCCTCCAGTTCTTCTACTTGTGTTAAAATTGCTGGTGTTGAAGCCAGTCACTCGCTTGGTTTGCAGCTCTAACTTGTGCAACACTTCAGCAATTTAAAAATTCCAAATGTATAAGTTGAGGACAGAAAAATAACATTGCATAATGTTGTTTTCTTGTCTTTGTGTTGTAGGTTGTGTTAAAGATCATTAAACATTACCAGGAAGAAGGACAGGGGAATGAAGTGGTCCAGGGTGTGCTGCTGGGACTTGTGGTGGATGATAGACTTGAAATCACAAATTGCTTCCCTTTCCCTCAGCATACAGAAGATGATGCAGACTTTGATGAAGGTAACGGTTACAGTTTTGTAAAAGTTTAGGTAAAAAAAGAAAAACCCCTATGTGCAAAAAATTATCTATTTTTTTTTCACACAGTGACCAGAAGCTTGTATGTGATCAGAGTGTTTTTATTTGACTTGAGGTATCACCGGATTACTTGCAATGCCATACATATCCAACTGAAATCTTGTCTGTGTAAGGAAATTTATAGGGATAAATACTGTATTATATGGACACACTTACTTTAGAGTAAGACTGTCCACGTAGGAAATTACGTAAGTTTCTGTACATATATGTATTCAGGCATATAGATTGCCTCTCTGTGGATTTATTTGTATGTGTGAAGTGCTCCTTAAAAGCTTGGAGAGGAGAGCTTATTAAGCTGAAGAGGCATTTTGCTTTTACAAGTGAGCTAAAAGTAGCATCAGTGGTTTCTGTCTGTCTTGGTGTTTCCTTGCTGGTCCTAGTAGTGTTTTGTTGTTGCTGCTGTAAGTCAGTATAATTGACTTGACACAGAATTGTATAGAATTTATAAAATTGAAAGGCGTACAGTTCGAATCTTGGTCATATGTGTGTGTTTTTAATGATACTAGTAGAAATGCTTCTTTGTTAGGGCTTAGAGACAGTTTAACTTCAAGAGTAACGAAGAGGCAATATAGTCAAAGTCATTGGTTAGAAGCTTGATTCTATCAAACTTTAATAATTCAGTATAACTGTGATTACTTGGAACTATAAACTGCTTTTTCTTGCTTATAATGAGGTTAAATATTATTAAATTAATATTTTATCTAATTACAAAAGAATCTTAGATGCTGCCTTTAAAACAGATCATTTTAAGAATTCTTTGCACCTTGGTAAGGTTGCTTAGCTGTTCATTGCTCCTATTGTGGAATTACTCAATTTGCTATTTCAAAAAAAAAAAAAAAAAAAAAAAAAGCAAGACACAAGGGAATCTTAATTGTCGTTTTAAATATTTCTTCTCTTTTGGAGCTCTTCAAAGGAGTGGAGTAATCTAAATTTTTAATTGGAGCCCATGCTTCAGTTTTTCCTGTAGAAAATGGGTGAATTATTTCCATGTATCTGATAGGCAAGCAAGAAGTGAAATAAACTTGTTTCCTAGCTGGATTAATCTCACCATATGATGACTAAGTCTATGATTTTGTATGCAAGGTTCAACTGTGTTTCTGCTTGGGAGAAACTTCATTCCAAGAAAGTAACTGTTGTTACCAATCTTTCTTTTCCCCTTTTTAGCAAATAAGTAATAATCCTGGCATTAAGCAAGGTGCAAAAGGCAGTGTTTGTGGAGCTTCCCTTACCTGGATGCCTTATCTTGTCAACCTTCCATTCCCATGCTGCAGGCACAGAAAGAGCAGCAAACTCTAGCCAGAGTGGAAAGTGAACCTCTCATGGTGACGCTGATGCATGCCTCTAGCAGTGGCAGGGAGTCTACAGCCAGGTCAGGGGAGCGTGCCTGTGCTGAACTCTATAAGCCAACCTCAGGAGCCATTTTGTATTGGTTTTCATCTTTCCTAGCCTCTACTGCATGGGTCACAGAGAGATTTTCTTTGTATTCATCTCAGTGAAATACAGTTCAATAGACTGAAGCTTCCAGGAAATGCACTGCGCTTGTGTTCGTAGAATCATAGAACTGGTTGGAAGGGACCTTAAAGGTCATCTAGTCCCAATCCCTCCCTGTCCCTGCCAGGGACACCTGCTAGACCAGTTTGCTCAAACCCCATCCAACCTGGCCTTGAACACTTCCAGGGAGGGGACATCCACAACTTCCCTGGACAACCTGTTCCAGTGTCTCGCCACCCTCACAGTAAAGAATTTCCTCCTAATGTCTAGTCTAGATCTACCCTTCTTCAGTTTAAAACCATTACCCCTTGTCCTGTCACTCCATGCCCTTGTAAAAAGTTTCTTCTCCAGCTTGCTTGTACTATAGGTACTGGAAGGCTGCTCAGACGTCTTCCTGGAGCATTCTCTTCAGGCTGAACACCCCCAGCTCTCTTAGCCTGTTTCCATAGCAGAGGTGCTCCAGCCCTCATTCTGCATTCCCTTTAATTGGGGCCTGTTCAGCCCTTTGACTGATGGTGGTAGAGGCTGAGCATTAGGTACCTTTTTAGGCTCTATATAGTATTGTCTTCTGTCTTGCCAACACAAAAACCTATAATGTTTTATAAATACTCCTTGTTTGTTTTCCCTGGAGCTATGTTTCCCTACACAAGTATCCAGCCAGATTTTCAAAAGATACTTTTTTTCTTCTAGATACAGATATATTCCAGCAAAGAAATCTCTTGTTATATGCCAGAACCTTAAAATTCAGAGTGCTAAAACCCAAACCAAACAAGGCACCTCCCTCTCCTCAAGACTTGTGTGTTACATCAGTGTCATAACTGGTTTTATATATTTGCACAAATTCAGGCCAATTAAGTCATACTTGATTTTACGTTAATGCCAGGACTGTTGCACTGATGGGCCATACTACCCCAGCTGCCCTTCTTATGAGGGGAGGAACATAGGGAACAACCATGGTGTTGGTTATCTGTTGGCAAACTCCTCATCTGCTATGCTGAAAATTAAAAGAATACACCTTAAAAATCATTTCTTCTATGTCATTTTGCAGGAGCTTTATGAATAGATCACCTGAAAAATACTCATTTGGCTCATGGTCTGGAGGTGATGGTTGTTATGAGAATTGAGCTTGCATACAGGAGCGTGGTATTTGAGCAAACAAACCATTGGATAATTGGCAAGAGACATTTAAGTGACTGTTTCCCTGTTTTAAACTGAGCAAATCTAACATAAAACACATTTTTGAGGGTGCTAAGGAAATATCCTTAATTTGAACTTGAAATAGGTATGCATGACGTTTAACAATCAGTTTGATAAAGATGTATTTCTGACTTGTTAGCAACAACCATTTCTTCAGATATGCTTAGATATGCTTTTGTTATGGTGCCGTTTTGTCTCTTGCCGCTAATGCCTGAGATAATACTAAGTTTTGACTATTTTCTGGAACAAAATTCCTTCAAAGATGAAATCACTGATTTAAAAAAACACATCGTACCCAAACTTGTTCTTTTAGTGCAAGAACATTTTTTAGTGCAGTTTGTGTTAGACTCTTTCTAGAAAGTACAGAAAACATGAGAAGTTTTTTTAGCTTCGAGTAATTCTTACTACAAATCTGGGTGGATTGTCTACCATTTATGAATCCACAGGTGTTTTTCATCTTGGGAAGTTTCTCCTCCAGTGTTGTCTTCCAGCGATTCTTTTTACAAAGTGTAATTTTTTGGTAAGATTTCCCTGTCAGGGAAGTCTTGAACACTTAGGTTGGCCTGCTGCAGCACAAGAGTTTTGGAGGGGGTGGGAGGGTTCAACCCAGCTCTCTGTTAGAAATCTGTAGGTGAAGTTTAGTTGATGATGTGTGAGCTAATGGAGGAAAACTGCAGAACAGGGGTGTGGTGTTGAGTCTGCAGCAAAAGATGCTTCAACACGAATGTTTGATATTTTGGGGCTGCACTCTGGACTTTTGGTCAGACTTTTACTTTTCAGATAACTCTGTTTCCTTATTGCTAGTGCATTTAAATCCTCATAGGTATTGAATTTATTTCTCAAAACACAGATCTTTAAGAAGATACTTGCAGTTATCTACACATACCGCCCCTGTTCCTGTGCCCCTTCCTCTCCCCCCATCCTCCACCCAATGGATTCAATTCTTGATTAGGGAAAATCGGATTTCTGCTGTAAGGATTTTTGGCTTAGGCACTTCTGTGAGATGATGCAGTACCCAGCTTGTCTTTGTGAGGGTAGTTTTTTTAGAATTACTTTCACTTTAGGGCACTTCCAGGCTTTTGTATGAGCATAGTTTTACTTTCTTTCAGTTAAAGTTTACAAAAAAGGTGTAATGCATGAGATGTCTTTTCTTCATAAGAAATCTATTATTCTTGACTATAAATCATGTTTCTGAGCAACGTGTACAGTCCTTTGCACTTCACGGTTTTTATGTTCAGTGCTATTCATTAAGTACCTCTCCTCTCTGTTTAAAGGAAATTTATATTCCTTTCATGGAAAGCAACAGTTAAAAATGTAGTATAGGTCTTGTAATTCATTATAGATCTTGTGAGACATTATTTTGATAAGGTATTTTGCAACAGATCTTATTTCAACCTGATATATTTTAGTACCTTAGTTACAAAGCTGAGGTAATAAATTAAGTGCTGTGGTAATTATGCCAGTAGAAACTTTGAGACAGTTCTATAATTATATATCAAAATAAGTTCTGGAAAGTTGTAACTTTTTCTTCTTTTATAACTATGCAGAGTTTTTATTAGATTCCCTCTGAAATGCTACACATGAAAAGGTGATACCTTTTCTTTACCCCCATCATGATTTTTACTTTCTTTCTTGAGAAGGCTAATTTATTTTTCAGTTTTCAGGTTAGAAGTGTTTAGCTGATTGAAGATTCTAATACCTTTATTTTTCTGTGCTGCAGGTGGTATTGTATCATCAGTCAGTAATAACCAGAAATAACATAGTGCAACATTTCCACAAAAACACACAGTTTTCTTTCTTTGTGGCTTCTATTTGGCCTCAAGGAAATGCAGTTGCATATGGAGAAACATGTCGTAGCTCTTATATAGTACTACTTCAGGGTTTTAATCAGTCAGGGGTAGCAGCAGTTGATATAGCTGAGCCTTACCTCCAGTGTCACGGTACAGTGGCCTGCAGTACACGATCCTCGCAGAAGCAGAGAGCTTCAGCTATCCGAAAGGAACATGCTTAGGAAAGTTAATTTAAGATATAGCAATGAACTGAATGTTTTGGATTGTTGCTTACTGCAGTGAGAATGAAGTGAATGTTGGCTGTGTTAAGGACTCTCCTGTTTTATTGGGGAACTTGTTCTTCAGGTTGCATTTCCTGAAAGTGAAGCTTGTGCTCTGCTGTGCTGGTTTGACATTATAGGGGCTTCTGTACCAAAGTCATGGGAGCTCTTGTGCTTTCCAGCATGCTGTGTCTCAGTGCATAGGTGTGGTGGTGTTTGGTGGACTTCTTAAAAAAGCTTTTTTCTGGCTTTTTAAAAAGCATCCTGATAAAAAAGTCTACTGTCTTCTAGAGTTGTAATAATTTTTTCTTTTATTATGTTAATAGTGTAGCTCCACGAACAGCCTGGTGAGTACAACTGGAGAGGTAATGTGAACCCAAAAGGTGCTTGAAACCCCTGTACGGTCAAACCAGAATCTCCCACACAAGTATGTGTATATCCATAGAGACCAAATGGAGTCTGAAGATTGATTTCTTTTGCTACTATTGCTGCAGAAGTCTTGATGCCATTAAATCACAGCCCCATAGCTGTGTTGATTCACTTCCTTTCTGTAAAGGCTTCTGTCAAGGCTAAATTTTGTCAGTTTCTTGTGAAAACAACTTTGTTATAATACTAGCAGATTTAAAATGGAAATAACTCAAAGGTTTATCACTGTAGGTGTATCCTACTTCTCTTGTACTGTTGCAGGCCAGAACTTGAGCGTGCTGTAACTGCTCTTAATAGGCAGATGCAATTGTAGCTGATTTTTTTGTTTGTTTAGCTGTATTCTCTTTAGAATTAGTTGGCAAAAATAGAGAAGGTCATGTGTATTGTCTTTTCTTGTAAGAAAATGGAATGTTTGAAAAATTCAGAAATACAGTTATATGAAATTTAAGTTTTATTACACTAAGGACAGGAATAGATGACCCAAAAGATCCTAAATCACAGCCTTGGTTCTGGCCCTAGTTATAGTCCATTTATCTGAATTCTTCAACTGTGTTCCTATAGTAATTTAGGAAGAAAGCTATACTATGTAAATGTTGACTTTTCAATTACTGAGTGCTGGCAAAAGCCCATTAGGTTTGTGCATGCATTTTTGAAGTTTCACTTTGTGCTCTGTGTAAAAAGTACGCTGAATTTTAAGTTGGATTTTTTTCTTTATCATTTGGGTGTAAAGAATTCATGAAATAGTCCATAGACTTGGTAAGGATTAATTTATATAAGGAATTCAGATGATTATGACAGAGGGTGGATGGTCGCTTGATAAACATGCAAAAGAGTCTCATCTAGTCTTCCATATTTTGGGTTGTTTTTTGTCAGTTGCCAGAACTGATACTGGAATATACTGACTGACAAAGAGGTTGGTTATTAGGTGTGCTTAATTGTCATGTAATAAGATGTACTGCATAATCAAGGTTCTTAAATAAAGCTGCTAATCATACTTGAGTTATTTTGTGTTTTACCTGTCACTAGTGGGATTAGTTTTCTAAAAGGAAACTAATATTGACACTGTTCGCATAACTGTAATGGTTCTGTGGAGTAGCAGGCATGCAGATGTTACATGTTTTGCATAAATTTTCATACTGTGCAGATTTATCTCTACTGGAGGTTAGTGTCTATTGGACAAAGAGGAAGAAATGGAGATAAAAGGCTACTTGTCATGGCACAGTCTAAAGTGCCCTGTGTGTGCGGATACGTGGACTTGTTGATATCAGATAAAGCAACATATCCCAAAGTATCTGTTTGTAATATTAAATCCTAAGAAAAAGGGCTTTTAATTATCTCAAATACAGCAGAGGAATGTGAAGAGTAGTTGTATATATCCTCATCTCAATTTTACAGCAGGCGATGGACTGAAAGCAGTGTGAGAGCGGGCGGTCTCGGTGAAGCCCCCGTTAGAGGGCACTCCTGCCCAGCACACAAGCCTCCAGGCTGGTCTGCTTTCTGAGCCAGGAAACCTGGGGCTTGCAGGCAGAAGAGGGATGAAAATTATTTTCATCTGATAAGGTTCACATAATATTTTATATAAATGAATTCTGAAAATATGTAACAAAGTGCATTGAATTAAATATAGCTCTACTGACTCAATGTTTTTTTGTTTCTGAAATCAGCCTAAATGTGCTGCATGTTCTATGGAACTATATAGATTGATAGAATTTGATTCAGAGACTTTTGTTTGTGTATATGTATCCTAAAAGCAGAACAGGAGCTTTCTTGCTTTGCAGGTTCTCTTTGCTTCCCAATTCTACCACATGTAACCAAGAAAGAGGAGATAGCGCTTGTAATGGGTCTTCTTAGGCAGCTTATTTAAGTAGGTTTATACTGCTGGACTGTCTAGACTTAAAAACTGCATATAAATTATTCCTTTTCTGATAGTACTGCATGAAATGCCTGAAATTCTTTGTTTATTGCATTTCTGGATTTTCAAGTTGTTTTTTACTGTAGAGGCAGTGCTTTAAAGTGGTAGCTGAACCCTTTTGTTCAACATCTAATTTTGAATCAAAAAAGATAAATAAATTTGCTCTTTAAAGTACCAGGCATATGAAAGTTTTATTTAAATCCTGTTCCTCTAAGATTTTGCTGCAAAAGAAGTTAGTGTAATTTGCTTTTAAATGCAGAAATGCTGTACTAGCTTTTATCTTTTTCTTTCTTTTTTTTTTTTTTTTTTTTTAAGAAAACACATTTCATGGCATTTTTCTGTGAGTAATTTTAAACATAAAAACCTTGTGGCTGCCTAGATTCTGAAAAAATCAGTCATACTTTGTTTGATTATTTTTTTTTAATCATCCATGATTGCAATGGATATTAGCATATCTAATAAACTTTCATGCTGAACTTTACTGAAAATTATGCTTAAGAATAATCACTTAGTAGTCCTAAAAAGGAAATTAGAGAAATATATTTTAAGTGATAGGTAGTTTGCTGTATGTAACTGTCTTTTAGCAGCATTAGAACGAGCTGGAAGACTGTATCCAGCTCAGTTTTGCAGTCAACCATTTCACTATATGCGTGTTTTGAACCTGAAGCCAGGAGTTTTTTTTACTTCATAGTTCATGTTCTATCTTAAGTGTATTCTTTATTTATAATCATGTTATATGATCATTTAGTTTGCTATATGGATATTTCATATAGTTTTGTAACACTTGCAGAAACTCATTAATTTTTATGTAATCAGCAATATGAAAGTCCAATTTCTTTTTTTATTTTCTGCAACGTAGATAAAATATTACAAGTGAGCTATTCTAAATTTGATGTTTCTTGCCAATATAGTCAGCTCAGCTCTGACAGACATTAAAATGCACAGAAGAGGATAACCAATTAAATAATAAAAGAATATTTGGATGTTTAACATATCTTCTTTGATTTCAGGCATAAGTCTGTGAATTTTATGCCTATATTATAGTTTGTGATAGTAACTTGAAAACATTAAGCCTTATGCTTACTGTTTATTAGAGGAGAGAAAATGTACAGGTTATTTACCCTGAGTACTCAAAAGTTTCTAAAACAATTTTTATGAGTTACAGAGAACCTGGAGGTTTTTTGATTTTTTTTTTTACAGGTTTATTTAATATATGATTTGTTCCATTTTGAGAATATGCAAGAACTCCGAAATATGAAAATATTTTATATTCCCCCACACTTTAAATCATGCAGATGCAAATGACCTCATGTTTGTATTTTATCATTAACTCGTGGAAATATTGTTTACCATAATATCTGATGTGCTAGTTCTTGTTAAAAGCAGAGACTCCAAGTAATTCTTTTAGCTGCTCTACTACAGATCAGTTTATGAAACGATATTGCTGTGAACATATGGCAAAGGTGAAACTTGCTGGCTTTTTCCCCCTGGCTGCCACCCTCCCCCCCAGCTACAGTCAGTAATTTACTGAACATTTGAATTTTACTGTACCATAATTTAGGAAAAAAAGTCAGGATATAACCATTAGTATTTTAAGGACAGTGATTTTTTTTCTGGCAGTTGCTAGAACATATAATAGACATCCTAGTAGATCCTGTATTCATCTTACCCGACTGACTTAGGTACCTTTTTGGATGCCGAAGGGTTACAAAGTAGAAGCTTTACACTACCTCTGTGTTTGGAGGAAGTAGAACTTCATCCAGAAGGAAGCCCAGACCATGTAAAGATGACGTTGTCAATTCTGGTAAAAACTTTATACTTTTTCATCGTTGACTATGAGTCTTCATTTTTAGACAACGTGCTACAGGAGCGGACATTTCCTTTGGTCTGCCTGGATTGATCACTTTGTGCTTTTTTGTTTTGGTCTGTAGCATGTCCTTAATTAAGAGAGCAATTGCTTGTGGTCCCTGTGTTCCCCCATAGCTTTGGCCAAATATTTTGACTCTACACTCATTTGTTCTTTCGGTAACAATTCTTCCAGTGTGGCTGAACCAAGAGGAAGAGAGTGCTCTTTTAACACCTTCTTATTACCTCTTTCCGTTCCCCCTACTTTCCTTTTTTTCCTAATGCAAGTATTTAGCCATTTCCTTCCCTGAAGAATGCTGAAATAAACTTGAGGGAGCTGAAGAAAAGCACTGCAAAATGAACAAATCCCACGTGCTAATATTTTATTCAGAGAGCGAAAATGAAGGAAATGACTATAGTTCTGTTGAACTATAATTCAAATCCATATATCTGGGTGAAAAATAAACTGATTGAAAGAAGTAGTAGTAGTAAAAGAAGAAATATTTTTTAGGTTCTTGTTTCTTGCTCCATAATGTTTTATGGATTTCTTAACTGCATAATCTAGAAAAATTACACAGCATTTTTCTCTTTTAGAAGAAAATGATACATACTTGAGGTACAGAACACATTAAATCCAAGTCACACTTTTTTTGTTTATAGCATTTATATTTATTTTATTGATGGAGAGGCAGATGTGTTACTGGCCCAGGGTTCAGTACTGAATATTGAATATTTGAGGAACAGACTTGAAAGACTTGAAATCCATTTTGTTAACAAGAAACCTACTGCAGCAGTGGAGTTGAAGGGATAAGAAATTGATTCACAAAAATCACTAAACTTACAAGATTTTCCAGAGAAGTAACTGGTCTTTCATACAAAAGGGAAAAATCCTTAGCAGAGTTCAAGTTTAGACCTGTATTTTAGCATTATTTATTTATGCTTAATACATTTTAAATCCAGTGGTACTGTCAAAAATATATGGAGAAACTGAAAAAGCTCAAACAGAGCAAATCTTGCATTTTTATGTAGTCTGGTGACTCAGTGTACAGAATCTTAATAATGGCAAAATTTAAGGAAATAAAAACTTCTTTAAAGCTCTAGTAAAAATGAGCAGAGTGTGCATTAGCTGCACGTCATAGTGTATAGAGGGTTAAATATATATAATTCCATATCAACTATCTACAAAATGTATTTGCTGGAGATAAGGTTGTTCTCACCCATCTAACTTCAAGACATTTACTGTTTTTCAGTTTGTGGTGTGCTGGTCGAGAAGTTGCTGTAGTATGCAGCTTGTCTTTTGTTTCACCGTTTGCTGAATACACGGTTTGATTTTTTTTTTTTTAAATTGGATTACATGCTTCAGTTCAGCATAAATTCATGCAGTAGAAAATACACATTAAAATACACTGTTTACTCTTCAGTAAAATACTCATACGTTTTTGTAGGTTTAGTGTGATAAATCCTCAATGCACATATTTATAGCTAACATGCAGCATTGTGGAGTTCTAGTCAGTAACAGAAATGGAAAGATTTGTTAAAACTTTTTTAGAAAACAAGACGGGCATGTTCTTTGTGCGATATATTTAGGTCATAAGGGACATCTGCTAAGGATAATTTTTTAACACTTGCTAACAATCCTAATATAATATGGCCTATTCATCAGTCATATTGTTCCTGACTTGGCTAGTGTGGATTTTAGTGATTCCCGATGTGCATTCAGACTCTCTTAATTGCTAGTTTCTTCCTATTCTATCTTATTGTTTTGTAGGACAATGCATAAGCGGGCACAGAATAATCAAAATGGTTTCCCTGGCCATATTAGGCACCTAACAGAGATACATTCGTTATGCAATGTGGGCATGTTTTTGCAAGTGGAAGTCTCGTTGAAACAAAATAAATCTTAACGGGGAAATAATTCAACAAGATGTGAATGAATGGTATTCAGTATCTATGTGTGTATATGAGTGTGTGTGTGAATATATATATAAGAAAACCTAATCTATGTGGTAGATCTTGGAACTTTTATAGTGGGCATTTATGCAGAGGAGAAATTAGAAGGGTAAGTTAGGGAGGCACCACAGACACTGAACATCAGGATTTGAGAGTTCTCGATAAACTGTTGAATTTTGCCAGTTTTGTGCCTTTGGCTTAGAAAGAAAAGCTGGTTCAGAGATCTTTGCAGTATGGGTGAGATCTAATCTTTCATGTTCTCATGAACTCAGAATTTCACGTAGCTGTAAGGCGTCTGCCTCCTGAAGAGGTGCATGTAATGTTCCTGCAACGAGCACATGCGAGGCAGATCGTAAGATGGGCAGTGCTGAGGCTCCATCGTTTCAGGGGACAGAGGTTATGGTGGGGTTTACGTTTTGATATTAGTGAAATGGGAAAACTGGCCAGCTGAACTCTGGCAAAATTACTGAAAGGGATATTTAAAGGGGTATTTGGAATTTGACTTCCATATGTAGATAGATTTCCCCCCCCCCCCCTCCTTCTTTCCTTTCCCCCTCTAGTTTCTATTGTTTTGGTTTTGGATTTGTTTTTTTTTTTTAACAGATTGTATTGCTCCATACTATGTTCTTATCTACTGATAGATTAATAGCTGTTTAATGCTTTTGAATAATTGTTCTAATCATAAGTGTTTTATCTTAATCCAGTTTGTGCAACTCTGAACTGCTTGTGATAGTGAAAGAAACAAAAAGTAGAAATTGTAGCCTTTACAGCAGGTTGGGGGAAGCTTTCTTTATAGCATACTCCAGGTGCTGAATCTTGTTTAAACTGAAGTCTTATCCCTCTGATCGGTTTTGGGAGGAAGCAAAAGGACTTTATTTGCTAGATTTGTTACTCTTAGTTTTACTCAGTTGTCTTAGCCAAGCACAATAAATGATCTTTAAAATCCTGTGTAGCTGCAAAACATGAAAATAGTTTGTGGGTTTTTTTTCCTAATTCTTTAAGTGATTTTTAGTTTCACTCTAACGAAGCATGTTTAGGAAGATTGGTTTGAGCTATTAAAGCAATACCGATGATCAAGAATAAATCAGCACGTGGCTGTTAAGTCAGTTGTTGAGTACAGTTGAAAGACCATAGTCTACGCAAATGTTGATTTCATTCAGAAATAAAATCTGTAGCTGTATGGCTTTGTTGAAGAATTTTATCAGACTTCATAGTTGTTCTCCACATTGAATAGTTGAAAATTTGATTCATCAAATTCACTGTTGATTAAAACAGTTTGGCAAAAGCTTTATGTACATAGCTTTACTTAAAGTGTACTTTATAAAATGTACAGTTTAAGCGTAGAGCTGCTGATTTTCTGTGGCTGCAGCCTGGGAGAAAGGAATGAGGGAAGACTGTTTGAGCAGGGAATTGAAGACGCTGTTGTAAGGATGCCGTTTGAACACTGGGTGCCACTCCTGGTACACACTGAGGCTCGAAAGCTTTTCTCATGTAGTGGAATAACAAGCACTCTTAAAAATGGAGGTCTTTGTTACTCAGGAAATTCTGAAGGTCTTCATACCCTGAGCCAAGTGGTTCTTTTACTTGAAAAACA
Source organism: Podargus strigoides (assembly GCA_028020825.1). Classification (NCBI taxonomy): domain Eukaryota; kingdom Metazoa; phylum Chordata; class Aves; order Caprimulgiformes; family Podargidae; genus Podargus; species Podargus strigoides. The sequence goes on from CM051620.1 coordinate 14,238,362, forward strand.
TATTCCTGAGTCCTACAAGGAGTAAATAAAGTTACAAGGGCAGGATATTTTTTTTAATAATTATTTCAGTTCTCCTGAGAATGATTTTCTAGAGTTGATGTGTTGCTCTCTAGTTATGTAGCTCCCATCAAGTACAAGAAAGACCACGTCGCAGCACCAAATATTCAAAAACTAGACCAAACATTTCAATTGTCCTCAGGAATAGGAAGAATAATTTCAAACCAAAAAAAATAGGAATGAAACATCTCCCTGGAAGTTTTGGGGGTTTTGTGGTGGGTTTTTTGCTAGTTTGTTCTGGTGTGTTTTGTGGAGTTTTTTTGGTCTTTTGGTCATGTGCTTGTTAAAATACTAGTGTCAAAACTCATAGGGTGGCGTGTTACTGATGGCAGACTAGATGAGAAGACAGTCAAGGATAGGTTTGGGATTGATTAATTTACAGAAGCTAGAATTGGAGGCATTTGGTGATAGTTTCCAATAGGCACCAAGTGCTGCAGATAAGAGGAATGCTGGGGAGATGGAGTGAGGAATGGGAATAACAAGTGTTTAGATGTAAATTGGAATGAGATTAGTGTTCCCATCCTGAAAGCTGCGTAGCTCTCAAATTAGGAAGCGCGATGTGATTTATGCTGTAATGTGCTTGTGCCCAGAGGCGTCAGCTGGCTCTGGGTGTCCTAAACACTGTACAAACACATACTTGCTCAAACATTTTAGAAATGGTAGAGGAGTTTAGGTGTCCAGGTCTTAATGGCTTTCAGTGGAATATTGGCATCTCTACCTGGCTAATTTGGAAACTGAAATTTTGGTTATAACTGAAAGACAAATTGGGGTTTGGAAGGCTAAATGCCATAGCATTTAAAAAAATGTTAGACTTCTAAATCTGGTCTCCATGCAAAAATTTTATCCCCTCTTTTGTTTGACCCACTATTTCAATTCCTTTTCAGAAATGAGAATGTGCTTGGATGGGGAGGAAAGCAAAATGCTACTTGAAATAATGAATGGCAGGGTGTAAAATTAAAACCAAAAAGTCCCCCCATCCTCAAATGTAGAAGTTTGAACTCTTTTACTTTTTAAAATGGCATTTGAAAACGGGTTCCTGTTATTTACAGTGCTGCATTCTGTGATATTTGACTGAATCTTCCAAGCCACTTTTCTAAAATGATGTTTCAATTGAAAAATTAATTGATGTATTTGGATGCATAAAACACTAAGTTAAAATGAAGAATAAATGTCAAATCATCTGGTTGTTGGTTGGTTTTTTTTTTGTGTGTGTGTGTATCTCCTTGCTGTCAGAGCTTATATTCCTTTTAAAGGTAAAGACTTTCAAAAGTAGTTAAAACTATTGACTATGTTTTTAATTGAAACTTGCAGGTTAAGTATTTTGAAGTTGCAATTAAATTTTTTGGGCTTCCCAGGACAAGCACATTGGCCCACAGAAAATGGTGGCAAACATGAGTCATTTGTTATCTACTTTGTAATTAGCTAAGCTTTATGTAGGTAATGAATAATGCAAAGGAGCTTGACTCCTAAAATAAGTATTTTTTAACTTTTCTTTTTTTTTAAAAAAATTCAACCTTATCAAAAAGCACCAGATACATAAGCAGAGCCAGAAATGAGGGAACTGGCAACAAACCTTCTTTTGTTTCACCTGGAAATCTATTAAATGGGCCACTTGAAAATAATGAGTATGGCATATGATATAGCTGGAGCCGCCTGGGTTTTACTAGGTTACTTAATGCTTTGATCACAACTTTATTTAAAGAGTTGTCTGTTTATAGTGTCAATGTTCCTTGTCATTGCTGTGATTTAATCTGACACAATACAAAGAGGGATTGCAAAAACCAAGACAGTACTCAAATCAGAAATTGGTGTGGGAAAGATGCTAGTTCAACTTGTTAACCTTGGAACAAGAGCACCTGTTAAACAAGACCATGTAATCTGAAAGTAGAATAGTAGATGACTTTCAGTGGATGTGGGACACATCTGCATCACACCATGGCGAGCAATGGTAATAACTCGTACTTGCTGGGAGCAGGCAGGGGAGTTCATGTGGAGTGATGTGCTGCCATCCTGGGTGGAGGGATCAAGGTGAGCATCAATAAGGATGTGTGTACGTTGGCATGTTGCAGCTGTGTCCCTTAGGAGCTGGTGTCACGAGTAAGCACGGCTGCAGCGCCACGTGCGCAGCTCTGCGTTGCACAGTGGAACAGCTGGGGTCTGGTCCAGCTTTGGGTTCCCAGTGCTGCCCTCTGTATCATGCAAACGTGCTCCTTAGGATTTTCCTTTGCTTTCCCTTTGCGTATTTAAGTGGCACTTTAACATGGAAGAGGGAACGCTTTTGTCTGTCCTCTGATCCTGCTCATTCTTGCTAATAAATTAATAAAATCTGATCCATCATAGTAACTTGAATATGGGAAGTATCTGTCATTATTATTATTTCTCTTAATAAAATTTTGATCTGTCCAAAGAGCAGCAAAGCTGGTGAAGGGTCTGGAGCACAAGTCATATGAGGAGCAACTTGAAGGAACTGGGGTTGTTCAGTCTGGAGGAGGCCGAGGGGAGACCTTATTGCTCTTTACAACTACCTGAAAGGAGGTTGTAGTGACGTGGGGGCTGGTCTCTTCTCCCAAGTAACAAGCAATAGGACAAGAAGAAATGGCCTCAAATTGCACCAGGTGAGGTTTACATTGGATATTAGGAAAAATTTCTTCACCCAAAGGGTTGTCAAGCATTGGGACAGGCTGCCCAGGGCAGTGGTGGAGTCCCCATCCCTGGAGGTGCGTAAGAGACATGTAGATGTGGGTTACGGTTGAACTCCATGATCTTGAACATCTCTTCCAACCTAAATGATTCTGTGATGCTATTTTGCAGAGGTGAAATAAAACCTAGGTTGTAACTTTTTGAGGCTTTGCTGATCAGCAGAGCTAGGAGAACTGCTTGTTTGGTGTCTGTGTATTTGGTTTGGTTGTGGATACTTAAGCATATTATTCAGCTTCTAACAACACTACTTTTCTTGCTGAGTTTATCAGTTACTCTGCACTGCTGCTGAAAGTATCTTCGCCCTCCCATTTTTTTTTTAGTATATAACAAGATAACAGCTAATGTTTAATAATAAGGATGAGAAGAGTTCTCAACTGGGATTTTCTTTCTGTTGTGTGTTTTGGAGTTCTTCAGAGTAGACAGAAAGGACATTTGATTAAGTCTCTTTTAAGGAAAAGGCTTCTGCAAAAGAAGAAAGGCACTTTTTTTTTTTCTGTGCCCAAGATAGCTGCAAAAAGCAGCAGTCAGTTTAATTTTTATCAAGGGAGCGTTAAGTGAGTCACGAGGAGAAACACTGTAAGGGTAGCAGTACCTATGGCAGGTTGAGGGGAAGTCTGGGGAGGTCTCAAAGGATACATCAGCCAAACGCTCGCTGCAAACAGTGTGTAATGGGAGGAAACTGCTATCAGATGACTTAGCTCTGTCCCTGTAATTTTGACATCTTATTTATCCTGTATTTGAAAGAGACTTTAAAATTACCAAAATCTATGCATTTCAACATCTGTAATGTGATCAACTTGTGTGGTAATATTTTCCATATACACACACACTCCCACCCCCCATATGTGGAAGTTTTCATTTATGAAGGGATTGATATGAAGGTGGTTTGATTTCACTGAAAATATTTGGAGTTATGAAATGGAAAATGGACTTTGTATGAAAACATCTCAAATGTTGTAGTTCAAGAATCTCAGTATAAAGGAGAAATAATGTTTTACTTTTCATTATTTGGTGTTTTATTGGTTTGTATGTTCACAGTTTTTCCTGCTTTTGACACAGGGAAAAGTGGTTGAAGTAAACGTGGTAAGCACAGTATAATGTCCAAATGTCTTTGAGATCCAGTATGTAATAAAATGAGAACATGTCATTTGGGGAGGATGGGGGTAGGTGGGAAATAGGGCAAATCCTCCCCACTTCTGTTTTTTTTTTTGTTTTGTTTTGTTTCCAGATTACATTCAAAAGTTAAAGCCTTATTATATACTTTTTTTCCTTTAAAATCTAATTTTTCCTTCATATTTCTTAGGAATTTGAGTGTAAAATAGAAAGTTCATTAAATATATGCAAGCAACTGTTTCATTAATCCATGTTTTCTCTTTCAGAACAAATAAAAGTTTAATTTTTAAGCTAAATATTTAATTAGTTTTAATGTTTTCGTTTTGGGGGGGGGTTTGCATTCAAAGAAATGCTATGATCTTAGTTAAGACAATAGCAAGTCTGTATTTTCAGGTCATGTGCATGTAGTGTATATACACCCTTCTTGTTTATTTCACATCTCCTTTCTTCAGAAGTTCTCATCATTGTGTCGCTGTCCTTCAGCTCTTTTCAAAGCTTAAGCAACCTTCTTCAAGCAGGTGTCCACAGGAGATGCTGGGCTAACCTGTATGGACCTAAGTCCTATAACTCCTGCTAGTTGTGCTTCTGAGATTAGCAAGGGCTCCGGCTGGCTTGTGGTTATTGCCTCTGCGTGGTCCTGAGCGGGCAGGGGTACCGCTCACACGGTCTGTGGGAGCAGTTGTTTCAGCAAGATCTGTAGCCGAGCCCTCGCTTGTATGTGCACGAACTAGTAGAAAGTGCCGTTGTCCTGGTTTCACGCAAACAGAACCAATTTTTCCTTTCAGTGATTTTACTTTTCAGTTCAGTCTCTCCTAAGAGTGCACTTTCTGAAGTTAACAACATGTTGTTTCAGACAGTGTCTGCTCCCAGAAGTGATAACGCTCGATGTTTATAGTTAGTTCTGAGCTCACAGTACAATGCTAGGCAGAAAGGCTCTTGCTTATACCTAATCTTACAGAAACCAAGGTCACTGCTGAATTCCTTCTGTACTGCCTTGGGACTCCCCTTAGTGTGAGGGTGCAGAAGGGTTGCACCTTCAGGGAGGAGCAGACAGGACAGGTGACCCAAACTGAACAATGAAGTATTCCATCCCATACACGTCAAGCTCAGAATAAAGCTGAGGGATCATGGAGGGCAAGGCCCTTCTCTTGCCCCTGGCCCCTTGTCCTTCTTCCTCCCTTGCTCTTGCTCATCTTCTGTGGCCAGCATGCAGGGAGGATTCTGTCTCTTCTGTCCATGATCTGCGTGTTCCTGAATCCAGTTCCTGTCTGCTGCTGTGTCCAGGAGCCCAGCCCAGGATCTTCCCAGAGCTGCTCTGCAGCACCACTGGTAACGTGTGTCATCAGGGAGAGCATGTGATTGCAGGGGAAGCTTGATACTGTTTTTGTATATATTTGTACATATTTTGTTATTTTTCTTCTCATTGTTATTATTATATTTTCTTGTTACTGTTTCATTAAAGCTGTTTTAGTTTCTTTCCAACCTGTGTCTGTCCCTTGTCTTCTTTCCTTGTCCGGGAAGGGAGAGGGGTTGACAGAGAGCATCTGTCATCCATTTAGTGGCCAGCCCAGCCCCAAACCTCAACAGCCATATAAATGGGGACAGATCTGTGACTACTGTGGTTATCTGGACCTAGCTGATGTATTTGCGACTTCCAGATATCTTACACCATGAGTCTATTTCTATCTGCATCAGTTCTAAAACATGGTACTACAGTTAATGTTTTAAAAAGGTGTTGGCCAAGTAAAGCAAATGATAGTGGTTGATTTTTATATTCAAGTGTCAAAGCACAATATTAAAGTGCACTCCCAATCCCCATTAACTGTTTTCTGTAAATTAGCTAAAACAGTGAAAAAACTTACACGATACTCAAGTCTTTCTGCCAATTGTGTGTGTTTAAGTGTGAAAAGTAGTTGATCAAATGATTTGTTTATTGCAAATTTGGATAAAAATTGTGGTAGTTACTTTTAACAGCACACTTCTTTATAAGCCTTTGTTCGGAAACATCCTGCTGAATTCTGGGCTTTCAGCTCAGGTAGAATTTTTTTGTTTTCATTTCCTAGTAAGGTCTTGCAGATCTCTGGCTAAGATAAAGGCCTATCCCCATTTTTTTGAAAATTACAGGAAACTCTTATGGCAATAAAGTAATACAACTTCCACTGTTGAGAAAAATCGCTGTCACATCTTAATAAAAATGAGACCGCTGTTCTGGTTTTATCAAGAAACAACTAAAACTGTTAAGAGAATTGTAGATGTGGTTGAATAACTAAAGCTCTCAGTGAAGTTATTTACTAATACTAACTGTATTTTGTCTATAAATCCATTCAAGCTCTTACAAGTTAACAAAACACCCCATTTTTGTTCTGTAGGAATAGTATTAATATATTGTGACATGAGCAACAAAATTGATCAGGTGTTTTCAAACACTTCAGCAGTCTTTTAATTTAAAAAATATTAAATACTTAGAAGTGCCATTGGTATTTTTCTTCTCAGAATACTTTTCTTCTCCAGTCAGGACTTATGTAAATGCGTATGCGTGCTTCTTTTTGTCTCGGTGTAGCAGAAAGGTGTACAGCACACTGAACATCTATAAAACGCTATTGCTGTTGGCTCTGTGAAAAGGGAAAAATATTCAAAAGAGTCTTGGAAGGAAAGAATGGAAAGGGACCTTGGTTGCAGACCTGGGGAACTGCAAAGCACTTCTGAGCTGCTGGAAGGAGAAGGAAAAAAAAAAAAAAGGCTTTATTTATACTAGTAAATCATAACTAGAAGCTATAATGAATGCAGAACTGAAGTGGATATAGCCAGTGTTGTGTAACTTTGATCATCACTCTGGTTTGTTTTGCATTTCCTTCGTAGTGTCCCACCAGGCTGTCTGTGAATCGGCTTTGTTGTCATCATGTCATCCACACGTGCAGGCTCCGAAACTGCTGTTCTTCTGTCCTATCTGGAACCTTGCAAATGCTGTTATTTTCTTTAACTTTCTGAAGTGTTTTGCTTTTTCTTCTGTCTTTTAGTTTGGAATTTCACTTTATAGTAAATTAAGTTTTACTGTCACCTCTTCTCTAATGTCCCATCTCCCATCCAGATTATAGCATTAGGGTACAGTTGATTTACGACTATTTTTGTCTCTCTCCTTGATCTTTCTCTTTCCTTCCCCCAGCTTGTCCTGTTAACATAGAGCAGATCTGCCCTTGCTTGTGCTGCTGCTCTTTCTCCCCTGCACTTCCTCTTTGAAACCTTTTCTCTACTTGATCCTCTGACCTGCAAACCAGCCTGATAAAAGCACGATCTCTTTGCTGCGCTGTCCTTTTTTCTATGTCTGCTGGATCTGTATCACCAGTGAATCATGACTGCGAGTTTTCCAGTGTTTGTTACTGCATGCTGCAAAGTTAAGATTGTTTTATCAATTTAGAGGGAAATCTTCGTCTAATATATTATTTGAATAACATTTTGATGAATGAAGTGTAAGTGCTAGAACTGGTTATAGACACAGTACACATTTTGAAAAGCATGCAATTATAAGTTAAACTTACAAAGATGGCCAGTGATCCGTTTGCTCCTCCTACGCTACAGCTTTTTTGCAAGTTTGATGGTATCTGGCAACATATCTGTTACATGCAGCTGACAGAGGTTTCATGGATCTTGCGGTACCACGGCCAAAACCTCGGTGTCTGTATGGAGCTCACAGGCTGTGTATTTGGGCAGTCTACCTGAAGCTGCAGATGTCTTGAACCAAATACCCTGTTTTATGCAGGAAAGTGTAGGTAGCTGAACCACAAAAGTGCACTGTGTCTAAGATGTCTGCTGTGGGGAATGTAGCCAACGTATGTAGTAGAGAGTTTAAATGGTTGTAAAGCTGCCAACACTAGGTAGAAGGTGGGATAAGAGAATGATTTGTACCTAGAGTGTGAGATTAATACCCTGCACTTGCATAGCACCTTTCATTTGAGGATCTTGGCACACTTTATGATCAGTTAATTGCCTCATAACCTCTCTGTGAGGTAAACTATCACTAGTTTACAGTTAAAGAAACTGATGCATAGAAGAATTTAAGTAACTTATTTGGGATGCCGGAGTAGTTGTGGGAGAAACCTGTGAAGATTGTAGTTTGCCTCATGCTAATTTTGCAGTGTCTAACATCACACCACTTAATTTCCCTAAACAAAAGGCAACAACTGATTCTTGCTATTTCTTGCTCCTCCAGCTCTTCAGTTTTGTGGGTTCCTTTCCTGTGTTGTTTTTTTTTTTTCCCTGTAGTCCTTTGAACTGTGGTCTTACAGGTGGCAACTGTAGGGAACTGCTGGAAAAGGAAACCAAATACTACTCTCTTAACTGTGAGTTACAGGCACCGCAACTTGGCCATCTTTTTTAAAGGCTGAGAAGCAGAGTCTTACCATGAAAAGAATTGAAGTCTTTTGACTTTATTCCCATTCTCCTCAATGTACAGCTGTCTTAAAGCTTCTCCCGATGTTCCCTATTGTTCTTGTCACTTAAAGAAATCATAAACCAGTAATCCTGTAGTGCCCGAGTTGCACATTTAGTGAACAAGTGTGGTGTATTGCTGGTGACGGTCTGGCAATGCCCGGTGAACTAGACATTACTAACCAGTAGTGCTCCGGTTAAGGCATGGCTTTCTCTAGGTTAGAACTTAGAAGCATTAAATAACATTGCATTTCTGTTTTACTGTGTGAACGTACCTCTCTGTGCCCAAGGAAAACTTTCACAGTTAGTTTATTCCTAATTGGCCTTTTTTCACATTAGGAATAAAATAATCAGAGCTATCGTTTTAATTGTTTTAACCATATCTGTATAAAATTCCTGCTGGCCTATACTGGTTATAAAGACAGGAGTAAGTAGGATTTAGTATGTGCTGGGGAAGGATACCTTGAGTATTTGATTGAAGAGGTGTTGGAATGTGAAAATTAAATTTAATCTTTTAAGGAAACAGTGCTACAGGCTGCATCCTTCATGGTTTTATAAAAAGCTATCTTTAGAAAGGTGACTGAGTGTAGTAATTAAGATAGGAAAGTAGTTCAAATATTTTTGGAACTATGAGAATTTATATTCTGGTTTGAAGTACACATGGATAAAAATGGACACTGCCTACATACCCCCCATACCCCTCAACTGCGTGGTTTCCTGGTTACATTTACTAGTTCTTGTTAGTAGTGACTTCTGGTTTTAAGATACTGGATAATGAGAGGTGGTGAAAGCAAGCTGGTATTAGCCATGTGCTCAGTAAGCAAAACACATTATTTTGACCTTGGCTTTGGAAAAGAAAAAGTAAACAGGACTTTCCCTTAAGATACTGCAGACTTGACAAGACTGATAATTGGTTTTAATCTTTCATTTCAGCTGCTGTTGCCTCACAAGATAAAGTATTTTTTCTTCTGCTTCTTAATAGGCAATAATGCATCTCATGCTGCAAGGCAGAATCATAAGGTCAAGTATTCAAGATAGACAAATTTGTTATTTACACATTTTTTTACCCCCAAGCCTCCTGTTTAATTGTTCTGCTTTTCTGATACGCATCTCATTTAGCAGAACTATACAGTACTTCTTCCTTAAAATAAGGACAACTAGAGCTGAACATAATTGAACTAGTTTCTTAAAGAGAGATCTTTTGAAACAGATGTACAAAGTTTGTCTTTGTTACAGGAGACAATTTTAGAAGCTTTTTAGATGGCACGAGGATGACTGTTGTGATGGGAAAGGTAATGGATTGTTTCCAGGGAGAAAACTTACCAGCTTTAAGTTCAAAAAGCAACAAGTTGAGTGGTTTTGAGCTAGATGTATCTGCTGACGCTGCTTTTAAAAATTATGGTCTTACTCCTGTAATGTATTGCATGCATGTAATATCAACCAACTTCCTCTAGCTTATCATCCTAACACCAAGGAAGTTAATTAGTCACATTACGTGTGTTACTGATTTCAGAAGTTCATATTGGTAGGAGTTTGAACTTGTATGATGGATTTCTGAGCAGAATTAAGCCCCTGTCTTGTAAATATACCTGCAAACCTTCTGACCGTGGCTGTTTTCTTCAGGTGTTTAATGGTGCTTGTTCTGCACCTGGGATATAGTTAAAGAGCAAGCAGTACTGGAGTACTTGTTGCTGTAGTCTCAGTAAAGTTATGTTCATCTTGAAAAGCAGACACCTTTGGTTGTTTTTCTGCTCTGTGTAGTACAAAATGTGTAGTCTTGTGGGGGTTTTATTCATTTATGTGCTCCTTCTGCGTGGGATTTCTCTCCTGACTGACTTGCATGCGTTTTTCATTGTTGAAATGGAGTACCGATGCATCGCCCATTTTCAGTGCTCAGTTAATTTGTCACACAGAAGATAACTGACTCTGCTGACCATAAAATTTGTTTTATTGCCAATACATTTAAACACTTCTGATTAACTTTTATCAGGGTCATTTTGTTAAATTTGATGCCTGCACGTATCATGCTGAGGTAAAGATTGCTACTTCAGGTGCCACAAATTTTATTAAATTGTTATTTGAGAGCATGGTGGTTCTTTGGTGCTGGCCTGGATGTCAAGTTGATTTGAATTCTGGCACAAGAACATGTTGTTTCCTTTTAAATTGGTATCATGCTAAGTAGTAGGGCCTCCCAAATGCTTTACACAATTATTTTTAAAAGATGCAGAAAACCCCAAAAATATGAAGAGACTTTAAAGGGTGAGTGTCATGAGGATGGAGCCAGGCTCTTCTCAGTGACATCCCATGATAGGACAAGGGGCAATGGGTATAAGCTGGAACATAGGAGGTTCCACATAAATGTGAGGAAGAACTTCTTCACAGTGAGGGTAACAGAGCACTGGCACAGGCTGCCCAGAGAGGTTGTGGAGTCTCCTTCTCTGGAGACATTCAAAACCCGCCTGGACAAGTTCCTGTGTGACCTGACCTAGGTGTTCCTGCTCTGGCAGGGGGATTGGGCTAGATGATCTTTTGAGGTCCCTTCCAATCCCTAACATTCTGTGATTGATTCTGTGATTCTTTTAAAAGCTTGGATGGCTCACTTAAAGGACAGATTTATTTGCTTTGCTTCTTCTACAAAAGAGTTCACAAAATAATAATGGCCAAGAAAACCTACCTCTTTGCAGGTATTTTTTTATTGTCTTTACATAAGATAATACAGCTGACCTATTTGAAACACATATTTGCTGTTTCCTTTCACAGTGGGCTGGAAATGAAGTTTTTAGTATTTAAAGATTGAGCCCTGGAGGAGATTTATTTATTTATTTATTTTATTTATTAAATTTTGACTGAACTGGCTACTTTTAGTGTAAGTTAATTAGATTTTACTCCCAAAAAGAGTAAGACAGTAGTAGTCTCAGTGCAGCTCAATATTGATTTGAAGATTACATTTTATTAATTTGCTTTAAGAATAAATACATTTTCATTATTTAAGAAACATTAAAGTTAAAAGTAGATGTTTTTATTTTTATTGATAATAAATAATTTTTATATAATCGAAGTTATATGACTGTTGTGAAGACTTCATGTAGTAATTACTTGATAGCATAGCAGTCAAATAGTATTACTAGTCTGTTCTGCTGAGGAATAGAGACATGCCAAACAGTTAAATATTGGGATTTGAAAACGCCAAGTAGGTTATTAATTTTAAGTAGCAAATAAGCTACTAGGTAATGTTTACTTACAATTTATACTGGGAAAAAGAATGTCTTTAATAGGCTTCTGGAGAAAATTTTAGATGGATTCACCCTTGGAAAAACTTATCAAAGAGTAGTGCTTAAGAGAAATGCAGAAGATGATGGCTTACTACTTTTATATTTACAAGATGGTAATTTACTACTGTTGTATTTACTTAGTGAGACTTGCATAAGTAAACAGACAAAGCTTAACCAGCAGGGACAATGGAAAGAAATGTGGGCATTAGATTGGCTAAGAGAGAGCACAGCGATAAGAAATGGAGTGAGAGAAAACAATTTATACATGAAGAAATAATGTATTTACTGTGGTGTGAGTTGTAAGTTGTTGTTACTGGGAGTGAAATGGTGATGGGTAGCAGAACTTAAAAGGCAAAGTATTGGTCTTTCTTTTGGAGCATAGTCTCTCTTTTCATAAAGATAAAGCTAAAATGGGTAAGTTTATTTCCTACATTGTAAAAATCGAAGGATTTAATCCAATGCATAAAACCAGCATTTGAGAAATTTGATGAACTGTGTGCTAAGTGATTATTTTACCTCCATATTTTACCCTGAGGACCTGCAAGTTTTTGACACTGAAAGAAACGTGTAATTCTTTAAAATAACTCCTGCTTCTAACCTAAGTAAAGAGAGAACTTTCATATGAAAACCTAATATATATGTTCCCTCAGTCATGCCAGAAATGCAGATACGGTGTTTCATGTAGGCTTTTCTGTGGCTTTCAGGAACATAAATGCTGAACATCTGACAGCAATGAATGTTTTTCACCATAACTGGTAATAATCTGTGCTGTGGATGAGAAGAGGATAGTAGTCTTTTGCGTTGTGTCACCTAATCTGATTTTCAGTTCTTCCGTTAAATGAACACTACAAAATCAAAGTTTGGGCATCTGTTCTAGAACATTTGGTGATTTATTTTTAATAGTAATTTCTATTTTCAATTTGTGTCTTCTGTTAATAAAGATTTTTAACTATTTTTTTTCATAAGGCTTTCCTGGACTAATCCTCTCCCTTCATATTAAACCATGGCATTCCTTTTTTAAAAACGAAGGAAATAGCCGTGAAATGTCTGATTTCTTGAGGATTAAATAGTTCTTCATGTGAAGAGCTAAAGCATATCAGCCCCCTCCCTTTTTTTCAGAGGAGCGTGCTTTGTATGCTTTTTAAAGATTACTAAAAATACTTTATCCTTGTTTACACCATCGTGGTAGACTATTTCATAATAAGCATATATAAGATACAGATTACAAAAATTTAGTGTACTGTATAGATGTTAGGGAAGGTAATCAGTTTACATATTAGGAAAGATGTTTGCTTCTACTCAACAAAGCCAGGTGATTTTTTTTAAACAAGAGAGCTGCTTATACAAATATTGTCACTTAAGGATACACATGAAGTTGTTGACTAGATGAATCTGTTTGAGGTGCCATCAGATGGTGGTATGCATTTTTGACACACCATACTTAGTAGTATTCTGATGTTTCAGGCCAGATTTAATTTTAAACATAATTTATCTGAAAACTGGGCATGTAAATAGTGCTCTTCCCATCCCTCCCCCAGATAGAAATACACTTTTATTAGAAATTTAGTCTGAGTTGTTTAACTTTGTTGTTGTGAAACCAACTGGAGAACAAGACCTGAACAGATGTGAGAGCCACAGTATTTGAGGATTGGTCTGTCTACTGTTTTTCATAGGAATATTTTATTTTCTTTACATGTAAGAAGATGATAAATTGCAGTAAATTTTTGTAGCTGGATGGCCTTCATGGAAGTTGAAAAAGAAAGAAAAACAGCTGGCCTGCTAATAGATTATATAATTTGTTACTGAAAAAAAGGATAGTTTAGAGCTATTAGAAGACAGTGGACAATAATCTAACCAGCTAGAGGGAAAATGGGTTGCAAGTCATTCCAAAATAAATAAAGCCTGTGATTTTTACTGTGATAGTGAAGGGGTGAAAATGTAAAATCTTTAGAAATATTTTAATGTGTTGTTTTTTTGAAGTGTAATTAATTAATGACTCCTAAGGGTTTTTTTTTCAATGTAATTTGTATGTCAGTTATGAATAATTGGGGGGGGGGAAGGCTACAGATTTTCAGTTATTTTGTATAAAATTCCACAAAGTGAAGGAAATCCTAGCTGCTCTGTTCCTTGCAGTGGACAGATTGAAGCAGGGGTTTTAAGCATTTATTTAGAATAAGATAGCTACCTACTCAGTTCTGAAAATTGAGGGAAGGGACACTGATAAATTGAGTTGACCCTATTGTAGTTGCAGTCAACACTTAATGCTGTGGACAGAAGGAATCCTACTCTTTTTTTGGCTTCCTTTTTTGACTTTTAGAAATTATATTAAAGTAACATAGGTTTTTCTGGAACTTGGTGTCTTGGTAGGTATTGCTGTTGTGGAAGTGGTGGGCAACTGCAGACAAAGGGAGCAGTTTACAGAGGTGGGGGAAGGATGGGGTAATGGCTTGTGAATGTCCCTTGACAATAATTCAGAGGCCAAATTTATTCTATTGAGACAGATCTCCCTAGGCTTGCTTTCATTTATGAGAGGGAGAAGCTCAAGGAGAGCAGCTAATTTGGTGGCAGGGAAGATCTCAGTTGCCATTTCACCCCAGAATGAGAAGGTGTCTGTGATCTGGCCATAATAAAAGGCTCATGATTGAATGGAATTAAACAACAAATGTTAAAAATATTTAAAGCAGTGCATAACTAACCTGTTAAATGTTAAAATATTTGATGAACAAGATGATAATTTTTCATTCCAAGTTTATAAGGCAGAACTGCATTACACCCTCACAGAAACATGCAAGCGAAGGGAGGATAAGGTGAGGTATCTTGTATTTTACTAGGGATAGGAATTATTTTTCAAGGTGTAACAAACTTTCAGTATAACACCATTTGCTTTAAAATGAGGTACTAGCTTTTAATCAAGATTTTCCCATGCTTTAGCTGATACATTTTGATTTCTTGCAAAGCCCCTCATAAGTTCTTTGTTTATGCAAGTTTTAAACTGCAGTTGCACTGAATGTTCTGGTGAGATGGAGGAGACTGTATCTGTGAGTAGACATTTTATTTTTTTTTTTTCTGATTATATACTGAGACAGTTTCAAAAAAATACTCTACTATTTGTGCCCTTATGGTACCTCAGCCTTCCTGGTATCCAGTTTAATGAACTGTCTCTGTTCAGACACAAGGGTTTTCTCTGCTGTTTCTTACCTGCCTAAGGTATGGTTTTTTTCAGAGGGTTTTTGGTCATTCATAAACTGCTCAACAGTTTTTCATGGAATTTAGTCTTTTTCCCATAAATTACATAGAAGTGAGGCAGAAGTTTTGAATGGATCCTTCAGTCCCTAAATGTATGGGAAAGTGTCCTCCTCCCTGCAGCATCCATTCAGTGGTGTAGCAGTTAAAATCTGTATTACAAAGGTGGGCCCAAAGGGGTTGCTGTTTGTTTGTTTGTTTGTGTTAAAATAATTGTCAAACCGAAATGTTGCATTTGTGCAGTGCCCCAGCTGCCATGGTTCTCTGCTTGGAAGTGCTAGCAAACTTCAGCATGGGTATAAAAATACATCTGATAAATTAACCAGACTTTTATCAAGCTTTCTTAAGCATCCTGACAGGGGAGTGGTTTCTCAAAGAATAATGAGAAGGATTTGCAGCTGGTTTTGGACACGTCTTCATAAGTAAAAAGGTCAGTGTTTGTGCATTTCTTCATAAATTTAGTTGAAATACCGCAAAAAGGTAGTGGGGATGGGTATAGGGAGTGTGGGAATAGCAAAAAGGAAATGAGCCTGTCTGTCAGGAATGAATGAGAATTTACGTGTAGAAAATGGAAAGGCAGACAAAGGTCTTAGAAGTGGAGAGATCAACTTACATTTTTGTAATTATAGCACCTCTTCCCTTCCACCCCACAGGAGAACCCTCTGTATCAGCTTTGTGAACTGATACAAAGAAATTATTAGTATATTAGTCAAAGCCAAAGGGAAGCACATGTCAGATTTATAATCAAGAAAATACCATCAAGAGACTGGATCACTTAATTGGCCATTTGTTGTTCCTGTAGATAGGAATGCCAGTATTTTAAATTGTGAATGACTTCTCTAAAGGATGGGTCAGGAACAGAACTTGAGGGGATCCCCATATACTGACTGTAAGTAGTAGATTTAGTGAGCTTTACATATCAATGAAAGCAGATGTATTCAAAGGTGAGATCTTTGATGTAAAGTAAAGCTTGCTTGGATTGACAAGAAAATGAGCCATAGGGAATGTCAAATTAAGGAGCAAGGCCAGCTAGGAAGAAGAAAATATACTGGCTAGTTTTTGTTAGCTGTCCTATTTAGAGAGGAAATGGAGAGGTTTTGAGAAATGGGGAATAGGTGATTCAGACTGGTGGTGTGAAGCCTGAGTTGGTGAAGTAGCATTCATGTAAGAGGAAGATGCTCAAAGGTGTTACTTCTTTAGAAAGGGCATGGAGGTGTGAGCTAGTGCCATGGGAAAACTCACGCTGTTGTGATCTAATCTGAAGGATCAAACTAAATTTGGGGACTCGATCCTGCATTTGCTGCAAAATTAAGCATGTGCTTCAATCCTTTTAGTTGTTCTGCTACTTTACTAGTCTCCCAAGAATAGAAATCTCTATTCTCTCTCTTTCTCACAAGAAATGCAATTCACAGTTTGAGTTTGAATAATATTCTTTGTGATTCATCTTATCCAAGTAGCGTTCTGCAGAGGGGAAGACATTTTCTTTGACAGTTCCTGTCTTGACTTATTTCGTGTAGCTGTTAATTGGTCAGTGTGTACCATTATTTCCTGTGCATAATTTGATCCTACTCGACCTGCCGACAGCACCACAAAGTGCTGTGTGTGGGGAGGGGGGAGTGGTTTGCATGCACCGTGGGATGGGGAAAAGAATGCAGAATGACTTAAAGCAAGATATGTCAACATTTCCAAGCCCTGTAACTCCACTTGGCTATATAACTTTTCAGAGGAACTATTTCCTAATAATTTAATTTTATAGAAAAATACTCAAATCAGTAATTCTAACTCCAAGCAGACAGGAAACCTGAAGTTTTAACGCAGTCTTCCGTTGCATGTATTTTTTTCAAACTGGTTTGGAGCTTTCCTTTACCATTAGACTACTTTCTGTATAGATACATGCTACGCCCAGAATAGCTGGTGTAGTTGACAAACCAAATGCCAAACTTCTACACAGCTTTTTTACACAGAAGACTTTTTTTTTTGTTTGGGGTTTTTGTTTTTTGTTTTTGTTTTTTTTTTTAAGAAGAGATTTATTCCTTTGGAATTCTGACACTCCTTTTTAATCATTTGCTGCATAAATCCTGTATCTGCACATAGGGCACTCTTAAGTACAGACTTGTTGTCCTTCACATTCTAAATTTCAGTGAATTAAAGTTTCCAGTCAGTCACAGGACTCTTGCATTGAGTTTTACAATCTTATTTCCGTTTCTCATATGTGAAAAGCAAAGTAAGGCTGTATGTATGTATTATTTGATAAATTCTGTAAATTCTGGATGACTTTAAATCATTTTAATGCTATTTGAACTTCTTTCTTGTGATTGTCCTAACTAGTTACAGCTCTTGGTAGGGTGCACATTAGTAGGCGCAGACCATTTCATTGCATTGCTGTGTCTGAAGTATGGTCGTTGTTACAGGGAGACCTTTGTAGGTAGTGTTTAATTTAATATGTTCTTACAGCAGTCTCTTGGCTGTTAAATTTTGTAATTCAAGCATCTGTCATTCAGAGCTCACTCCCTGGCAAAGCAAATCTTAGGTAACAGAGGCATTTATATTGTGGCCTGGAAGCAGCACTGTATTGATTTAAGTTGGATGTTTTCAAGAATGGTAAATTAACTGTAGCATGTAATTTGCCCCTTCTTTGTTATTTTAGGAGGACAGGTTTTTTGAATGATGTATAACAAAAAAAAAAAATAATTGATTGGGTGTTTCTAGTTATGATGTTGTTCATTCTAGTTGTGATTTGTTGTCTGCAGGTGAACTTTCATAATAACGTGTAATCTAATCCAACGGCCTGGGAATGGGAGGGGTCCTGACTGTTCCTCTGTGTGCTTGGCTGCACGTTCCTGCCACCTCCCTTGCGTAGGACCTAGCGATTGCATGGCCACAAAGTGAGTCAGCTTAGTTTGCTGATCCGCTGGAGAGTGAATCCAACAAGTTGATGCTGATGTAGCTGGAGGAAGAGGAGAACTGAGTAGGGACCACCGCTTTCAGCAGCAATTCGGGGTAAAGACTTGAGTGTAACATGAAACAATATAATTTTTTTCCCATCTTACTTAGTTGTCTGTTAACACAGCATAGAGTTTATTTTATCATAAAGTCATCAAGAGCTGTAAACACTATTGGGGTGATTTGTTTGACTCAGCTAAATATCTAGATAACGTCAGCTACAGTAATTCTGAAATAAGCCTGTGCAAAATATTATCTGTATCACAGCTGTAGACTTATTTGTCAAATCACGTAGAAAAGGTGAGCAACTGTTGTGTTTCTCATTAAGGGAGGAACTAAATTTGAGCTCACAAAGACAAGTTAGATGAGTATTTATCTTTAAATGATACTGTACTTGAGATTCCAGACTTCTGTACAAGGTAGTGTAAACAGATAATGGTTCGTAGGCTCTAGCACACAAATTTCATAGGGCTATCCGTGTCAGAATAAGGTTTTGGTCATTTGTACTGGTTTGGTTTGGTTTTTGGGGGGGTTGGTTTTGGGTGCAGGTTTTTTTGGGGGGATGTGTTTCTTCCCCCTGCCTCCCAGCTGATTTGAGTTATGAAAAACTTTTGCATCACACTACAGAGTATTTTGAAGTTACATCGCCAGATAGACTATTTGCCAAAGTTACTTGAAACAGAAGTTGAAGCTTATTTGCTTTTTCTTAAAACTGAACAAAAGCAAATGCCCCCTCTACCTCTTGATTTTCACTGTGTCAGAGGTGGTCCCTCTCTTCGTCCATTCTTCTTCTGTAACCTTTCATCACTTTTCTGCAAGGTGTCAAGGGACAGGACACAAGCCTAATATCAACACCTAATAAATTAGTGTGCTTGGTATCGCAATTCTCTTTCTGCGTGATAGATTCTTGGTATCATGCATGATTTATATCATGACAGAACTCACTTAACCATGATTTTCATGGCCAGTTCTTAATCTCAGTTTTCCCTAGTTGACCACATAACATGTATCTGTTCCCTGTTTTTGTCTCATGTCTTGCATTAAGTGCATGCAAAACTTTTTTGATTATTATAATAAAGGCTATTATGCAAAGGTAAGTGGGAGAAAAGGGCCCCATACTGAGAGAGTTCTCTGCAACGCAGTTAGTGTTAACGTGTGGTCTATTTGATGGAAAAGTTTCAGTGTTCCTGTGATGGCATTAAACATTTTAATCGCTTTGAGTTCTACTATGAAATTTTTATCCAGGAAAAATAGGTTTGGGTCTAGGTATCACTTCTTCATCTTCTAAGTTTGACTAACCAAATGCCCACTAGGGTATTTATTCTTCTGATTTTTGTCCCAGGTTTGATGTTAGAATTGTTTAGTGACCAAGCTCTGTTTCCACTGTCAGTAATGTTCCTACCATTTATAACACTGTGTAAAATCCAGTCTCTCTTTCATCAGTACTAATGGAAGTGAATGATAGTATGAGGTGATGGAAACATTTTATTTCCTAAACACTTCTCAGTTTGCCGTTGATTTCAGTTACTCTGGAGGACTGATCTTTCACAGCTGTTGCAAAATGTAAGTGGGTTTTTTCCCTGCTGTGCGGATATCTGCCTTTTTCTAAACTCTCTGTGGCACAAAAGAGTCTTTTTAAAATGTCACAAATAAAAAGCAATTTATGTTGGCATTAAATGTAAACATTTTGCTGTCATTGTTTATGGAAGAAATTGAAAGTTTAGGAGTGAATGGGTAAAAAAAGATAAGTATTAAGCAGCCTTCTTCTAGAAATAGGAATGAGTGTTACACATAGTGTTTTCCTTAGGAAATACCTTACGTTCAGTTTTGTCAGTTACTGCTTGAAAATACTTGGGGCTTCACTTTTATATAATTACAGTAACTATGCCTTTTACTGTCTAGTCTTGTGTTTTGCAAGTAAGTTTTGTCAAATGTAATGATGTATGGATGAATTTGCTTGTGGTCTTAAGATGAGTGAATACCATATGTAGGTATGTATATCTAGTTTTATGTAAAACTACATATACACACATCTAGATATGTGTATATAAGTATGCCTAGATAAATGGTTGCATATGCATAAAACTGCCTAAACCCCCCTACGATATAAAATGAGATAACTTCACTTCTAGAAATTATTTTCCACCGAGGGTTAGCACTGGACATTAATGCATACATATGGAAGCACAATGTTGATTCAGATGGAAGAGGAAATATCAATTTAGGTTGAAGAATGTGTTCCCTATAATCCTCCCTGTTCTCAGTTATTCTTGTAGAGCTTTGCATAGAGGTTGTAGCTGTGGTGCGGGAATACTAACTTCAGTAGCAGATGTGAGCCTGAAGCTTATTACATGTTTCACCAGATGTTTCATTTATCTTTAGGGCAACCTTCTGGTTTGTTTTTTGTATCAAACACTGTGAGAAATCAAAATTCAGAATGTATTTTAAACATGTTATGGGTATTTGGAGATAAAGGAACCCTTTTATAACCCAAAGAAGCACTGTAATGTCTCATATTAAATATATTTTTCTTTTAAACTATATTTCAACAAGTTACTTTATAATTTCATGTATTGATCCAGTTTGATTTACGCTAAGGTTGGTTGTAAAGATAACGCAACCCTAAACTGAGCAGGTTTTGTTTGTTTGTGGAAACTCATTGTTTACTTTTATATTTCTTTATTAATAGTTCATGCAACTTAATATCTTTGTTTACAGCATAAAATACTCTTTTGGTTGAATAAGCGTCAGCATTTTCAGTAATAACTGTGAATCTCAAGAAGAGATCCAGAGGGTGATTCAGTTGGTAGTTGTGAAAGGAAATTGATCTTTGAGACACTTCTGTGGCTTGCTGTCTGTGTCTTTGCGTAACAGCCATTGCCTCTGTGCAGGACAGGTGGTCAGAAGTCCACTGTCCCTGTTCCTGCACCTGCTCACGTGCTTAAAACCATGCCCTGTCCTTGCCACGTTTGATTTAGAAGAAAGCTGGTGTGTCTGGTATCCATTAAGGAAAATTTTCATACTTGTGACTCGTGGTTCAGGAGTATGACAAAACCGCATTTTGCAAAGTTTCACCAGTGAAAATTGTAGAGGACAGCAAGTGAATTCTCTATGAAGTCTGTGATTTTGTTCAGCAAGCACATTGAATGATGTTGCACATCAGGCACCATGTCTATCTTCTGAGCTTTCTTTCATGACCGTATCGGTTCCATGAAAAAGAAATAACCTATTCGCAAACTTAATAAAAAAAAAAAGTGTATTGTTAGCCAGCTTCAATGAGAAGGTAAGTAGGAAACAAATAAGCAAATCTGACTCAGTTCTGTAGATCTGAATATTACACTTGAGTTCTGGAGAAAAATTGTCAGACTTGGCAAAATGAAGCAAAGATCAAGTGCAATTATTGCACTTGAAATGTAGCATTGGAAAGCGAATTCTTTATTGCTCCTCCTTGAAAGGAGAAATAAAAGAGGTAGTCATTTTAAAACCACTTTGGATCAAGAGTTTGTGAACTCGTGTAACATGGAGCAGGTCTTAACAAAGACTGTCCTGTGTACATGCTCTTTGTGGATCTCCTTTGTCGCTGTGCAAACATCTCTCCCCTTTGGGACTTAATTACGTAGCCTTCTTGTAACAGCTACAATTGCTTACATAGTAAACTAATTTTGGAAGAGCATTTCTTGTAGCTACAGTTTAAAACAACAGCTGGCTACCAGAGCCAGCATAATGTGATCAGCAGTTGCTCTCCAAAACAGAATTTGGAAGTCTATTTTAAAAACTAATTGGCATATCTTTAAGTCCAGAGTAGTATTTCTGTTCCTCCTCATGCTTCCAAAGTAATGCCTAAGAAAGGATGCCTTGAGGATAGACTTTCATTTTCACATGGTCTTGGGGGGATAGGGGAGTAGAGAAGAGAGAACAGCCTGGACTTCACTTCTCCTTTAGAAGATGACAGTGGAACGACCAAAGTTTCAGTTGTGTTGGAGTGATCATAGCTAATTTAGCTAGTTGCTGAAAAATCTCACTGGAGGGTTGTCCATTCCAGAAATAGTATATTTTACCATGACTGGGTTGTGCCGAGTCCCTAGTGGAAGTCTGTATTTGTGAAATTGTGGTTTCACCTCTCCCATGCTGAGGTTTTGGTAGTGCAATTGTCAGTTTGTCAAATGTTTCTAACTCGCAGGACTCCGGTGAGGCCATTTTTCACACGCAGTCTTCTCTCCTACCTGCCGAAGGAGTGGGGCATGATTTCCAAGACCCCTCAACTCTAAGTGTAAAAACTCAAGAAAGATTATTTGTAGAGAAAGTATCTCAGACTCTTAAGCTAAGCACTAACTGAAATTATTTACTGTGCAGAAAAGAACACTTTTTTATTATGCTACCAACCAACATAATCTAGTTGGTGTTCTGTGGCTAAGGACCCTGTGCATACACACCACAGGCTCTGTGTCTGTGTGGATACATTAATGCTCTCTAATAAGCAGCGCTCTTGCTCACAGTCTTCCTACAGAAAGAGGATTTTAAATTTTTATTTTCAGTCTCCTTGAGTGTACAATACAATATAGAGGAGGTATTGGAAGCATAAACTGCAGTTTTTAAGTAGCTGTTTGGAGCCTCTGAAAAGGGTATTAATATCTTTCTTCTGAGGCAGAGAAAACTTTGACAAAGTTTGCAATATTTCCTGCTGGCACTTGATACTATGACTGTGATACATAAACTTCCCAATTTATTTTATTTTTAAAATAATTATTTCAAGTAAAGGGAAATTGAGCTTATTCTTGCTGAAGTATCACCTTTCCAGACCCCTCAAAGTTGCCACTGTTCAGCTCATTAAACTTTTATCATTCTGAACTGTTTTCCGATATGTATGTATATCTGTAGCACATGTAAATTTTTGTTTTTCAGTGAAATACTTCCAAATATAGCATTCTTTGCAATATCTTGCAGAGGAAGGATCTTCAGCAGCTCATCTACATTTTAATCTGGTTATGTTATTATTCAAGAGAATTTACTGACTTTGCTGTTGGTGGCTGTAACAGTATTCCTCAATATTCTTGATTTAAATGCGGTTTTAAACAGAGGAGATCATGGGCAGTGTACTAAGATGCTTTTTAATTTGAATTTCTTTCTGCTGTGTTTCCCCATCTGTTGAACAAAATGAATTTTCTAGGCCTCTTTTCAAGTCCTCTTGACATTGCAGTTCAGTGTTATTCAGTCCTTGGCTTTGTTTCCTTTCTGTCCTTTGACAGTTCTGTATTTTCATGTTTGCTTACCATATTGAACTGCAGTCGCAAATCTAAGCACAGTTTGTGAAACAAAATATTTTCGGACTGGCTTACCCATGTTAATTTTTTGAACCATTTCTCTTGCATTTTTGACATTCAATGAGAGTGGCTAAAATAAATATAGTCTGTGGCTGTTAACCAAAGATTTTGTACCTATTGTGACTAGTGTCTTGTTTGCATTTGAAAAAGTATTTAGGCTGAATCCTTTGAGAATTATATAGTGCTCTGAATAATTGCTTTTAACGTTTTCAATAACTAACAAAAAGCTGAATGCAGAATGAAAATAGCTGCTTTTGAAACACAAAAAAGTCTCCTTTGATGAAATTTCTCACTGTGGTTGTTTGTTTCTGAAAGTCTGTATTTTACTTAAACCAAACTTGGATTATTAGATCACCATAAGTTTTCTTTGATATGTAGCAGAACTTTTGGGATTTTGGCCCCTTTAAATAATATTTTCTTAAAAAAATAAATAAAAATCTGTGTGACTTGAATTAAGGTTTGGTGGTTTTTTGGTTATTTTTTTCTTTACTATGTTCTAACTCGATAAGCCATCTTTTCCAGTCGTAGAATCACTGAATAGTTGAGGTTGGAAGGGATGTCTAGATGTCTTTGGTCCAATTCCCCTGCTGAAAGCAGGTTCAACTAGAACAGGTTGCTTAGGACTTTGTACATTTGGGGTTTGATCATCTGCAAGGATGGAGGCTCCACAGTTTCTATGGACAGTCTGATCTGGAGTTTGTCCATCCTCACAGGTGTTCTTGGTTTGTTTGGTTTGGTTTGGGGTTTTGTTTATTTTTTCAAAAAAGTTATTTTGTCTTGTGTTTAGTTGAATTTTCTCTACCCATTACATCTGATCCTGTCATTGGGCACCACTGAGAAGAGTCTAGTTCTTCCTGATTGATATCCCTGCCCCTCCCTGCTTAAGCATATATGCACATAGGTGAGATCCCCCTGAGCCTTCTCTTCTCCAGGCTGAACAGCCCCAACTCTCTCGGCCTCTCCTCATGACATTTTCATGGTCTGTCCCAGAACTCTCTCCAGTAAGTCCATGTCTATCTTGTGCTGGGGAGCCCAGCACTGAGCACAGCACCTCAGATGTGTCCTACCAGTGCTCCTCGACCTACTGGTAACACTCATGCACTCAATGCAGCCCAGGAGGCTGTTGACCACCTTTGCTGCAAGAGTGCATTACTGACTCATGGTCAACTTCGTGTCCACCAGGTCCTCCAGGGTCTTTTCTGCAGAGTTTCTTTCCAGCCAGTCAGCCCCAGCACGTGCTGGTGCCTGGGGTTGTTCCCCCCTAAGGGCAGGACTTGGCATTTCCCTTTGCCGAGCTGTGAGATTTCTGTCAGCCCGTTTCTCCAGCCTGTTGAAAGTCCCTCTGAATGTCAGCACAAACCTCTGCTGCATCAACCACTCCTCCCAGTTTTGCATCATTGCACACTTGCTGAGGGTGCACTCTATCCCATCATCTAGGTCATTGATGAAGAAGTCAGAAGACTGTTGGACAGTGTTGACCCCTGGGGCACACCACCAGTGACTAGCCTCCAGATGGACTATGTGCTGCTGATCCTGCATGCCTCGTCATCACTGTGGCTTTTTATCTGGAGTCTGTTTGGGTAGTATTAATCTTGATGAACTTTTTTCCTCCAGCTATAATTTAGGTTTGTAAATATAATTTAGTTATGAAGGCATTTTGGCAGTCAGTGAAGTTTAGGTACCACCGAGTGATAGAATGATTCATCTTTTCCTCAAATGGGGCTGTTTTGCTTTGGGGCTGTGTTCAGAGTAAATGGTGAATGCTATCCCAAGGGTTTATAATCTTCAGAGACTGTACCTTTTCTCTTGCTCATTAGAGGATTGATTGGAGTGGATCTGTCCCCCTGCTTCCCAACTTGTTTCCCATATACAAAACCCACTTTAAGTTTATAACTTCCTCCTTGGCGCAGAGCACTTTTTCTGCCTGTTTAAACAGGGTGTGAGTTTAGTTCTTGGCTAGTTTAAAAGAACAAGCCACGCTTAGATAGAAAAGTTGCAAGTTCTGTGTTGCTGCAGTATTAGCTTTGGCTTGCAGAATCCTGCCATGTGATGTTACAAGCCCTAGAAACGGGAGAAATTCACCCTAATTCTGTCTTGTGTAGCTTGATATAAAAGCCATAAGCTTTATTTTCTACATTTAATATTCTTAAACTGTTGAGGGGTTTTGTTTTGTTTAAATTATTTGATACCTTTTACATTTGAATGCAGTGCATGATCTCAAGTTGTGAGATGCCCAAGGCTGCTTGTGAGAAGGCATGACTGTCTTTCACCTCAAATATCTGACCACTCTTTTTATTGTTCCTCTTGCTGTACTATGGAAAAGACTTTTTAAGCTGGTGTGCATTCATTGTTTCTTTGAGGACACGTTGAAGAAGTTATACTAACAACAGGGGTTGCTAGTGTTAGCCTGCGCTTTAGAAACTCTACTGAGCAATACCAATGGTAATGGCAGTCAGTAGATCCCTTGCAGTGTTACAGCCCCTAACTGCAGCACTAACACAACGAAATGGGGATTTCTGTTTTGAGTTACCTTGGTCTGAATCCCCTGTCAGGTTATTATGTGGGCAGTCGTGTGAAATCATAAACTGGATTGTTGTTGGTTGGTTGGGTGTTTTATTTTTTGCTTTTGGATGGGGGGTGGGTAGAAACGAACCTTGTAGTACTGAGAACATGCTGTCAGGCTCATGTGTCTTGTTTGTTGCTGAGAAGTTCCCTTTCCATTACTTATTGTTGAACTTGCTTTACAGCACCCTTTTTCCATGTGTATAAAAGTATGGCCATGTGCATTAACATTTACCATGATTTCCACCTTGATTCTTGGTTAAATGCATATTTAAATATGGGGGGGGGGGTGTACACATTCACTCTCCTTCTTCCTCCCTCCCTCCTCCAGCCCCCCATATATGTGTGTATATGTACACATATATACAGACATAAGTGAAAACAAGGAAGCAGAAGTGATGATGAGAAATCTGATTTCATCAGGAAGAAAATGGGACCTGTAATATTTAGCTGTTTAGGTTGTCCAAGACAAGGTTGCAAGTCTGATATAGAAATAGTTTGGGGATTTGGAGAATGTTAATGCCACCAACACAGTTGGGCTGCATCTGTTTTGACCAGTTGAAATGTCATTTAGTTGTACCAGGTTTTACTTTCTTCACATCCATGTGGAAAGCCTCTGGAGACTAAACACTGGTTGTTTAAGTACTTCAGTAGATTCTTGGGTGTTAAAACAAGGACTGGTGTGTCCTATTCTGTCCCCCACTCCCCCAAGTGTGGCATGCTAAATTGTATTTTTCTTCCCCAGATTGAGTGAGTATTCTGATAGGAAGGTAGTGGGAACTGAATAAAAATGACTTTCATGGTTCTTGTGTCAAAATGCTGTAGTTGCTGCCAGTGAGCCTTTCGAAACTCTACCTGCTGGCTTTCCACGGCACCTCTATTGTAAGTTGCTAACCCTGTGTTAAAGCATCATATTAGAGTTTTAAAAATCTGTACTTTTATGCCTGAAACTGTATGCTTTTAAAATGTTAAGTACCTTAGTACTGTTTCACTAGTTAAATGTTGCATATGCTACTTAATCGATAGCTGTTGTGGCATCAGTCATGTAAGGAAACAGTACAACGATGTAGTAGTGATGTTCTTGAACAGCTCTGTGTTTGGAATTGGCATAAAAACAAGGTTTCACCTAATGAGGCATAACATACTTCCTCAATTGATTAGCTCCAAAATTCTTAACACATTGTTTTTCTTCTAACATCAGTGCTTAGCTATATGGGATGAGATGTGTTGAAAGTTTGGATGCCATCAGTTCTGGATGATGATTTTCTGGTCAGAATGTCATGTCTCTCATCACTGTAAGCTCTTGCTGCCTGCTAGCATCCATGGCCACTAAATAACTTCTTTGCATCTCCAATACCCTGCTAATGCTATTGCCTGTCCCGTTGACGTTTACATAATATTATTTGTCTTCAGGAATTGAAGGAGGCTGGTTTTCACATGCTGCCTCTGTCGGAATTTGATTTAACTTGCTGTTTCTTGATGCAGCCAGCAGCTTCCTAAATGATTGTGCCATGGCCATTGTCAGGGAGGACTTAATAAAAAGGCATAGGTTTTCATGAGCTATGAAAATGTATTGTCACGTAATTACAATAACTTAGGAGTCTTTTGGGCAAGTTCTTTCACAAGGTTTGAACCACTGGTCTTGCTCTTCCTCCAAAATTGAATATTTTTCTTCAAGCTCCCTAGAAAAGGTTAATCAGGGTCCTTCTATTCTTGAGCCTACCTACGGTCAGTTTCTTTCACATTGTTTCACAAACTCTAAACTATCCTAAGAGAACTGAGAACAGCTCTTGGTAGTAACCAACATGCTACAGTAAAATACTAGTGTAACATCTATCTGTTATGAATATTCTAATATATATTTAAAAAAAAAAAACAACAGTTATTTTAGATACTCAGTTCTGGCTCTCGTTAGGCATCAGTTAAGTATGGATGGACAGCCTCCACATGTGCAACACAAGCCTTTCACTTCATCTGTAGAAATGTTGAGGTGGAAGAGTTGCTTAGTTATCCTTTCAGAAATCTGCACATTAAGAATTTTTTGTGTCAGCACTAGAATAGTAAAAGTTGATTTTTCTTTCTCTCTTACAGAGTTGCCCAGGGATAATACGTGATGTTGAATATGTCTGTCTCTTACGTAGTGGTTGGATCTGTAGCTCAAGAACTAAACCAGCAGGGAACCTGTCGCTCTCAGATCTTTCTGTCTGCAAGTTAAAGGGTGAAAATTTTTATTGTGACAGGGATTGCAAACAAGAGGACTTGATTAATTTTATCTGAAAGTCAATGCTTGGCAAAGCTAATGGCTGACCCCATCTTGTAGTGTAGAGATATTTTCTCATCTAGCTACTGGGTATGACTTACCGTGCTACTGACTTACTCATACCTTGTGTGACTTAAAGTTACGTTATTATTGTTGAAGTTAACGTTGCTCGTGGCTTGAGGACTAGGCTGCCAGCAGTGAGGAGTACACGTAGACAGTAGTACAGCAGAGATCAAAATAAAGCTACCCTTGGCTGGAACTTTCATGTGATTTAATCGTTGGTCACTAAGCTAGTCGGGTGGGATGTCTCAGTCTTTCTTTGTGTCATGGACAGTTAAATGACTACCTGCTTAATGGGATGTGTTACAGAGAGGTGTCAGGTGGTGTTTTAAGAGTGTTGTAAGAGGTATACTGAATTGTCCTTGTGACATTGTGTTCATCTAGATACTGTACAATACTGCTAGTTATTGCTTTAAATTAGGGGTGAGAGTTGAGTGCTATTCTTACTGAAAAGAAAGAAGTTAATACAGCATTTTACTGCTGTTTGATCAGTGAGTAGCAGCACCTGGACTAGATAAAACTGGTAGACTTTGTAAAACTAATGTGAATTTTGGGGATTGTGTGCAGTCCTCTTTTCTTCCTTAAAGGAGTAGCAGATGTTAACTGCTTCAAGTCCTCCTGGCACATGGGGAGATCTTGCTCTGCACAAATAGGCCCCCGATGGAAGAAGCTGTAAGTCTGAGACTGAAGACATGCTTGCCTTTTTTTTTGCCAGGTGCACCTCACACATTGAAAAGCCAGATAGTTGTGCAGTTTTGATTCAAAGTTCGTGTTTTTGGGAGTAGCTACCATGTTATTCTTCCCTTTTGCCAAAAGTTAGAACTTCTTGACTGATTCTCCCTGCCAGGTGTTTAACACTTATCCCTACGCGATGGGCTGATGGATGTGACAGAAAATAGATAGCTTGTGTAACTTTCAACTGAAGAAACAGTCTGTAGCAATGATTTTTCTTTTAACGAATCCTGATTTACTATAAGGATAATTCAGGAAAATTGTTGTATGGGGCTGTGTCTGCTTCAGTGTTCAGACCACGTTTTGTGAGCTTGAAACTTGAGAACACTGTGAGAGATTCTTCAAAACAGACATGTGGGTATTTAATGCCACGGCATCAGAACACCGCTTGGTTCATTGTATCTGGTAAGACAAGATGGGTGTTTTGGCTTTAAGCAAGCTGTTGAAGATGTCCCTCCTTGTCCTCCTGCCCTTTTGAGTTTTTGCAATGCAAACACTAAGAGCGGTACAAGATACCTGAACTTTGAAGGTTTACAGAAAAGAAAAATCTGTTTCTACTGTTCAAAGGGAGGTGGGGGATTTAAAAGCCCCCAAGCCCCTTTTGTGAAGCTGTTATTTTTTTAGTTCACTTATTGAAAAGTTATTAACGAGACTGACTTTCTCGTGATGCATACTGAATGACATTACTGATTTTCAAAGGGCAGTGATTGCGAAGTTGTTTCCATTTCAGTGTCTGTCCTCATTCTGCTTTCAGATTGTTGAATATGAAAATCTGTGTTAAATTAAAAAAGTAAAAATGACCGTGTAATTCATTAATCTTTGAACATTTCCAAATTTTTTCCAGATAATTTAATAATCTCTCTGAACATTTATGTAATATAAAACTTCATAAAAATGCATTAATCTGATTTGACATTTATGTAGGAAAGGAATTAGATTTTTCCCACGCTTTTTTTTGGTTATTGTGCGCTTCATTGCTTTGTAACTTGTAGCACTAAGGTAGATATGGTGATAATACTTTGTAAAGAAAGAGCTTTTACCTGTTAATGCAGCCTCACTGGAGTAAACAAGCAAAAATCAATGGCCAGTAAAGAAACTTAAAGAAATCGTACTAAACTTTTAAAGATTTATTTTGTTGGTGTTTTTTTTAAAGGAGGTGCTTAGTCAGATAAGAGGTTACTTTTAACATGCAGTTGATTTTTGACCATGTTGATTCCTTTTCAAGCCTTGAATCATTGCATTTTAGTGGCTCATTGGAAAAAAAATTGTATAAGTAATGGCTTCAAGGTGCTAAAGTTCATGGAAATGCATTCCTTATAGAAATGCTTTGATGCTTTCATTAGGCATTTGATGGTTTTTAGGAAATGAGATAGCATCCTCTTGCTCTTTTATAAGGAAAGCATGTCATGACAGTGTAGGCTGACTGAAACTTTTTTCTTGATAAAGATTTTAATCTTGTATCAAATCTATCTTCAGTCAACATAAAAATGGTAGTATAGTAAGCCAAATGGATGCTTAGATATGGATAATGTTCACCTGCTGTATAGGAGGAGATCGAGACTAAGTGGTGTTCATAAGGTCCTGTGAAGATGGGGCTTTCTATATAAATGCCAAGAAAACTACTCCAAATATATGGCAAAAAACCTTAAGAAAAATGTGGAATTTTCTTCTGGCAGTTGCTTCTTAAAGATCGTTGTCAACAAAATAGTGAAATTATATTGCTTGATTTCACCTTTAATTTCAAGATTTAAAATAGATTTCTGAATTAAAAATGCTTTTAGAAGACACAAATGTTTTAATATTTCTGGAAGATAGTATCATAATGCTTTTATCCTTTGAAATAATGTTGTATACTTTAGAAGGAAATTTTGCAAGTTATCTTGACAGTCCTGCCCATCTTCTTTAGACTATTCTTGAGACTTGTGTGTGTTTATTTAACAACAGTATGAGTTTTCCTTTTCTTGAGCTGTGTAGAGAATTCTGTGGTCAGTGAGATTTTAGTTTGTCCAAAGGCTTATCTGACCGTTTGCTGATGCGTTAACAAAATGATACGATAGCTTGATTGGTTTGATTGCCTCCTAATTCAATGATTATGTGCTTAGACCAGAGCTCCAAGCTTGCTGTCAGGAAACTCTGGGCGAGTGCCAGCACATGTGCAGGAAGTGGTGTGCTTCCATTTGCTGCTTTCTTGTTGTCCTGTCACGCACAATCCCCATGCTCCCCATTCCCCTTCTTTACTCCTTTTCTCTGAAAACTTGTCCTCATCTTCCTGTATTCCCAACAGCAACAGAGCTACCCTTTCCTACCTTGCCCTGCCTTGGTAGGAGACATGTATGTCCTTGTGCTGCCCCATGTCCTGGAGCCACCTCAACAAGGTAGTGATGAGCAGTTACTGCCTGCACTGGTGTGATGTCCCAGACTCCAGTATAGTTACCTCCGCCTGTACTGCGAAGCCTCTGGTCATCAACTCTGGTGGAGACTATGCATGGGCAACTGCTATCTAAACTGGTAAAAAATAACAGTCTGGAGAGACATGCTTAAATCTTGGGTAAGTATCTCCAGACAGAAGCACTCCAAACATGCTGTTTCATTTTTATTATGTTCCTGTTACTTTTCACTGTTCACCTACTGATTGTGATACCTCCTCTGGGTGTCCCATACTTTTTTCTGTAGAGCACAACTAATATCACACAGCACGGCAGTAAAACTAACATTGAATTGTGATCAGAGTTAGAAATGAATGAGTTCACTGAGCATAAACAATGAATAGTTACTTAAGAGTTTTCCCTCTTCTGTTTCTCCCCTTCTTTCTTATAAAATGAAGGGCTTTTAGCTTTAGAAAGCATTAAGACACTAGCAAAGCCTCAGTTGCTGTAATGAACAACTACTCACGGAAGACAGTTGGGCTTGCTCTTACGAGAGCTGTAGCATCTGTAGTATAAATGGAGGTGATTGCTACAGATTTGCTTTCAGTTTATCCCATAGCCTGTAAAGAAAATGCGGACTTGCCAAGTCTACTTTTCAGATGGTGTGGAGTTTTTCCACCACAGTTGCTAACTTATTAAAATAAAACAATTCCTTAAGAAAAAGTTAACCCACCTTGGACAAATATGTTCTGCCTTTTTTTTTTCATTCTTGAATTTAGTAATTAAAACGGAGTTGAATTAAGTCTTTTGACTCGCTTTTGGTTTTGTGGTCTTATGATTGACTATGACTCTTGGACTTTTGCCTATTTTCAGGTGATTTTTTCCCATCCAGTCACTCACAGGCCCTGGTCTGCTTAACTTCCAAGTTTAGAGATCAGGTGCATTCAGCCTAGTATAGCAAAAGTGCATAAAATAGAGTACTGTTTTGTAACCCTGACTTGATATTTCAGAGGAGGAAATGAATATTATTGAGGAAGGCAATATTTACTTTTAATTTTTTTCTCTGTGAATAGGAGAATTGTTGAGTTACTGAGCTTGTGCATTTGTCTTGGGAGAAGTGGGGGGTGGGGCTGGGTATCGATAAAAATCTGCAAATGTGTGCATGCGTATGTGTTGTACATTTAAGAATTATATTTCAGCAGTATCTGAAGGCTTTTTCAGATAAAACAGTGCCAGAATTAACTATGAATTCTTGTTTCTCTTTGCCTGTGTTTTTTATTTGTATTTTTTAACCAGAGTAGGTTGTGGTACTAATTATATTTATATCTTCACAATTGGAATTGTTATCAATAGTTGCAGTCACTGTGATTCAGTTTTTTAGACAATTAATTGAGATTGTGTGTGTGGAGGGAAACAAATTCATCTGTTGTCTCCATAATTCCCTGTGCTTAATTAAATTAAATAAATCAATTTTCCTTCTTTTCAAATGCCTATGCTGGTTCCTTGAACTAGCATCTGCTAACTTGTTTTAGTCATTGAAGATACTGTCTGAAGCATACATGTGGTTTGGCAAAGCTTAATATCTATAGAAAAAACAGAATTTCTTGTGCTGCTAAAAAAGTACCATGTAGTGTATAGCAGTTGTTCAGTACGCATGCTACCACATGGTAGAACTTCAAAAGAGACAAATTATTGCCTTAAAAATCCTATCCACATGAGTGGTGGTGCTATAAAAGAAATACTTTAGCTGTTTTTCAATGTAGTTTGACCAGAATAACTGAAATTTGCCATGTTCATGTTGCCAGTTAAAAGAAGCGAAGTGAGAACACTTCAGAGAAGTGTTAGCACGGAGGCTGGATGCTGTTTCTTCTGATGGACTTTTGTGTCCCTTGGAAAGTGTGCCCACACTTGAGTAAATTTCAGTTAGTGACAACCCTAAGTTTTAGTTCATCTGTCTTCTGGATGCCCAAGATTCTGCAGGAAAACAATATTCAGCCTCAGACACTCCAGAGAGTGTTTTTGAGGAGGCTGTTGTGGGTGAGGGAGCAGTAAAGGTCTGCCTTGTCCTTGAATCGGTGACCTGCCCTCATGAAGACATGTGTGACTTCTGCTGTTTGAGTTTATAGTTTAAGGACAAATTTGTGAAATGTGAGTCAAGACAAACCCTTAGTTGTGAAATCCACACTGAAGGCTATGCAGATGTTAGTGGTTCGCAGCATGGAGTTGGTTGTTATTCCTTTGGTAAGCACCAAATAAAACCAGTCTACAGCACATGGTACTGGGTACAAAGTTCTTCCGCTTTGGCGGGGCTTGGCTTTTTAGGAGACATGTTGGTTGCTGCTCTTAAAACCGGATTTCTTAAGGCATATCAACTTAAAATATGTTTTGGAAATTAAGGCCGTGAGCGTCTGAGGTGCCATCAAATGTATTGCCTTCAGGCCATCTTTGATCAGGGCTTTGCATGTCATAATATTTACCATCAGTCTGCATGTGACCGGGCTGAAATGCATCTCATCTGATGGTAATGATAAATATTTAAGGACTAAATTTCGGCAACATGTGTGTTGAGATGTGACCTCCTGAGAGCTGGATTTTAATGAATTGTTTATAAAGAAATAAAAATAATCAAGTTGTAATGATAAATAAACTTGGACCATATATCAAGTTGCTATAAGAACACTTGTTTTGGAAGTGTCTTAGAAACAAGCTATTATTTCGAGAAGGATGTGAAATTGCCAATTGTTTTTAAACTCTGGTGTCTTTAGATTTGTCTCCATTTTTAAATCGTCACATGGACCTTTTTTTCCTTCTTTCAGTACCTCAGTTGATTTCACCTATTCTTAAATTAGGTTTTCAAATAGTGAAGTTATTGCCTGAGGATATTTTAAAATATTTAGAGAATGTGACTGAGTTGTCCCAGTGTTGAACAAGTCATCGCATTAGTGTTCAGTTCTTGGCCTTGTTTCTGATTTATTGAATAATTTTGGGTCTGTTATTTTTGTTGTTGGTAAGGTAGGAAATAAACTTCCTATGTGTTAAAGCCCAGATAAAGTTTCTAATGTTGCCAGTAGTTTTTAGAAAACAAAAAAGTGTCTGCATTATTTTAGTATTTTCTTTAATCTTTCACAAGTTTGTTAAAATGTAGTTGAATTCAGGGGAAAAAAATACCTACCAAAGTACTATAATAGGGTTTACTGTTTTCAGTTAAGGGATTTTGTTAGTACAAATTCACACAAGTCAGTCATATTCAAGCAAAACACCCATACTGTATAGTTTTACACTTTTTCTTCTGTAGTCAATTGTAGTAATGCTTTCTAGCTGCATTAATTCTTCCCCTCCCCCAATTTGTTTGCAAACTAATAAAACAATTTGCCTTTTAGATGAAGGAGGGTTTTTTTAATAATAGCAAAAGAGAGAATCTTCTGTTAAAAAAAAAAAAAAATCACCCCGGAGAGGTGCTCAAGAGATGCGTGGTGGCTCAGGAGTCAGAGGCTGTCTTTCTCAAGGCAAGAAGCACTGAGAAGTGCAAGCATGACTGTTGTTTTTCCTTGTCATAAGGACACTCCTAAACAAATAATTTGCCTAAAAATATAGGTGCACTGTTTAAGTGTGAGAGAGAGGGAGGAAAGCATCCTGGTCTGTCTGTTCTGCTGCCCTTTTTTCTTGGTCATGGCAGTTCTGGGCACTCTCAGACTTAGTGTCACTTTTTAGTGGCAGCTCTGCGGTATGGACTGGGTAGAAGGAGAGAGCTCTTGCCTAGCCTATGCTAAGCTTCTAGGTAAAAAGATGATATTCTGTAGACTGGGAAAAAGATGTAAAGAAATAGTGGTAATGATACCAACAAAAGCGTCTTGGGGGCTGTTACCCATTTGTGCAAGTTGGCAGCTTGTTGGAGCTATCTAGCTACTAATACATGTTATAAAATATATATGTTTGGTTAAAAGAGTTTCCATTTCTCCCTGGTGGGGACTGCATCATGTTTTAATTTCTGCAGTTGTTTTCCCAAGGCAGAGATGTTAGCTATTGATGCTTTATTGGTTCTTTGAGATTTTTCCGCTATTGCCTTCATTATCATCTAACTGCTAACAGTCATGAGAGGAGGAACTGCTGACTTGAAGTCTGGATGGTTTTCAAGTGAGTTCTTTTTCTTCTAGACGATAGCGCTTACACTTGTGTTCAGTTATGTATTGCTGGTTATACTGTGTTTAAGAAAAGAAGCTGACCTGGAACTTGGTTGTGAGTTACCTCTCAGATGAATGCTTTTAAGAGCATGCTATGCCTTTATTCAAGTTTGTAAAAGATCTGGATGTTTTCTTAGGGTATTCCCTCTCTTTAACATTGTACCTCTTAAGGGAGAATTTAATCTGAATACATCAACTACATGATTTCATAAGAATCTCTATATATCTTTTCCCATCATTACATGACCACCTCTACTTTGACAGTGTCCTCAATTACAAGAGAATTGTCACTGCAAGGAGCAGTCTAGCTCAGCTGTCTAAAAATCCCCGTTTAACTTCATTCTCAAAAACTGTTTTTATCTCTTTCAGCTGCTTTTGAAAATACCTTTCTAGTTTTCCCTTTTCGTGACTTAATTTGGCTAGAAAGCATCTAACCGTAATTTTGTATTTTAGCATGTTGTAGCACGTCACATCAAAAGCAAGTCTTACTTGCTTTCCACACATATATATCTTTGAAAAGCTTCTTTTAACCAAAATAGCTTATTCTAGCTACATTTAATAAATGGATCATATGCTTTTTCAGTTCAAAATCATGGTCATGTCAGGAGTCTTAGTTCTGGAGGAGGTCTGTGTTCATTATGTTTTAATTGTGAAATTTAGAAACTTGACATCTTCCTCCAAAAAAACCCCAGCAAAACCTTTTAAGGACTGAGCCTCTTTGACAAGCTAGACCTTGGCTTTGATTTTGTGAGAAACATTGAGATGCTGCCTGTTACAGCGTCAGGGCTGCTGTGTAAGGAGTGTGCTTGAAACTGGCCACTACTTCTGGAAGTTGGGCAATGCAAGTGGAATTAAAATGTATTTTGATCTGGCAAGGGGAAAGGTTTTCATACTGACTCTAAAATAGCTGTTTGATCAGTTCTACTGGCTAGCTGTCCTGAAGAGTGTAGGGCTCTCTTTAGATTTGCCATGCTTTAGAGACAGCCAGATGGAGCAGGCCTTTGCTTTGCTTTTCTTGCCATGTGTTCTGGGATTTCAGACTGTAGTCTGGATGGTTTTGCTGTATTAGTTTTGGGATGTGTTATCATGGTGTCTTGGATGACACGCAAATTGCAAGTCATTTCTATTAAGATATGAAATAGAATGCAAGCACCAACATAGACTGATGGAAAAAGTCTGCAAGGGTTTATATAAACGCATGTAGATTACTTTAAAAATGCAGTCAGTAAGATATGACAATTTAATGAAAAGAGCCAGCAGACTGCAGAATGTAGTTTGTGCTGTAAGGGTGATAAGTTGGAAAAATATCTGTCCAGTCTAGAAAAATGTCTCCTCGTATCTTTAAAGAATATGGTTGGATTTTTTTTTTCTCTTGAAAGGATATGAAGTGGGGTCTGAAAATGTAGCACATTCTGTCCTCTTATTAATTTATGTTGTTTTCTTTTGTAATGAATATCATATTTTCATCTGTGCAATGAGAAGCCTTGAAAAAAATTAACAAAAATGAATGTGTAGGAGGGGCTTGTTTTTGTAAATTTTGCAGCTGCAGACAAAGCTCGAGGATTGTGTAGTGCTGTTGCATTTGGTTTCCCATCAGTTGGCTGCGAGTGTTGGTTCATCTGATAATCACACTGAGCTCTGTTTGCTTAAATTTAACTAGCAGGCACAGTGTCTGTCTGTTTAAAAGGTCTGATAAGTGATAAGGTGTGTTGATCTGCTCGATGAGATTATGTTAAACATTCCTGAACAGAATTGTGTTCCATCAAGGCAATCTTGTTTGAATGAGGCATTTAGTACAAACAGAATTTATGCGATGGTACAATGAAACACTACAGCTGTTGGTGTAAAAAGCCTGACAAAAAATGTTCCCTACTGTCTCTGAGGTAACTTACTCTTTATAAGTACGTGTGTGTATTGTGTATGATACATACATACATGCATACTTATGCAGTTATGTGCATCTGAAAAGAAACAGTGTTGAAAAATTGAAGATAAATACATTCAAAACTATCTGACAGCTATAGCTGGTCCCCTAAACTCTAATACTGAAAAATGTAGTTTTATGTTGTGAAATAGACATAAATAGTTTATCTTCTATTTAATATACTCATTAAATAATTCTCTATTTGATTCCAGAAGTTATCTAACTCCAGACAGTCTGACAACTTAAATCACAGTATTTCTTTGTTACTAAATGTTAAAATGTTACTGCTTCGTGAAACCCTGTATCAGGTTTTATTTTTTTTTTTATGAATGAAGAAGGTAATACACCCTGTAAATGATGTGTAACAGTTTGTTGATCACTTCAGCAATTACCTGCAGCTGAAAAAAGTCTGCTTACTCAGGCTAGCCTTACTCACATTCTCTGAGCAAGCTCTGGATTTTAATGAAGACAGTCCAGCAGTGAATAAACAAACTTCTATACAGTTGCAAAAATGAAAATAAAATGCGATTTACTCATTTAATATCAAGCACTCTCTCAAAATAGTACAGACTATGTAAGTTTACTTTTTAAACATACTTTTTATTTAATCTAGTTCAATACCAGATGGAAATGATGCGAAGCCTTCGCCACGTAAACATTGATCATCTTCACGTTGGCTGGTACCAGTCCACATACTATGGCTCTTTTGTCACTCGTGCCCTCCTGGACTCCCAGTTCAGTTACCAGCATGCAATTGAGGAGTCTGTAGTTCTCATTTACGGTTAGTATGAGGTTTCCTTTATTATTCTTTTCCCCTCTTAATATTATTACTACTATTTTTGTATTCTGTCTTTTGCCTGTAAGAGTAGCCTGGCAGGCCTTTTCGAGTAAATACCAACCCTGTGTCTACGGCAGCCTCAGCAGCAGCTAAGTCTAGACAGGGTTTCCTTCTTTCTGTTTATTTTTCTTGCTATCAGAGCCCTGATGTGTACGTTTTGGAATGCTGGAGTAGCTGCTTCATTTTTATTCCTTCATCTCCCCTCCCTCATCGAAGGGGCTGGTGGAACTCGACCAGATGTCTAACAAACCCCGCTTGCTAGCGTGTCTGGCTCTGTACGTGACTGACCAATCATCGCACGAATTGCCAAGTGTTTTTTTTTTATACCTCTGACAGAAGCATACAAAACCTGGACTGTTTCTTAGCACAAAGATTTTTTTCTTTTCTGCCTATTTAATGGTGTTTCCTCAAGCTCTCCAGACCAGATGTTCTGTGCTGTATCAGAACCATAGGCAATTTAACAGCTTTATAGCCTCCCCCTCCCCAAACACTCACAGTTTGCCATATCTGGCAGACTTGCATATAGTTTCCAGCTGAGAAGTAAATGTAACGTCCTGAGTATCTGTCAGAAAAAATACTAATGAATACGATCAATCTTATGAGCTGCCCCAAAATTGTTTCAGTATGTTAACAATTGGATTACAGTAAAGAACAAGTTGTTAAAGTATACTTATATTGGCTGGAAACATTGCATCATCAGACCTTGATGAATTTTCCACTTGTTTCAGTCTATTTTGGTTTTCATTTTATCACCGATTGCTAAAAGTTTTACTGTGTTAAGTTTCAGACAACATGAATGTTAACACAGCTTTTTTTCTCATGTTGGCATGCTTCAGCCGTTATCATGCTGCCTGCAAGTGTTAAGCTTCTTTCTCCTAGGAATGTAACAGTTTGTTTAGAAAATTCCCCCCTAAATTCAGTAGAGTATGTCAGGGCAAAACTAATATTTTTGTATACCAGTTACATTGTTATGCACAAAGCAGCAGGGCAACTTGATCCGAACTAGCTTATTGCTACTCTAAAATTACAATTTATTTTGTATAAAATGTTGTTTAATGAATATTTTCTTTTACTGCATAATGACTGGAGGGAAAAATATTTAAATGAGGTAGCTTTTACATATGTTCTATGGATAGTTCATGTGAAAGAAAAGAAAATGTGAATTAGACCTTTAATGGGGAAATAATGTTGCGAGTAGAATGAGTCTAGATCCCCCCATGTTCTCCAATTTGTTTATTAATTAGCTTCACTCTATATAGTTGGATGAATTTTACATTTCAGTACAATAGGTTTACTTCCACTATAGTATCTTTTCTGTGTTGGTTGTCTTAATTTTTTTAAACAGGACTACTTAGTTGTTTTCTTCCCGTTTATGTCATTCAGATATTAAAAAAAAAAAAAAAAAGAAGGCAAGCAATCTGAGGTTAGTAATAACATGCTTCCTCTATTTTTAATTATAGATCCTATTAAGACTGCTCAGGGGTCTCTGTCCCTAAAGGCATATAGGCTGACTCCCAAACTGATGGAAGTTTGCAAAGAAAAAGACTTCTCTCCAGAAGCGTAAGTAATTTAAAAGAATGTTTTCTCATAGGTTCTGCTGGATTATTTGGGAGGCAGAAGGGTACACAGGACTATGAAATACTCTGTTTTCAAATCTCATGTACTATCGCGTGCTGGGGAAACTGGATATATATGGGTACTGATAGACATGCACTGATACAGTGGGCTGAGAAGGCATGGAAGTCCATCTTTGGGCACAAGTGGTGGAACTTGAACTGATTTTGGATATGGTCAACAGTCTGGCTGTCAGGACTGTGGTGAAGATAGCTGTATGTG
This sequence comes from Podargus strigoides, assembly GCA_028020825.1. Lineage (NCBI taxonomy): Eukaryota > Metazoa > Chordata > Aves > Caprimulgiformes > Podargidae > Podargus > Podargus strigoides. The sequence goes on from CM051620.1 coordinate 14,278,195, forward strand.
GGAACAGAGTCAAAAATATGAAAAAAAGAAATGGAGAAGGGGAAATAGCCAGTCTGTCTTTAAGCTCTTTTTTTCCAGAAGGAAAATTGAACAGGTATTCTGGAATAGCTGTTCTTCTCTATTTATTCCAAACTAACTCCCCCATGTGGACACAGTCTTCTGGAATAAAGTAGGATAATTGCTGTTTCGAAAGATTAGCCGCTTGTAATAGATGTAGGCCTTCCCTGTCCTCTTTTCCCTCGGACAGCTCAGTGTTCGATGGCGAAAGCACAAACACTTGTTCAACTTTCTTCATTGAGGAAAAACGGAATGATTTTGTTGCTTGGTGTCTAAACATAACATTTCTGTGATGAACGAACAAATCTGTGCTTAGTCAAAAATAAAAAAGAATATGAAGAAGTTGAGGGTGTATTTCCTTAGAAACTTACAGATCATGCCTTTATTTCCAGATTTTATGAAATGTATTACTGTTTACTTCATTATAAAGCAATAACAATAGTTTTTATATGGATATTGTAAAAGAAAATATATACACTGGAAATTTACATTTTAATATTGACTCTGGAATTTAATTTTACCAAAACACACACTATTTTGTCTATCTAATTTTTGGTCAGTAAAAATTTTAATTATTCAGCTATTGGGGAAATTGTTTTTCATTGTTGTAGTTATGATTTTAAAGGTGTATCAGTGTCATGTGGTAGCAAACTGTTCAATTCTATTTAAGAAACTCAGATGGCAGGGAAATCAGTAAAATATTTTGGAAGGGGCAGAGTTAATCCTGTCAGTACAGTCTTTTGCTGGAGGCTTTTTCATGTAAGTAAAGTATTAGCAAGCAAAGCGGCTGCTTGACTTCTGAGAGTTTTTCCTAGAGCAGCTTTTTCTGCTCTTTGTAAATGTGTGGTTTTGCCATGCAAATTCTCTTTTACCAAAACTTGACTCTTGTTTGATTGTGGAACTATTAAAATCAAGAGTTTTTACAAAATAGACAGTAGTTGTTGGAGCAACAATTCAACAAAAAGAACAAGAGAGTTAATGCTTATATTGATAAATATTTTTAAACTTTTTTCACAGCTTGAAAAAAGCAAATATTGCTTATGAAAACATGTTTGAAGAAGTGCCCATTGTAATTAAGAATTCATACCTGATCAATGTGATGTTGTGGGAACTGGAAAAGAAATCTGCAGTAGCCGATAGACATGAATTGCTCAGTCTGGCTAGCAGGTAAGTACTTGTTACAATAATGGATGTATTTTTATTCGCTTTCCCAAACCACAGTTTAACACCTTGGGTGAAATCCCAGTCTCATTACATCCATGGAAGCTTTACCTTGACTTTTAATGGGTTTAAGACTTTACCCTTCATGTTCTTTTGCTGAAGAAAAAACTACATGGTAAAACGATAGCAGTAGATTCGGTCTGTAATCCGCATATACCTGTACTGCTTGAAGTGTATAATCTTTTCAGTAGTGTATATTTCTTCTTCAAGAAAATACTGGCATTTAGAAAATTAAGGCAAATACATCTGAAAATAAAAATCGCTTTTGTCAAATATTCCTATACTACTATAAATTATTTTAATAAAAATAATTTGCATTTGTTCTACTTTGGTAGCAGAATGCACTTGAAAATAAAATAAAATATGCTAAAATAAAATAAAGCCTCTATCTGAGAAACTGACAAGAATGCTCAGACTGATTGTCATGACAGCCAGCATTCATGTCAGAAATTGTTTAAGAGTTTCTAGAATGATCTTCTCAGAGCTTTATCTAAGAATAACTTTTTGTTCTTGTAGTACTTTGCCCTGATAACAAAGTAGGCATGTCCTCTAGCAGTATGGTCAGAAATTTGGTGGTGCTTAAATCTTACACAATGCAGTACAATTAATTGGATTATTATTGAGCTGACCAAAATAACCAGGTACGCAAAACGATGAAGTATCTTTTTGCATGTAGAAACTGGGATGTATTCACTAATAGGTTTTTGAGGTGTAACACTTTGTTTTTATGTCAAGGTATTGTCTGCCAAGGTTCTGATCCCCTCTGACAGCCAAATTAGCTGAATACTAGTGGCCTCTCTTATTTTTCCTTTTTTTTCTGCCCCCCCCCCCCCCCTGTTTCCCCCCCATGTACAGCTGTTGTTAATGGATCCATATGGCTAGTGGTCCATATGTTGCCTGAGTTAGCAGAAATTTTCCACTCAGTTTTCTTTACTTGAGCTTGTAGTGGATGTATTGAGGGATCTGATAGCTCGTAGAGAAATTGGTCAAGAGAGAACAGGTATAGGGTTGAACTCTGCCAGGGAATTTCCAGATGTCACAAGGGATACTTAGTCAATAATTTTGTCCAGTAAAATTGTGACTTTGCACCTTGGAATTAACAAAGTGGAGAATTTTTGCCCAGGTGTTCAGACTGCTTGCCTTTGCAGGCTTTCTGTCAGGCTCTTTCCTTGGTCAAAGATCACAAAGTTTTACCATCTGAGGAGAGGGTGGGCACTGTGTGTAGATGACAGTGATTCCTCATGAGCTCTACCACTTTACTATGGAAAGGAAGACAGTGCTGAGGACGCAACAGGTTTCCAGGTGCATGACAGCATTGCCCTTGATTGTTTCTATGGATTTGCTCCTGTAAAAAGGGTTGGGATTACCCAGCATGGGCTGCTGCTAGTCACACTTTACAATTCTGGCAATGGAAACTAAATTGAACAGATCACAAACCACAGCTGAAGTTTTTCATCAGCTTTACATCTTATATAGTAACCGTTTGTACCACTGCCCCGACCCAAGATAAAAGATAAGAACTGTACAAATTAATTTCCTTTCTGGAATCATGGTGTTAATAGCCTGGTGCAAGACAGACTTTTGTGCTGGTCCTCATATCAGTAAACAGGATGAGAAGTGAACAAGAAAAATATGAGCCCCAAACTAAAAAGGTAACTTTATCATTTGGTTTAAGAATACTTCAGAACAGGAAAAAAAGGGATAAGTTTTTTCTTAGTGAATCAGTTTGTTTTCAGTGGGTGTTTTCCTGCCGCAGTGCAGCACTGTTCTTGACGATGATACAGGTGGGACTGGATTAGTGATAAACCTGGTTAGAAGTTCATTTTCAGTTAAGTGTTTCTTTGAAGTTACCCAGTTACTATCATATATACTGGCAGCAATTTTTTGAGCTTATTGAGGTCTAGAATTTCCCACTAATGGGGAATTAATTCAACAGATTCATCAGTTCTCAGATGTATTTCTGAATTGTCTCCTGTACTGACTTTCCTGGCAGCGTTTTTCTGGCTCACCTGGTCTATCTGAGGAACTTAAGGTGCTTAGTTTAAGGAGAGAAAGTTTTGGAAATGACCCCAGTGGGTTTATTTGGAGGTTTACATATGTGTCTTTCTTTAAAAAATAAATAAATTGATAGCTCCTCTTAGTTACCAGGCAGGATATGTTCAGTGTTTCTTACATTGGTATAATCCAGCAGCTGGCAAATTAAAACATTTTAATGCTTGTTTGTTTAAGGTAGGGTGACTTATACTGCCTGCTGAAGTGTTTAACTAGTTTTTACTTGAATTCAACTACGAAGATTTCTCCGTCAAATAATATATTGCCTGAAGTAGGGGAGTTCAAACCCCCACTACTCTGGAGTTTTATTTTCATTTTGCATTTCCTTATTTTTGTCTTTGAATAGTTGTGGCTAAAACATTTCAGATATCAGCTTTTAATTTTGGTGCATATCCTCCTCGCTTAACTTTGCTGTTGCAGAATTAGTTGGCAGTAACTTTAAGGCTGCCTTTTTTTTTTTTTTTTTTTGGTTAGGGTTTGGGGTTGGTTGGACTTTTTTGGGGGTTTTTTTGGTCCTTTGGGAGCATCCTGAACCTTTTTTAATCTTTTGAAGCAATGATTTTGGCAATGAAATTATTTACCCATAGTTGTTCTCCTCTGGAGAGTTTGTTTCATCAAGAGTCTCACATGTTCAGCCACCCACCTTGTCTGAGTTTGAAGCTGTACCTATTTGAGGTACTTTGTCTGCACCTTGGTATCTTTCTCCTTTTGAAGTACATTTATGATAATTGTATAGAGTAGTTTACTTTTGGGGACATAAATTTGTGTTTCCGTTGTGAAATCTGAATTGACTGGAGCATTCTAAGGAAAGAAGTTGAAGGCAGAATAGCACAAGGCTAGCAAGTAATAGCAAGTAAAGGCCTTTTGCTCAAACTGTTCTCCTGCTACCCTTAAGGACCAAAATGTCTTGAAGACCTTGGAGTACTGCCAGTCTTTTGATAGAGACTCAAGAATTAAAATCCTGACAGATAATGTTCCAGATCTTCAGAGAAATAATTACAACCAACTTTCCCATTCTCATCCATCTCTTCCCTATTCTATTGATGATCTAGTTTAAATTAAAAAAAGCTTTTTTGTGGTCTAGCTTCATAATAGGGTTGTTCTATAATATCTCAATTTGTCTCAAGCAATTTTTCTAATAGTGTGCGTCAGTAGAAGCAAACATGTGCTGAACATTTACTGAAGTAACATCTACTTGGCAGATACATTTTTCAAACATCAGATGCAGTGTTTTTGCAAAAGTGACATAAGGAGGGTTACTTTGGCTTTTGAAAACAATATTAACCTTTGTACATGGTACTGCTTATTCAGAAATCTCAATGTGCTTAACGGATTATTAAGATAATTATGAAAATCTCTAATTTACAGATGGGGGAAGCTGACACAGAGAGGGTAAATGTGTTGCCCAAAGGCACACATCAAAGTCGGACTAGAAAAGGGAATGGAGCTCAAGACTCCTGACTTGCATATCTCATTCAAACAAAATCCTCTTAAAAAGAGCACAGGTTGAACTTGAGCTGAAATGTTGAGATGTAAACAAGTTCTGCTAAGCGGTGGGAACGTTCCTAAGAAATATTTAATCAAAAAAGATGTGCTTTGCCCAGCAGTACCTCTCTAATCCACCCAAAGCTGTTTCCACCAGGAGGAGAAATGCAGCATAGCATGGCACCTTTCCCAAAAAACAGTGACTCTGAGAGGGGCCTCAGTAGAGCTGATGGAAAGTGGAAAAACTGAGCAAGCAGATACAGCATTTTCTTACGCTTCCTCTTGCTGCTCCCTGTTCTCATCTTCCTTAGTCAGTGGGCAAGCAAAATAAAATTAAATAAATGAGGGGATCCATTCTGGCAATTGTAGGCAAGTTTAGGGGACCATTGTTTTTTGGACACTTCCAGCTTCAGAATTGTTATACTCAAAAATTAGGTGCCTGGGTACAGCCCAGTGATTCAGATCTTGGATGCTGGTCACCTCCGCTCTGTCCTGGGCCAATGCAAGTAGGTGGGCTTCTCCAAAAGCACAAGCTAAGGCCCATGAGCTGTGTGTAAAGGTGGTTAATACTCATAAGCAGGACATGAGAGGCTGAGAACGATGTGAATTGCTGCCTCTCTTTGAAGCTTTGGTGTCTGACTCGAGTCTGCCTTTTGGGTGCTTCAGACCTTTAGCGAGTGTGTGTCTGGAGTCCTTTCCTGATTAAAGATGCTGAAGTAAATGTGGGCTTCATGTGTAGTTCCCTGTTACGAATCCTACAGAAGTGGAGCCAGTTTGAGGTTCCAGCCCCAGCTGCTTGCATCATTCCTCTCCACTACCCCATTTCATCTCTACACTCCTTCCACCCTCAAAGATTATTATTCCCTCATCTGTTTCAGCATATGGCTGTACAAATAGCTTTGTGGAATAGTCTGGTGGAAAAAGTCAGGCTCCCACTCTCCCCTTCCAGCCTTTTCCTCAGCCTCCCTTAAAAAAAAGAAACCCCAACAGAGGGTGTTTTTACATTTACAGTAGACTGTTTCACTGAAAGAGTTTGAAGTGTGCCCACGCAAACAGCTGAATCCATACAGCTGAGAGTGCTGTAATCCTTGGGCAAAGAGGGAGGGAGATGCTGATGCTGGAACCTTTTAAACTGGCTTTGCTGGCAACAGCAAACTGCACCTTTGCTCTCCTTAAAACACGTCCGCAAAGAGAGGCTCTGGTGGTGTGAGCATTCCCTCAGGAAGAGGGAGGTTTGCGTTCAGGTCTCAGCCAGATCTGTATCCTGACAGGATGCCCTTGTGTAGTGAGTGATACATGAATTTAGTTAATGTGTAGTTGTTGCTTTCCCCTTCTCTGGGTGCTAACAAACGCACGGTGTGCCAGTGGGGAGAACAAGACAGAATGGACCGTGACTGTTATCTGCAATTAGTCTACTCTGTTTATAGGTTTCTGCTTCTGATTCCTTGACCTTTGTATTTGGTAATTGTTAAACAAAGAATTGGCAGTAATCCTTGTGTGGACTTTCTGATGCTTGGTAGGATAGAAATTCTGCAGCTGATACTTTTCTCCCACAAAGATTCACTGATAGGAGAGGTGTGATGGTCTCCTGGTACTATCTCAAGGTGGAGCTGTGTCTTTCAGTTCAATTCAAGAGTGTACTCAGATCATCACCCCTGGATGATCTCAGACCTAACTTGTTTCAGATGAAACTAGACTGAAAATAGGCTTTAGGAGGACACCTATGGTGTTTTAGCTGCTTTCAGATTACAGGACCATGTCAGAACTAGTGATCAGAAACCCCCCTGACACACATGTAGCATGGACATAGTTTTCTCAGCACTAGCTGATTTGCTTTATTGATGTGTTCCTGTTGGCCTGCGCTACTTACTAATATAAATGTAAACTTGATTTAATTGACTCTCTTGCTGAATCAGCTGACTGTAATGCATCCATTGAAAGTGCAAGTTTCTTCATTACCAATGCCCTGAGAACAACAAAAAATGCAAGTGCTGAGCTCCACGTTGTCTACATTTGACTCTCACAGACCCTTGTAGGAAAGTGAGTCTTGATGGGAATGTGAGCACCATTTACTGGTACCCTTTTTTAAAAAAAAAAAATACTTTTTTGGTTTTAATTTTTTTAGTTGCATTGACATGTAGGGGATATTTGGGTACCTAGCAATCTGATCTTTGAGTCTGCTGTAGGAGTGCACAGGGTAAGGAGGTGCCTAAAAGAGCCGTTGGGCTAAGCAAGCCTATGATGAGCCTTACAGGCTGGAGCAATGCAGTTTAACTTCTAAATCTCATCAGAATAAACTTAAGCTGAATAAAACTTGCTTAAACATTGTGTATATGCATTTTTAGAAATTACTTCCCACTGGCCTTCCTGGTTTTTTAAGGGATGGAGCAAAAACGAGTATCAAACACACGAGAGCTGAGGAAAAAGCTGATCCTGTATTTGCAGCATACTTATCACTTCATGTCTCAGTTCACATCTGTTTAAGTTATCTGTTTTTAGCTTTTGGTTTCCCTGACAATGAGAGCAAACACTATATTACTGAAACTTCTAACAATAACTCTCTGTTTCTGTATTCTGCTGTGCTAAGATGGTCCCAAAGAGGTTCACATAAAATTATTCTTTGTAACTAGCTATATTTCATATGGACACTATCTGTAAAATAACTATGTACTCCTGATGCCCATATACTCTACAAGGCTATTTGTGTGTGCCTACATTGGCATTTCTGATAATATCCAGTTCTAAGACTAACTCTGTATAATATAAACTCTGTAAAAAACTGAAAATATGCACACCCCTAGCCATGGCAATATTCCACAGTTCTAAATATCGTGTGCTTGAAATGTTCAACCAAAAAAACCCCAAGAAATTTAAAAATAATTATTATAGTGGTGCCTTTTTTGCTGCTGTGTAGCTCAAGTCCTCCTCACCGTCTGCCCCTGTATGCAACTGAGACTTAAAAGTCTGACTTGTAAATAAATTGTGGTCTGAAGTAACTGATACAGCCTTTTGCTGAGTGAGCACGCAGCTCAGCTAATGCAATAGCTGTCCTAGTACTCAGAGATGAGTGTGTCCTCAGCTGTGTTCTCAGCAGTATCCTCTAGTGCCTCAGTATGTTACCAGCTTCTGTCTCCAGCTATGAGGTCTATGGATTTGGGGAATAATTTACACTTAAAATGGGATGAGCATAGTATTACGTATGTGGTTCCCTTTCTGCTTTATGCCTGTCTCTTCCTGTTAGTTTCCTCAGTCCATAGACTGTAGGATGGTGGGAATGCATTGTAGAAGACAGAAAGAATCTCTGATAACGTGGAGAAGGAGTGACTGAAGGATATGACTCTGAGACAGAAGTGCACCAAATTTTTTATTTGAAAGAAACTCTCATAAATAGTAGTGGATTTCAGTTGAGAAGAAGGATGGAGTTCAGTGTTCTTGGTCTTCCACCAAGTAGGACTGGGTAAGGCTTAGATCAGAGCTGACAACCTAGCTTCTGATCAAAAGGATCAGTAGAGAGCAGTAAGTATCCTTCTTTTACTGCACTACCCTGTAAACACAATTTAGGATGAATACTGTCTCCATGGGCACCAACCTAAAAACTTCCAAAACTTTAACTTGGAAGCTATACCTTAAGTTGAACATTCCTGAAAAATACTGAATCCATTGCTAAAAATGGTTACAATAAAAGTTGTTTAACAGACTGCATTTGTCTGGCCAAGGCAGTAGATCGCATAAGTGGAACTGGACGCGCCCAGCCTAGCTGCTTCCATGTTGCCTATGGTATGGAATGTGGAGCTGGCTGCACTGGACACAACACTCCCTCTCAACAGCTAAGATCAAGTGATGTCTGCTGAACTTCCAGGCGTGGTTTGATAGACTTGTTAATGAGATGGAGGTCTGAAGAATATTTAACAATCCTTGCAGAGGGATAGTGAAATATTCCTGAAAAAGCTAGCAGTAACTTGAAACCAAATTCTTTGAACACATCTCCTGGAACATTGTTTGGGGTTGCATGTCACAAAAGCATCAGACATTTCCTTTTAAACATTTGACCTGTGTCTATAATACCAGTAAATTCACACAAGGCATTGTTTTTTCATAACTATGAAGTTCCCTTACATGGAGATGCCATGTAAGTAAGTAAATAAATAAAGTATGATCAAATAAATTCCTGGTTATCTTTGTTCTTATATTTAAAAATTTGTGAAGTGTGCCATTAGTGGAGCAATGTTGCTCAAGTGGCTTAAAATGAATTTTAAGTTGTAAATCTCTTTTTTTTTAAAAAAAAAACAAACCCTCGATCTTTCATTAATGTTTCTTGAATTTCAGTAATCACCTAGGGAAGAGTCTACAGCTGCTGATGGACAGAGTGGATGAGATGAGCCAAGACATTGTTAAATACAATACCTACCTGAGGAATGTAAGCAAACAGCAGCAGCAGAAACACCAGGTTAGTAACATGGAAAACCTGAATGAGAGGATTTTTTCCCACAAAATACGATTTGGGTGGTGTCATCTAAAACAGATGGATTTGGATCTAAGCAAGATAAAGTTCTTACAAAAATGTATAAAGTAGATTTGTAAAATGTGCTGGTCAGAGGGGAATTACCAAATGAATTCACTTCTGCTGACATGTAGTGTGGATTTGGTTTTTTTGCTAGTTTACGTGTTTGTTGGTGACTTTTGATAAACCAAAATAATTGACAAGTATGCTGTGGACACAGGGATTAGAGGTTTAGTAAATGAAATGAAAGAGTTGAAACTACAAGTGGACTGTTCCAAAACAAACCATGTTTTAATACCATCCCGTGTAGTCATGCCTCTAGAAATAAAGAAACATAGCCCACGTTTAAAAAACAGGGGACTGTTCTCTGATCGGAAATGGCATTTCAGTCATGTTTTGTGTCAGTAGACAGTGATACTGATCAGGTGATGCTGACTTTTAATTCCTGGTGCCAAAGGCCCTCTTTAAAATCAAAATAGCCTGATTAGAGGATTCTGAGTATGCAGATGGGCTCTAGGTGGCCCTGCTTGAGCAGGGGGGTTGGACAAGGTGACCTCCAGAGGTCCCTTCCGGTCTCAACCGTTCTGTGATTTGGAGATGGTATAACTTTATTTGCTGTTGCTGCATTTGATAAAGCAATACTGTGTCTAATTATAGAAGAATGCTGGTAAATTGGAAAAAAGCACTATGAGAATGATTTAAAAGCCTGGAGAGCAGATCTTAGTGAATGCAATTCACTTCATGTTATAAATTAAGTTAATGAGAGCCTTGCTTACTCAAGAAGTACCTACATGAAAAATAAATTTGAACTCTTTAATCTAGAAGACAGAGATATGACAAGATTCAATATCGGCCAACTGAAAATGGGCCAGGCCACTTTAAAGATAAAATATTGCTGGTATTGCTACACAAAGTAGCTAATTATTAAAAAGAGCACCTGTGGTTCATGTGAAATGCTTCATCACTGACTGTTTTAAAATTGGCTTTTTTCACTTAAGTAAAGTATAGCTTGAACACGGAGTACCTTAGGGAAGCAGCAGATGATCAGTGTTCTCTCCTGGCTTTGTAATTCCTGAGGACATAGAAGCTTCATGTATGTTATCTTCAGAAAATTTATTTTCCTTTGCTGCCTAATTTGAATAGAAAGATGGCATCCACTTCAAAAGTTTTTCCTAATAACAAAGACATCTATTTATTTTGAAAAGCAGAGCAAAAGAGGTTCCATGGTGTCTCACTTTGTTTCTTTACTAACTATAGCTGCTTCAGTAGTGGCTCATTGCAGCATAGTTAGCGGTCTTAACTTCATTTTTAAAATGGAGCAATTGTGATTAAGAGCAAGCTGTTTCAATAGAGAATAATAGGCAGACTGCTGAGAAGTGAATGGGGTAATGCAAAGAAAGAAGAAACTACATGCAATTCACATACAAATATGGGCATTTAAGATTTTATTTTTAACATAGTCCAAAAACATGTATTTGTAACTACTACTGGAAAAAAAATTACTTCATTTGAGTATGGCACCAAGTATGAACCCTTTTCAGACTCTTATGCACGGATACATTTAATGAAGTGAGAAAAAACACCCTGTACTCTTTAGCCTGTTTATTTTAAAGATTTTTGTGTGTGTGTGTGTTGAATGTGAGGGCTTTGATAGACAAAGCTTACAACTAATTCCTGGCTGTGTCATACAGTACGAAATCTCACAGATGTGTTTTTTGAATGTATGGATTTGTGCAAGAGCAAATGTTCGTCCGATAGCTGAAGAAACGGTCTGCCTTAATTTTTATACAGTTTGAGTAACTTGCATGGCAAGGGAAAGGACTGAAAACAAATCTGTTTTTTTTTTTTTTTTTTTTTTTTTTCCTAATAGCAGAATAATTTCTAGAAACTGCTGCTCTAGTATAGACTCTGGTAACCCACAAAGAAATGGCATCAAAGTGGCAGAATATCTAAATAACTGGAATGGAGAAATGAACCATTATGTTTTGTTTCAGTCACCACTTTGTTCTCAGTTTAGAGTTAATATTTTTTGGCTTAAAATACCTTGTTTAATCAAGTTCTCTCCCCCTTTTACATTAATGTTATTTTGACCTTTAACGTGCATAAAATTAAGTATTTCTGGTTTGTATAACTATTTGAGGTAATGGCTTCTCATACCTACATATTCCAACCTTGTTTTCCTTTTTCACTTGTGGAAACGGAGGTTTTTGTCTAGCATGCTGTATTCTTTCCATCAGATACACTATTTATCTTCTATGAAAAAAAAATTAATTTTAACCCCACCACCTCAGTACAACATAATTTTCCAGTGCCTCACTTGTTTAAGATGCCAACTTGGAGGGGCAGTGCTTGTTACCAGGGAATCGAAATAAACTGTGAATTGCATTTGCATTATTTGAAATAAACTGAATTGCATTGAATAAGTGTAATTTTTAAAACATACTTGCTAGTTAGGTAAAGAGCATGTGAAAAGAAAAACTTTTTGCTGCTTTGGAAGTCCTCTTTCATTCTGCTTCTGTTGCTTTATTTTCAGTATCAGCAGAGACGTCAGCAGGAAAATATACAGCGTCAAAGCCGAGGTGAACCCCCTCTTCCTGAGGAGGACATCAATAAACTTTTTAAACCACCACAGCCCCCTGCAAGAATGGAGTCACTCCTTATTGCAGGTAACGTTCTAGCAGCCTTTTCAACTCATCTTTTCACATATGAATGTTACCTTGGGGAAAAAGTGCAGTTGTTACTTTAGAAAGCATCATAATTTTTCATTACTTATGCCATTGTGGTGTGATATTTTGGCACTGGTAGTATTCCAAGTATCCTTCATTTGGTCAAACGCAGTGGTTTCAACCTGTGATTTACAGCCCTGGTGTCTGAAATACTGGGGAAAAAAAAAGGAGCTAAGAAAAACAACCTTATTGCTAGTAGGCAGTCCATGCCTCTGTTAGAAAGTGAGCTTCCACACACAGGAGAATGTTTAACTGTCTAGGGCAGTGACTGAATTATGTTACTGATACCAATATGAACATACGTATTTTTTTGAAAGCAAGCCGCTGGGATTGAATTGGATTCATTTCTTTGATCTAGATGGCCAGAGTACTAGGGAAACTATCCCCATCTCCCTGCACCCCAAGATGAATTAAAATGTAAACAGGAACAAAGCATAGGTATTTTTGGTTGTGTCCTGCCCCCACGATTTCTTCAGTTTTCTGGTGTGCTGCAGTACGTAGCCACAGTTTGGCACAAAAGTCAGCGTGTGTCCTGTGCCTCCTGGAAGGGCAAAAATACCTGGTACCTCCCCGTGGCAACAGAGAGCAGAAAACCTAGATGTCCTGCTAAGTAATCTAAATTCGGAAAACATCATGGGAAAGCAAATTGTTTAACTACAGCAGCATTTTTGGACGTTAGCTATTGCCTTGTTTTGTACTGAGAGAAAATTAAACTGAAGTCCTGATGATTTAGTATACAAAAAAGAATGGTTTGGCATTTTAAAAAAAAAAAAAAAAATAGTTGTTAATTTGAACTACCACTCTTAAATTTTGGAGTGACCAAGAGCTGCTTATTATTTTAATATTAATAGTTTTTCATACTGCTAATAAGTGCTGCTTTTAAAAGAAATAATGTTCTTGATTTTTTTTTTATTCCTTCCAGAGTCTTTCAAAAACACAATTGTTTCGATAGCTTTTACCAGTCAATGAATCCTAGCCAGCATTAAAGTATTTAAACATTCAGTTTTAGAATAGCTTAAAAATGTACACGTGTTTTATGATAGTGATAGCTTAGGATGAATCATCTTTTATAAGGGAAGGAATTGAAAACTATTGTACTTAAGGGAAACAGCAATTTTCAGCCAAAGCGCTCTCTTCGTTTGTTTTTTTTTTTACCATAGTCAAGGGAAGAATTGAAAGCATCCACTTCAACTTAGATGAAGTGAAGTTTGTGGATAAAGAATAAAACTTAGCTCTTTTGTCTCTGAGGCATTTACAACGTCTAAAATAGAGCATTAACTTGAGAGTTTATAGGCCTTCTAAACAGTTTTAATTTTGATTAAACTGGCTTCATGTTTTGCTATTCCTAGCTAACAAGGGAAATAGCTTGTAGCAGTACTTGTATAAAAATATTTTGATGGGCACATTTGATTTGTAAAGCACTGACAAGTCTTCATACCCTGATGATTTCTGAAATAGCTAATAAAGTGAAATATTAGGTGGAAAAAAATGTCAAACAGGAGTACAATAATTTTCATTCTGCTACTGGAAAATATTTGTTACAGATATTTTTATAGGGACAGCAGATGCATAAGAACAGAACTGAAATTCAGTGTTGTAGTATTTTTAGGGCAACTAAATCAAACAATTAATGTGATTAAGATTCCAGTACAGCGGCAACAATTGTTTATTCTTTTTATTTTCAGAAGTATTTTCAGAAATTTTACATAATACAATTCTAGGAAAATTAAGGTGATTTTGAGCATACCAGCTTACCTATTCTGCTAATTTAATTCCTTTGTCTTCTCAAGTGTATTTGAGAATACTGCAAATGTAAATTTCCTAAGTGTAGGGTAGTTGAACTGTTTTTGTTAATTCTCTGTATAAATCCTGAATGATTCATGCACATTTGGCTTTTTAAAAATTATGTTCTAGAATGTCTTTCTAAAATTCAAAACTGACAAGGGTTTACTCTTCTTTCCTATTGACAGGTCAAATTAATACCTACTGCCAGAATATTAAGGAGTTCAATGCACAGAACCTGGGCAAGCTTTTCATGGCTCAGGCTCTCCAGGATAACAACAACTGAAGAAACTTTGCTGTAGCTCTCACCAGAAAAAGTTACTTACAGTTTTACACTGTTCATGATCCTCTTGAAAATATAGTATATCGAGAAAAGGGTCTTGTAAAACAGAGTCACCTTGGTTGGTGTAGAATTCTCCTGTAAGAAAAATAAAGGCAAATTTTAACGATATTTTCGTATTTCCTTATTTGTTGGCTCTATTGGACTGGAATTTTCTGTGGTCACTCAGGTTTTCTAAATGTTTGGCAGTTATTCATGTTTAGTCATAGCAAATAATACAGGTTTTATTTAACTTGGAGTCTGAAATAAAAACAAATGATTACAAATGTTCAGTATAGCTGACTTCACAGAAGAAATTTAAGATTTCCCAGTTTTGGTTGAGAACTTACAACCATAATATGCTAGTCACTTGGAGCAGCTGCTCAATTTTATTTTAGTCTGTTTGGACAGTCTGGTGTGATGGACCTTCCATATCACAAACATTTCATGGGCAACATACATTCACAACATACAAAACTAGTGTTATATGGAAACCAATATCGACCATATCTTGCTAAGATGTGTTCTCATTTTCCATTGCCACCACCAACTGGATTGAAATCCAGTGATGCTACTGAAGTCTTCATGGCAGAAACTGTAGACAAAGCTTACCTGGAGCATCTAGTGTGGTGTAAATGGACACCATACCTGCTCTGCATTAACTTTGCCATCTAGATGTGCTTTTATTCCTGAACTCAGGCTACATATCTTGTTAATAAGAATGTTAATTTAAGGGTGTAATATATGGCAAGTCACACGTTGCTGTCATTCATATTTTTTTTCCTTTAGGTCTTGCATGTCATCATGTGATGAGTTCTGAGAGCCTAAAATGGCTGAAGGAATGTGCTTTGGTCTTTTAAAATAAATAACATCCTCTAAATATGAACCTAGCATGGAATATTTCAGCCTCTAAGGTGAATGTTTTGGAAAGTCAGAAGTGTGTGAAAACTGGGGTTTAGAGTAAGAACTTACTCTTTTCCAGTCTGAACTATAGTCATTGCAGTATTTATGTAGATATGGATGCAGATTTTCTCCAGCCCTCACACATCTGGCAAATTGCCATTCTGATCTTTTGCTATGGAAACTTTGGGTACCCTTGTGTCAGCTTTCATAGAGTGAACTTCTCTGAAATGAAAGATTGGTTAAGTATCCTGCTACAGTGCCACATGATTGAGCTTCATTCCCTGTACAAATAATAGTCAAGCCGTGTTAATTTTCTGGCTTTCTGAAAGGACCAAAATAACCACCAGGGAACAGAAGTAGGAGCAGATAATTAGACTAAGATGAGACATTTGAGATAGAAAAAACGATCTTCTGGATAACTGGGAATAGAAGACTGACTCTGTAGTGACTGTGTATAGAAGGAAGTGGCAGTAACATTATACGTACTAGAAGGTCTGCAAAGGAGGTGTTACCAAAATAAATACTTGGAATAAGTTAAAAACAAGCTCTGTGTTTTGAGTTCTTTAAGATTTGAGGATGTAAATGTGAGAAAGAGGGCAGTAATATTCTACTGTGTTGGAGTTTAACAAGATCAGTGAATTTTATATAGCTAAATCAAATGTGCTAAGTGTCAAAGTCCATGAAGAAATATGGAGTTGTGTGGCTTCTAAAACTATGAGTTTGAGTCATGCAGGGGTGCAGTTTGGTGTGAGCTTTCCCCACTATCTCTGTATTCTTGGAACTTTGCTTTTACTTGGTCTCGTCCTAATGTGAATGAGCTGGCAGCATGTTCACCATGAGACAGGTCCTTTCCTTTTCTAATTATTATGGCACTCACTACCTATTTTTTCTCCTTCCTTGGCTGTGGAAGGCTTTTCTACTAATAAAAATGTAGTGACATTAGAGTCTTTAAAATTCACATCTAAAGAAGTTAGAACTTCTTTTCGGTCAGTGAGCCTATTGTCATTGCAGAGGCAAGCAAGGCCTCTGCCCTGTGGTTCCCTCTCCAGCATGCATCCACAGGTGACAAAATGTGCACGTAAGGGAAAACCTCCCCTGCAGTCACTAATTATACACACATTCCCCATCTACTCATCGTCTCTCCTGTCACACTCCTCACCACGCAAGTCTGTGTTGAGAGAACTGTTTTGTAATTGATTTTTATTTATGCAGAACTTGTAAGAAAATGCTACTTTGGAATCCAGCTCTAATTGGCATGAGTCTTACAGGCAAGTCTTGTAAGCTAGATGTTGTGCGAGTCTTTCAAAAGTGAGGTTTGAAAAGAGAAAAAAGGGGACAATTATTGTAGTTTTGGTGCCGAAAGAAAACCAGTGTTTCTTCTAGTTGGTCAGTACTTTGAATCTTCACCGGTATGGCTCCAATTTTGCTGTGACGTTTACTGCCTCTGCTCCACTGCTACTTGTCAAGTGCTCCAATTGTACTGATAATTTGAGCCTGTGTGGGATGTGAAGTGCCATCTCCCTTAGTCGTAGTATGAGCTTGTTCATAGTGTGGTGACTGCCTACCCACGGGAGGGCGTAGTCCTCTGTCCTTGCTCCCTTTTCATGTGTAGACAAAACATAAGGGTTTTGCTGGTGTAAGGTAGGGTAAATGCAGATTGGTGTTGCGTAAATAGTTAAAAAGTTAGTGCACCTATAGTTGGAGGCAACACTCTCACTAAGGAGTCACAGTAGTGACTGATGCGTGCTCCTATTCAGTCACAGCTCAAAGTGGAATAGGTTCATCTCCGAGCCTGTCTTAATGATCTGAAAATGTGTCTGGTGGTGCCGGCAGCCCTGAAGCTGTCCTCAGGACAGGCAGTCGGAAAGGATGCTGAACTTTGGACAGTCTACTTGCTTAACTGAAAAAATATGTGTAATTCCTCAGATAATGCCACAGCTGTCAGAGACTAATCCTTAACATTAATATTTAAGTAAAATTGAACTAAATGGGAGAGTTTTTCTGTAATCTAAACATACTTGGTGTGATCGACATCAAGACACGATGAGCTATTTCCATTCTCCTTTCGGTGTTCTCAAAGTTGGACCAAACTCCTCCTGAACTGTGAGCATTCCACTGCCGACTGCCCACGTGGAGGAAACCTGGGGTACTTTTCCCCCTCTGCACAGGTTGTCATGTCCTTTTTCTTCTCAGCTCCACGGGATGTCCCCCCAAATACTTAAGCATTTAAGAGGTTGAAATGCTGCTCCTCTGTGTCCTGTCAAAGTTTGGTGTTCTGTGCAGAGCTGAGCAGCGTGGGTGTAAGGTGCTGCCAGGTGAGAATGGGCAGTGTCGGTGCAGTTGTGAATAACTGCACAGAGCAGAGAAGGTTTGGGTGGGGTTGCAGATGTCCTTTTTTTGTGCTAACAAAGACATTGGATGGAATTGGCAGTGGCAACCAATAACACTTGTAAATAACATCTGACATTTTTGTGATGATGCTCTTTACGCTTTGCAAATTCCTGAGCAGAGAGTCATTCATTAATCGTCTCTCTGGCTGGTCCTGTCTGATTTTTTTACCTTCTGATAAATCTCTTGATGTGACAAATCATTGGTGACAATCTGAGACATCTTTAAGAAGCAAGCTCTATTTAATGATTCTCACTTGATAGTCAAAGGACTCCTGGTGCTCTGGTAAGAAGTTGTTAGGAGCTGGCGATGCAAATAATATCACCATCCGAAATATGTGCAATGTGTGCAGTAGGAGGAATCGAATTGCTCTCAGTAGAACTGCTTCTCATCCAGTTTGCCAGCCCTGGGGTGAAAGATACGTCCCTGATGATTTTCTGTGCCTGTGCATTTTCTTCCCCTGGATTTTATACTTGCTTTTAATTTTCTTCAATTTTGCCCACAGCTTGCTGATTCTTAAGCAAAAGAAGCATGCTGCTTTAAATCCAGTGCCTTCTGTCTTCTGCTTTAATTTTTCATGAATTCATTCTTCTGGAAAACTTTGCAACTGGAAAGATGTTTCAGATTTTGTGGGCTGAACATCAAGTTGACAGTGGAAGTTGGGGATTCTCAGGTGTCAGGTATGGTTCAACTTTCTCATGCCCCGGCTCTTCAGCTGCTGGGGGCTGAATGTCCTGGCTCTGCTCAGGAGGTGGTGGTGCTGCTCCTTGGGACCAGTCCAGAGGAAGCGATTCAAAAGCTTTTCATACCAACTTTAAAACTGGGAAGAGGTTTACATGAAGTTGGGCCTGTGTTTTGTTTTTTCATCTTTTAATTGACAGTCCGGATTGCTGTTAACACAACTCGTATGCTGAGTGGTAGTGAATCGCACAGGGCTGTAGAGGATGTCTTTAAAAACAGCAGCTTTGGCAAAAGGCTTCTGAGTGAGAGAAAAGTTAATGTCTTATTTCAATTAAAGCAAACATTTATATGGGAGGAAAAATGGCCAGATCCATTTTACAATGATATTAAAAGGCATTAGGGTGTCAGTAAAATAAACAAGGAAGGGTAGCAATGTATTTATCCAGCAGAAACACAGCTAAAGACTTCAAAAACTTTATAAGAAGAAAAGAATGTATGCAATGAGGATTTCCATTCTGGTTTAAATGATTGATTTATTCATCTGTCACCTTTACTGAGGGTGGTGTTCCTTAAATATCGTATGATATATCAATCTCTTGATTTATTATTTTTTTTCTGGATTTGAGCAATGCAAATTTAGTTTTATATGAAAAAAAGTGTCCTATTTTCATTCAGTGTGTGATTTAATCGTTTATTTCTCAGTAAAACTGGTGGAGTGGGAGTCATATCCAACAGGTTAGAAAGCTGATTGAAGGATTCAGGGGTTTCATCCCACATGCAATGTTTGCTTTCTTGCATATCCTGACATTTGAAAACAAGTCACCGAAGGATTTAAAGTAGCTTTTGTCTGTCACAGAATTGGTTTGGGTTTTTTCTTGTTCCCAAATCTTTCATTTGGCTTCTTTATCATTAGTAAATTTAATTATTAGCTTGCAGATTGCATCTAAGGTAGGAAAACATGAATGCACCAGTGGCAACAGGCTTCCCTGTTTCAAGCTGTGGTAATAAAAATGCTTGAAAGTGGAGTCTAATAATGACCAATTTATATATTTTAGGAGAAGTAGTAAGCAGTATGATGATCAAGGTTTATCTGTCTTACAGTAGGTTGTAACACTTCGGACCAAATGTGTGACTTTCACACAGATTTTATTTTTAGGTTACCTTGAGTAAAAAGCGTGGTCATACGAATTGCTGTAACATTTAACCTAACACAGTAGTCAGGCAAATCCGTTGTTACTAGCTACGAAAAAACTAGTTCCAAAAGAATTAGCAATTACAAGCTTCAATGATGTTAGCAGCTTGTTTACATGGACTACAAGGTCATATTCCATTTAATCATTTTTAACGTGACTCCTGAAGTTGTGTTCTAGGACCATCTAGGTTTCTAGTACAATTAGGCTTCCAGTCAGGGATAAAACCCAACAACTTTCGCTTTATAGAATAGCACTTTCTACAATTATATATGTGAGCACAAGCAGTCATGGACTTGGTTTCTTGTGGCTTTTTGGTCTTTTTAGTTCAACCACAAATAGCTGTTCACAATGACTCCTACACACAACTGCCACATTATACCTTCAGCTCCCTGCAGGAGTTTCTTCCTCTTCCAAGAGGATGTTTCCAGCACTCTGCCCAGGCTGCCTGGCTCCTGGCTCTCCATCACTGCCTGCTCCCAGCCCCTCGTGGGCTGCATGTCCTGCAGGTCTGTGCTCAGCGGCTCAGCCCACTCATCTATCATCTCATTGAACTTGGCCAATGAGTTTAGAAGTTATCAGAGTGGAATTAAGAGATAGCATAACTGTGTAAGCTCTGTTTCCGTAGTAAAGCTCTATGTAACCCTTACGCTGGTATCAACAGCTGTGCAAAACACGGTGTGTGTGTGTGTGAAGATGAAGCTGTGGAGATGTGGGTTCGCAGGGATCACCAGCATCCGTCTTGGGGTGGGTAACGAGCTACCTGGAAGTTAAAAACTCTCCCATTTGCTAACTGATTTTCATAAAATTCCAATGAATCTTTAATGAATCCCCCCTCTCAAAGGAAATTTTTTTACTTGGGAAGGATACCCAGACATTTTACTTTTATGTACCTATAGAAGAGAAATAAGGTGATTTAGGAGAAGAGGCTTCTGAATTGAGCACTAAACCAGTTACATGGTTATAAAGTGACTGGATTGTGGCTGCCTGCAAATTACACATGCAGGTGTAGAAGTCAAATCTTACAGAATTTGTGGGTGAGAATATTTCTTAAGTCATAAGAATTTTCATTAGATCACAACATTATTGTAAGAGACTCCAGTATATTTATGGTATTTTTCAGCTATCTTAAAATAAAAGTGGTACGAATCAGGCATCTGTCTGAAATTTCTCATCCCCTTTGTAGACAGCTGCTGCTTCCTCTCTTGGCACAACTGAAGATTTGCTTTTCTCCTACAAAGTGTAGGAGGGCTTTACTCATTGAAGGAGCTGAAAGGGGACTTGGACTGTGGGCTGAGCAGTCCCAAAGGAGGAAACCACCATGCTTGAAGAGGAGCTTGTCCCTGTCTCGTGACCCACGAGCCATGAGCTCTCCTTGTCACCATCTCTGCCTGCCACACAGGCAATAGCTGTGAACTTCCTGCTCCTGACTAGAGTACAAGTAGCGATGTTGGTAGACACAGGTGAATAATTTTCTTATGTAAACGGCAGCTCTTCTTGATAGGAAACACATGAGCTGCTTCATCATTCACAACTGCCTGGCAATGTAGACGTGAGCCTGGCAGGGGATCCGGTGTCTAAACCTGGATTTGGTAGACCTGGATAAACCCCTTGAGCAGGTCCTGGAGTCCCAGCACTTCACTCCTCCGGTGCAATAAGCAGCGATTCTGTTTCTTTTGTATTTTCAGAGTGTAGAGTCCTTAAGATAGATGTCATGTCTCTCATATGCATTTCAAGCGCTTCATGTGCTCAATCCAGCCCATGCTCAGCAGGTCCTTGATATCATTTGGAGAATCTAAGCATAATTGCCTGATTATTACATCTGATGGAGAAAATAGTACATGATTAAGCCATTAAAAGGTTGTGTGCTGCGTAACTGGATGAAGATTACACTGACAATTCAAGTTTTTCCTGTCTCTTGAGGGCTTAAATTTCCAAAGTTTAGTGAAGCAGATTTTATCGTACGGAACTGTGACGGCTGCCATGTCAGCTGTATTTTGAGGCTGCATTGGAAGCTAAGTTATCCTCCCTCAGAGCTAAAAGAGTGGAAAGCAGTAGCACAATGCAATTACCTGCTACATGTACCTGATGCAGAGAGGTGTTAATGGGTTTCTTTGCTACTTGCCAAACAGCAAAGCAGTGTTGAGGCCAAAACGTGTAGATGTGGTGAACACTCCTGGCCTTGTAACCCTACCAGCCAGGCAAGGTTGTTCTGCCTAGTCTCTTCTCAGCACCTGCTTTTAATTTCTTATGTCTCTTAATTCTGTAATTAGCTCATCACATTAGTTGTTTTCAGCTATACTCTGTGCTCTTTTTCAGCCTTCCTCCTTGGTTATTTGAATTTTCAGCAGGGTGACAATCAAAACTCTTGTTTTACTTCATGGAAGCACCAGAGCTTTTCATGTGAAGCTTTAGTTTTTCTCCTTTTTTTCTTTTTTTCCTTTTCTGTAACCTCAGTCTTGGAAATAGCTGAATCCCTTGAGCAAAAGCTTCCCAAAAAAGATCCTATTAGTCAGACAGCTAACATGAGGAATGTTTAGCCTGAATTGTTCAAAGTTATCCTGAAGCATAGTATTACAATGGAAAATGTTAAGTAGCCTCCACATAAATGTGGCTACTTGTGCTGCCATTAATAACCTTGGCCTTGTAGAGAATGTTCTTGTGCTAGCTAAATTAGATTAATCAGTAAATTTTCTCCATCTTTAATGTCTATCAGATTTAAGACTTCTGGTCTTAAGCCTGCTGCCACTAAAGCTGATGGCAAAACTGCTGGACTCTTTGTGAACATGGACTTTTCAGGAATGATGTCAGGATTTTGTGCTGTTGAAATCTGTGAGTATTAAGAATACAAGAATATAGACATTACAATACAAAACTGAAGTGAATAGCTTTCACACCAGATGTAAGCATGAACAAGGATGTGTATGGCATTTCAGTCAGTTTTAACATTACCTTGTAAAAATCTTTAAGAATATTAAGAACATAGGAGTTCCCATGGTTTCTGGTAAAATTACATTTTTAATATTGTAAAAAAAAAAAATTGTGTAATGAAGGGTTCAATTCCTTTTTTCTGAATGCTTCATATATCTGAAGAATTACAAGTCTCGGGAGAGCGTAATATAATATCTAAAGTCATATTGGTATTTAATGTTTTATCACTGTAGTTCTGTTTGCAGCCTCTGCACCTTATTCCATCACCCACAGATATATTGTGGCGTTATTCAAATTTAAATAGCTTTTACCACTCACTGGCAAGAAAGTAATTCCAGGAGCATTGTCTGCACTGCTTGCAAAAACCCTGATAATATAAACTGCTGCCCTTTTCAACTGGTGATCGTTGCCTGGTGCCACTATTGAATAGCAGGTAAGCAAGCAGCATCCCAGGGTCTCAGCTGGCGTATTGCCACTCAGGCATACTAATATATGCTGTACTCCTAAATACAGGTGAGACATTTGCAGATTTAAAATACTGAGCTATTTTATCCTCTGTTTGGTATGTGCTAGGCAATTCTTCTCTCCCCATGAAAGTCTAGATTATCTCCAATATTAGTTCTGAGTTCCCAGAGGTTTTGTCAGAGCTAAATCCTGCCATACCAGGGCATTGGCCAGGGCTTTGGGAGCAAGTAGTTCAGTGGGAAGGATCTTTGCCTACAGTAACTCACCTTGCTGGACTGCTGTTATGCCCCAACAAGCTGGAGTAGTTCTGCACTGCTCGGCTGTGCAGACAGCCATCAGTCTGAGATCTCTGCAGGCAAAATGTGATGTATCTCTGATCAGCCCGTGCTTTATTCCCCACAACTTGCCGGGGAGTACAGAGGGAGAGGAGAGGTTTTCATACATCTAGGGGGGGAAGTCTGTGCCAGCTCTTCCCCAGTTTGAAAGCAAGAGGTGGTGGTGACTGAAGTCAAAAGTTTTACTGACTGTTACCTAGAGAGCGGTAACCTATTCCTGGCAGAGGAGAGCTCATGCCCCAGAAAATGTGTAGGGACAGGAGTAACATCTAACCCAAACGAGACAGACAGGAGTAACATCTAACCCAACAGAGACAGAATTCACAGTGACTGCTTATATCTGACCACCTTGCAAAGTGATCAGATCAGCTACAAATGAGCATCTCTCATTTGGAGCGCTCTGCTGAGCTAAATGGGAGAACCTCTCTGAAGCTTGTTCATGGCCACTTTTAATAGCAGCAGTCTCATCTTGGTGTGTGGGGCTTTAATTGTGCACGTCCCATTAGTGCTAATGGAGTTCTGCACCTGAAGTCCTGTGCATACAGATGAGACTATAAATCTAGGGTTACAACCTCATTAAAGTTGTTTATTTCACGTGTAATAGCCCTTTTGCCACGAGGATACCTTAATGCATTCCTTTATTTGTCGTCCCTTTGAGTGAAGTCTCCTCATCTAAAGATCATAACTGCCTCTTCTGTGCCATGCCCTGAGATGACCACTCATACTTTTCTGCATCCCTATTGCTCAGCATGGCAAAAAAATCCCAGGACCCATCTCCTGAGAGTTATTGGGAGCCTGATACAGGGAAATTATTTTTTTTTTTATCTTTCAGGCCTCACCAATTTCTTTGTTGTTTTCCATTAGGAGTGCTGGAAGGGGTTGCTAGGCTATGCCGTTTCTCAGCACAATTTACCATTGCTTTTGGAAATCCAGCTGGACTCAGCACTGGGCAGCAAGTGTGGGGGGCAGCAGGGGGGGCAGCAGCTCATCCTGGAGAAGGTGCAGCCAGGAATGAGCTGCTGTGGCACTGGGGGAAAAGGCTCTTAAATATGAGCAGGGGAAAGAGTGAAGGTGGGAAAGGCAGGAGAGGACTGGGGCTGGTAGAACTGAAGAAAGCTCACTTTCCTAAAGAACAAGTGCCAACAGCTGATGGGATAAAAAGGTGGGTTTGTCTCTGAAGGGCGATGTATACAGGAATAACAGGGCCCTTTCTAATCTGTTACAAATAGCACACGAAAAAATAAAAAGTTTTATTTAATTGGCCTTTGGTTTTGACTTCTCTTTTTTTTCAGCAGGGGTGATTTTGTCCATACTGGACTTGAAGAGTTTTGCCATCTCCAAGCCAAGAATTCCTACAGTGGTTAAGGAGCTGAGTGCCCACCACAGGTTAAAAAGACTGGTTTGCCAAAGACATGAAGTCTGAACACTATAAAAAGGGTATAAGAAGGTTAACGATCATTTGAGAATATTTAAGAATATTGGTCTTTTCTGTCATGGAAGGGTTGAAAAACCTGCTTTAGGCACATGTTTCTAGATTTGGATTTTCACGAGTGTTGTGCCTTCGGCAGGGGAACAAGGAGGGTACAGGCAGCGCCTGTGCTCTGGCGAGCCTGGTATGTTGGAGGGCAATGAAGATGGGGGTGTAGGGGCCTGCTTGGAAACAGGTTATGTTTCAAAAGCACAGGTAGGAAAGTGATCATTTAGAGCATAAGCAAAGGGTGTATCGTTTAGGACAGCCTTTAACGGGGGAAAGAGTGGGAATGAGAAAGGCACAGAGCTATGTACTTGCCTTAGCAAATTAGCTGACTTGAAGAAACGCCCATGTGTGAGGAAGACATTAAAGGCAGATGCAAATATGGATTTTCATATTGAGTGGGAGGACTGCTGCATGGAGGAAGCTAAAAGCAGGTAGAAAAATCACAAATATGAACAGACTGGAGCCAGTGATGAGCAGGCTCCTGCAAGCAGTTGGACAATGTTGGTGAGTTGGGAAGAGAAAGTAGGGATTTGAGCAGAGGCCATGCTAAATGGAAATGAAATTGGTGGAACAGGAAACTTTCTCCCAGGTAATAGTTATTTAACTCACAGATGACACTTCTGAAGAATCAGTGTGTGTCCTTGGCAGTTAGGTTTGCAAAACTGGAGCACAACCCCTTCACCAAGGTCTCTACGTTCATCTCCTCCCCTGGCACTGTCCTGTGCTGTTCAGTGATTGCAGTTTCTGTTCGTCTGCAAGTCTCTTTCTGAATAAGCTTTAATGGCATTGCAGAGCTTCCACTTCACTTTTGTACTTGATTTTCAATATGTAACTCACTGAGTTAATTTGCAATGGTAGTTACCATGTTTTGAAGCACCTCATTTGGAGATGGATCCAGATGAGCAGCAGGTATTGAATTCCATGTTGTGCATCGAAATAATAATTAAAACTGAACTTTACCTTGTTCTTTCCACTTCCACTTTATTTTCTTACCATTTAAGTGAGTAATTAAGATGCAGTTTGCCTCCAAGTACCTAATTCACCTGTGGGTGCATGGTACTCTGGGCAACTGGACCCACAGAAGCTACCTCAGAGATGTTTCAAATTCATTTCAAGACTTGATTACTTGAGATTTCAGGTGTACTGAATGCTTTTGTCCTCTCCACTCTGATAAAGGTATGCCTGCCATTGGCACACATTCAAACTACAGCATCACAAACTCAGCTGGTGTCTGGGCACAGCTCTCCCCATCCATAACTGAGACCATCACTTCTCAGCCATTCCTTGGTGCCCCACTGGCGGGGTGAGCAGCTAAGCCGTCCTTGCAGCCATTCAATTTGTGCAAGCCTAGGGAGAGAGTGAGGACCCTTCAGTCGAGGGCTCTTCAGTGAAACTGCTGGCTCTGCCCCCTTTTGTGGCAATCACAGACATTTATCTATTAAAAGAAACAAATTCAGACACTCTCAGTTTGCACCAACTTTTTGTTCTTCTGCACTGATCTGGTTTGTTGTTCCAGAGTTGTGCCATTTTTTGTTGGTTTAAGGGGTTTTTATGTTTGACCAAAACAGCACAAAGTAGTAGTGGCAGTAAAAACCAGGCTGTTTCATTTTAACATCTGTCTTTGAGTCATTTTTGACATTGGCAGGGAATACATAAAGGCATTCTGTTGTTTCCCTGTGAAATGAGCTGCCTTTTTTTTTTTTTTCCTGGGCATTTAGGTGTGTACTGTGCTCTGTAGAAAGTACATCCCAGAACTTTCCTAATTGTGGGCTGGGTAGGGTAAATGTTTAGCAATCAGCCTGGCAGGGGAAGTGCCCCTGGGAGTCACCACCCAGGGTGCTCCCCTCCACCTACTTCTCGACCAGATCCAGCAGCACTGGTACTGCCGAGATCCTGGCTGCCATGCCACCTGGGTTGCTGGTTGCCCTTTGATGAGGCCACACAAGCTGGCTTTAGAGGCTACCACCTGCAAAGGGCTCTTGCGTATCACTGGCCTACTGCATGATTCATCTCAGCTGCTTCTGCTGCCTGTGTTGGGCCTGATTGCCTGGGCGTCTCTCAGTGAAGTGTGCGATGGTCGGGGACCAGATTTCAGATGAGATGTTTGTGCTCTGAGCGCTGCTGACTGCACAGGAGGCACAGTGTTACCTGCTCAGGTGCATGCAGCCCATCAGTCAAATGAATATAGCCTCTGGTACCTCCAGGAAGATCACATTAGGCTTGAGGGTCCCACCTGGTTTGTCCTGACACACCTGTATCTTCTGTAGGCCCTTTGCGTGTAGATGAGATCCATCTCTTCAGCCTGGATGTGTGCTGCTCTGAATTTCCACCTGGAAATGGGACCAGAGCAAGTCCACATGCGAGGAAGTGTCCTTGCTGAGCTGTGCCACCCTTAGCTACACCTACAAGCAGGTGTTGTGCATGTTGCCTCCTGCATGCTCTGAAAATTGAGTCTCCACTGATAAGCTTCAAAATACGGTACGTGCCCATCCTAGGGAGAGGATCGTTTTGGTTACATGAAGTGTATCATGTTGCCGGCTGTGTAGATATTTTTGTATAGCTACAAATATTTTCTATCAAGTTTTATTAAGTGAGACCCACATACTTCTTCCAGCTGTGACTGTGCGGTCTGTTCCTACATAGCTGTTCACCCCGCCCTTGCTCAGCAACACTTCACAGTCGTGCTGTGGTGCAGATGAAGAATTTGGGTTTGAAGCTAGCAATCTGATTCCCATTAAAGCTGTATGGAAATTTGCCACACACCTGCCTAGGAAGCTGGAATAAATAATTCAGTGCTGTGCACTGATACCTAATGGCAAGCAGATAACTTGAATAACCTTGTATTGGGTTAAGCTCATCAGTGCTCTGTCCTTTCATGACAAAAGAAGGAAAAAAAAACCCCAAGACAGTCATGGGGAGGTTGAAAAGGTCTGTAGACTTTCTCTCTCTTGGAATGAGCTTTCAGTCCTTTCGAAAGGAAGGGACCAACATCTGGTGCAGCTGAGGAATGCAGCAACTAGAGCAAACTGTGAGACCCAGTAACGCTCGCTGGGGATAGTCGGCAGCAACGAGAGCGCAGCTGATTGCTACATGTTAATAGCCTTACAAGGCAAAAAGAAGAGTGTGTAAATATTTGTGTGGGACTCCCATTTTCAGAACTACCTTTGGACTTTAGGAGCAAGTGTCATAATTAGGATTTAGACTCGGTTGCATGGGTCACTCTAGCAAGGAAGCCCACCTTCACTACATACATCTATTAACCATTAACCGTGGGAGCAACTCTCTCACAGGCATGACTGATATTCCCTCATTTGGATGCAGCTACAGAAAGTTATTTTGAAAACTAGGCATGCAGGAGCTGTGGGCAGAAACTTCTAAGTTTATGTCCTATGCTGCTTAGGATGTCAGTTTGTCATATGGCTTTCTTAGTGCTTTCTCACTTTTTTTTTTTTGTTATCTACTTGCCCATGGACACCTGGTCATAAATATCTGGAGTTAGAGCAAGTGTCATCAGATCTAACTGCTGTTGTTTCATTTTAAATTTTATAGCTCTAAAAGGCTAAGCATCTCACATGAGAGGAGAAGACGTCATGTTTTTCTTTTGGAGTTCACAAGTTAACCTATAAGAAAATAATCTTAACAAATACTGGTTTACATAAATAACCACCCAACTTGATTTGCATAAAATCATATTAGCTTTCTGTCCGCAACACCTTTTAATTATCATTGTTTTTTCTTCTTGAAAGCAAAATAATCCCTGCCTCCAGGCTATTGGTGATCTGTAAATTACATTGGAGATGATATATCTAACTCATCAAGAACGATGCGCTAACTCCAGTGCACGGTACAGCCTGTTAAGGAAGACAGTCATATATTTAGCAAGATTAGATTAAGTTAAGAATGTAGTAACTTTAACAACTGAAGTTTGTGACTCTGGGCTTATGGGCTTAAATGACAGCTCTCTCCCCCCTGCCCTGCTGCCAAGCCTACAACTGCACCCAAGGCACAGCAGATTGCTTCTGCTCATTATTACCAGAAGCTAAAACTCTATCAGCTACGTTAACCCTCTGCAACCCTTTACCTACAAATTTGCCATCTCAGGCCTGGTCTTGAATTGAGGGGGAGGAAAAAGTACATCTTGGGTGGCATCAGGTATGCCAACCCAAGCTGAAGAGGTGCCTTGTTGCAGACCTGGTTGCCCTGCCCCAGCGGCAGTGGGCTCCTGTCCCTGCTGCCCTGCCCTAGGCCCCTTGTGGGGAGTGACCCCCTGGGAGGAAGAATAAACTGCAACTACAAACACAGCCTTGCTTTCAAAGCAAGCAGGAGAATAGCTGTAGAGGCAGGTTGGGAGAAGGTTTGCTGCACAGGAAGGTGTCATTCTCTTACAGTCGCTTTCCAGCGCTGTAAACTCTCTGGGCTGATGTAAATAATATCGGTCAATTAAACAGAAGTGGTTTCTACTATTACGCAGTTATTACAATTATTTCCAAGCTGTATGGCAAAGAGATTTGTCTGGCATGTCTGTGCTCGGAGGGAAACTGTAGGTAGGTCTGTGTGCTCAATTTCAGCATTTAATCTCAGGACAAGTAGGTTAACAAGTAGTCTCTCAATGACATTACAGTATATTGTGTTTATGATGTCAAACTAAGGCCATTCTGATTTTTTGACTTCTATAAAACACCCCATATACCGTACTAGGAAATAGTCACTTTCTTACATATGATGTGCCAGGTTGGTATAGTGAGACAGTTTTGGTATGTTTCCAAAGAAACTAGACTGCTGGGATTTTTTTATTTCATTCCACCCAATGCAATTTGATCTACTGCGGGTCCCATGTGAAGTCACTTTATGTACCTTTGGCCACACAACCCCACATGATTACTAGCTGACTTTCTTGGTTCTTAAAAAACTCTCAGGCAATTTTTTGATGCTAGCTCCAAACAAGGAGAAACAGGGAGCTTGCTGGTCTTGGTTCTGCACACAAATGGTGGGGGAAAAATGCACATCTTTTCTTTAAACGAAGGGTCATTTAAAACAAAATAATCCCTGAACTACGTTTTTCTTCTGCTTGAGCAATTATAAGATGCTGGTTTCTTTACTAGGGAGAAACAACATTCTCATACTCCTAATTGCAGACTGGAACAGATCATGAAACAGAAAAATCTGCTTTACTAATAAAATCTATCAATCAGCTAAACATGCATACCCAAAGCTCCTAGCAGGTCATGCTAACTGCTCACTGAAAAACTGTGGTGTTTGTAGTACTTGAAAATATTTTGTATATGTTATTATTTCTCAATCTTTGTTTTCATTTGGTGATGTCAGGACGCCAAATTTATAAATATTGGGGTCTTTTCACCTTTTATTTAACCACTGGATGAGCCATATCCCTTTGGTTGCTGCTGTGGTTTAACTCTGTTTCACTGGAGATGCTTCAGGGACAGACATTTCTTGTCCTGCTCCCGGACAGCATCGCTACTGAAGCGGTAACGCTGCCCATTAGGCAGCTCAGCACAGCAGGGTCCAGTCCTACCCCCCGCTAACGTTGCTAACCATGGGGTTTGAGAGTAGGATGGGGAAGAGTCTTGAGGAAATTTGACTCAAGATGCAGATTTTGCAGCTTGGACCTACTTCTGTGGCTGGCCAGGGAAAATCCAGCTGGTGGGACAGTGAGGAGGAGATGGCACGTTCATGACTGCAGCAGGAGAAGGTGCAGGCTTTGGAAGCCAAAGTCACAGTTCTGCCCTATTTCACAGAAGCTGAATGAACGTTTCTCAATCTTTCAAAATCAAAGGACCGACAAGCCCTTTTGATCTGAGCACCAGCAGCCAGGGAGCGAACGGTGCCCGTGGGCAGGCACTGACATAAGTGCCTGCCAACTGCGTGGGATGGTGTGTGTGTGTTTTGGTTTAGTTTCTTAATTATTTTTCTGCAATCAGTTCACGGAGCACCTTCTGGTGCCTTATTGCAGGCTGCCTGTGGGCCCCAAGGAGCAATGCTGAGCTGGGTGACTGCTACTTACAAACTTAGGCTGCACTGGAGGCATTAGAGATGAAGGATTTATTTGCTGTTACATGTATTCCCTGAAATAATCACCTCTGTCTCAAATACTTTAATATTGATAAGTGACTGAAGCAGAATCTGTGGTTCCTATCTAGTCCTACATGCCTTGTTTTGCAATTATTCACCTTCACTGAATAGTTTCCCCATATACTTTTAAATTTGGCGATTGCTGCTTTGCAATGATCTACATTAATTCAGACATTGCATCCAAGGGTTTAATCTAATGTGTGCATTTCAGGTGAAACATTAGAAATCTTCCAGCATCTGTAATAATTCTTGTGTATTAAGTGAAGGATTTTTTAAATTCAAAATTTAAAAAATATGCTTAAATAATACGGATCAGGTTCAAAGTGGCTGCAGACTGGAAATTGGAAGATGGATGCTCTATTTTTAGCTCATGTGAACATAAAAATAAAGTTTCACAGGAGCTGGACTTTAAGGCTAGCTCAGTGTGGTCTTGCTTTGTTGAGATTGCTGCATGACAGGGAACAGGAGGTCCTTCCTGGGGATGGATGAAAATCTGGCAGGAGACTGGCAAGCGTGTCTGCATGATTTTGTCCTGCAGACCGCTGTGTGCTGCTGCCATCCTGTACCCCTGTTAGATGGGGTCCTTCAGGGGGACGTTTGTTTCTGTTGTGTCAAATCAGTGGGAGCCCGTGGACATTGGAGTTGGTTGGTGTTAGTTGGTGGCCATCAGCTTAAACTGACAACACATGTGAAAATCCCATCTTCCTGTGAGGAGGAGTCAGCAGATACAGTAGGGATCTGGCAGGAGGATGTGTGGTGGGGATGGAGAGCAGGAAGGGCCTGATTTACATCACTGCATTAATGTCCATTAATTCCTGTGACCGAGGCCTTGGGCAAACCCTAAGGAAAAGCTGCTCTTGCCTCACAAAGGCATCTTTAATGCACAGCTTGCGGCTTCAGGCTGAGAACTAATGGTCCTATAGCAGCGGTGGGTGCCTGCTCCTCACATCCATCTCCTTGGGGGCAGTCCCAGAGAAAGAGAGGGTGCAGGTAGCCCAGGAAAGGTGGGTAATGATATGATAATGAAAAGGTAAATCAGTTATGTGTGAAAAAGGTAGTCAGGGAGCAGGATGCCACTTATCAGCCAAGCTTTTAATCTGTTTGCTCAGGCTAGTTTTTTCAGGAGTGGCTGATAGGCTGTAATACATGATCTCTCTGGTACATACGTGTCACTCTGTGGGTAACTGGCTGAAGCGATAAATCTGGCTACACTGCAGTAGAGCTTAACTCTGCTTGTGAACAGCCACTGTAAAAACATTGGGGCATGTGCTGCATTTTAAACATTGAGGTCATGGCCGTTTTTGTTGCTGATTCAAAACACTGGAAGAGACAAGGCAACAGTATTATATAGTTCTCCAGCTCTATTTTGCTTGTTCCTGGTCTTAAAGTGATTTTTTTTTTTTTTTTCCAGTCATAAATAGCATTCTTTTCATTTTCTTTTAATTTTGTCTGCCACTTTGGATGTCAGATCTGGTTTATATACTCAGCGTACACACACATTCCTTAAAATAGAGGGATCCTGCTATTTTGCCTTAGGCACTTTGCAGCCCAGTCCTGTTATAGCAACAGCAAATCTACTCAAAGAGCAATATCCTTCTGTCCTGCCAAGTACATGACCTGCAGCAGAACTGGTGCAGGCAGCATTGGACCTCTATGCTCTCATACCCTGCCTGTCCTGTAGCTAATCAACACTAAATCTTCCCTCACAGCTGAGCAATTAGGAATGTATTTTGGCCAAAGGAGAGGGTGGAAAGGGGAAACCTCCTCACGTGACCTGTAGGAACGTGGACTCTCCTGTAGTCACTTGGAAAAGTGATGGTGCAGTAATTTTCTTGTGTGGTTCTTGATGTTGATTATTTTCTTTAAGTATCATGTCCTGTGAGCGCACAAGAATCTCAGGTTTCATTTTGTATTGAAGAAGGTAATTTTGTAAGCAGTGCTTACAAAATCTTGAAGAAAATCTTGAGAGAAAAACTTCAAAGCTCAAAACCCAAAAGGTGAACCAGAAGAAATCCACAGGGTATTATTATTAAGACAAACAAACCAACCAACCAACTCAACAAATAAAGACCGTCTGGCCAGGTTTCTGATCAGGGCTGGAAGTGCTGTGTACGTCTGTCTGTCATACTGACATTGTCAATACTCCCTCTGTTCCTCCTCCTCCCCCTTGTCTTCTAATTTTGTGAATGATATTTTTATAAATGCTTATTCTTGGATGTGTTTGGTGTTGGTGAAGGGAGAGATCAGGAAAAATGCCATCATCCAATCCACTCTGGGCTTGGTTGTGTATTTCCGTGCACATTTCTTGCTTGCCAGCCGTGCTGCGTGCCTTCCTGATTGCCTCTGTTCTGGGTCAGCGGGTGCCAGCGGCTTGGGAGGGCGCCAGGTCCTCGTGAGGCTGATCTGCTTGGTCAGGACACTTACAAATATGCTTTACATCGATCTAATTGTCCTCTGCCCTGACAGAGCTGACGGCCTTCAGACCTCCCAGGATGCTTCCTCCTTTACTTTTTGTCTTTCCCTCTATCATTTTCCATACCACGTCTATCTCACTGCCAGAAGAGTTCAAGACTGAGCTGGAAATGGAGATACTGTGACTTTATTAAGAGGATCTGGTACTGTTATTTACTTTCCCCACGGTTACTATACTAATGGCCATTGCAGCCCATGTTTTATTTCAGTCTGACATTTGACAATTCATTTAAGAATAATGGATGTTTAATTTCAAACTCTACCTTCAAATATCCACAAGGCTTATGTTAGGAGTTGCCAAAACCAGTAGCCCCATAGAGGGGAGGCTGCTGCAGCTCCATGTCCCTCTGCTCAGCCAGCAGTGACACTGAGCATGTATTCCCAGAAGGCACGTGTGCCCACACATACAGACTGTACACCTAATTTCACAGCCTAAAAGTAACACCAAGGAAAGCAGATAGAACTACACAAACACAGAAGGCACAAATGACCTAATCCTGTCCCCTTCTCTGGCTCAGCAGGATGGAGGTCCATTAGTAGAAATATATATATATGTTCACGTCTACAATGTGGAACCCTTCAGCAGGTGGGCTCAGACTGGTTTCAGTCACCCCAGTTGCTGGCACCCACGAGTGAGGTCTCAAGGCCACAGCCCCACCCCAGTTGCTGCATCAGAACCCCTTGTGCACACATGCACAGAGAGAGAGCCCCACTCCCAGAAAAGAGTTAGAAATGGAGTTGTTTAAGAAGATAGGACAGACTGCTGCATGGCCAGAGAAACATATTGACCAGGCACCTTTTTATGTGCACCTGGCCCCTTTTATGTCTTTTCCCCTCTATTTTCCCACATTTATTCCTCCTCAAATCACATCAGTCCCTACTTTTCCCATCCTTTGATTCCTCCCCTAAACATCCCATAATAAATCTCTCACAATTCCAGAATGCTCTTCTCCCACATCCCATAATGAGTCCTGTCCTCCAGAGCAGGGACCCTCCAGTCTGTGCAGAGAGGTGCCACCAGGGACTCATGGTGCTGTGTCTGATGGGGATGATGCTCTCCTGGGACAGTCCTGGAGAGGCTGGGACATGGTTTCATGTCTCTGACTGGGTGCCTCTGTGCTCTTCTGTGTGGGTGGGGTGAGTCTTTCATCATTTAACTTAACAGGTTATTTCTGGAACAAGAAATTGTCCAGAAGCACTAGAGATTATCCCTAGGTCAGCCATGATTTAGACATGTTCAGACATGCCTGAGTGACTTAACAGCTTTGTGTCCTTCCTTGATACTTACAAACATAAAACTCATCCAAAAATTGTTGCTGTTCATGGTCCCAAGTTGCTTCCGGACAGGGGGCTGAGGCTTTTCTCTGCAATATTTACTCCTGTTTTGACTAGTATTGCACAAGCGATAGATTTTGTGCTATGAAAACTGCTCTCAACATAACAATTTATGGTGCAACTGCAGCACATATTTTAGAAAGATAGAGACTTTGAGTCAGGACTGGATAAATAATGGAAGATGCATCACACCATTTAGCAACTTGTTCCAATAGCAACTTTGTTCTAACAGACAAAGATTTGTCAAAATCCACTATCTCAAACCTAATTGAAATGGGTTGCACTGATTGACAGAGCTGTAGTCAACAACATTCAATGTAGAAATAAGCAGGATATTTCCTTCCCTGTGTGCTTGTTAGATTAAAGAGCTCTCAAGGATCAGAAGACGTGTCTCTGTCTAAGGAACAGAAGCATCTGTGAATGGTAGGGGTGTAATTTCCTACCCACCTCCAATTACACTCTCTTGTGATCCATCTGTCTGGGAAGCTATCAGATCTTGTGTTTTATAATTACTGCTTGTTAAAAATATCATATTTGTTGGAAGTTTAAAAAAGGAAATCTCAAAAGACCCTCAAAAAATGAAAGCAAAGCTACTTTTAGGAAAAAAAAAGTTTTAATGAGAAAGAGATTAAAAATGGGAACACTTTACTCAAGGATTTGAATTGAAAAAAACCCAAACAACCCATGTAGAGCATTTCAATGATAAAAGAAATGTATGTACTTATGAAAAAGTTTTCAGTCAAGAAAGTGCATTAAAATGGTTAGATGAAGATGCCTCAGTATAGTTGTAGGATTGCATTGAGAGGTTCCTTTGACTGTTCAGGTGCAAGACTAAACTCCAAGTTTGATCTTCAAGGTAGCGGCTCTGCTCGACTCCCTTCATCTGGGAGCAAAGTGGTACATCTAATTGACAGGAAAGATGGAAGTATTTGCTAATGGCATCTGGGACTCCTTAAATAAGTGTCTGATTTCCCCATAGAGCTGAATTCAGGCAGGAAGAGCAGGTGTCTCACAGGCCCAGTTTTGGCTAGGTGAGAGGGGACACTGGTCCCTTCTAACCCATGTACCTGGATTTCCTTCCCACATAAAGAAACGGTTGTGGCCAAGTTACACGTCTGGACCTAGGACCTGGAAGCACTTCCTAGGCTCCCATTATAGATATAGCTGGGACTCACACTCTGGAGGTCTCCAAAGGCACTTCATTTCCGTAATGAATACATAAAGAATTAGGAGAAGCATTGCATTAAGCATTACAGGAGCCTTAATTAAGTGGATTTGATTCCACCTGGACCAATCGTCACCTCAGTGCCACTATGAACTGTTTAAGCAAGAAAGACCATTATCAGGTAGAGGGGACTGAAAACTCCTGCATAATTCCAGTGGTTGAAATGGCACAGCTCAGTATATGTGCTGATTTAACAACAGAATTTGGTTCTATTTATTAATGAAATTCTGGCATTTTGATACGCGTCCCATTCCTTATCCTTGATCTGATATCACCATTTGCTTCTATGGAAAACTAGATATCCCCAGCCCAGCTGAACCACATTTGAGAAAACCAATTCAGCTGATATTGTGTGCTCTTTCCATCTTATGCCTTGTTGCTTCCTGCTTCTCTTTCTTGGTTCTTGGTCACCCAGATTAGGAATCAGTTATCTAGAGTTGCAGAAATACAACACTTGCTTGTGTGCCCTCTGTTACAGGAGCTGACCCATCTATACCAGTAACAGCCTGAGAGGCCACTTAAATCCAGCTGGACTTGCCCCTTCCTGTGGTGGTACATGACAAGGATGCTCACTGGGGCAAACAAGCTCACTCCTCATGTCCAGGTGTATACAGATAGACTGGAAGATGCTGGTCTGACTTACACTGCAGCAATAGAATCATAGAATCAGGTTTGGGTTGGAAGGGACCTTAAAGATCATCTAGTTCCAACTCCCCTGCCATGGGCAGGGATGTCTCCCACCAGACCAGGTTGCTCCAAGCCCCACCCAACCTGGCCTTGAGTGTTTCCAGCAATGAGGCATCTACCACCTCTCTGGGTAACCTGTTCCAGTGTCTCACCACCCTCACAGCAAATAATTTCTTCCTAATGTCTAGTGTAAATCTACCCTCTTTCAGTTTGAAACTGTTACCCCTCATCCTATCACTACAAGCCCTTGTAAAAAGTCCCTCTCCAGCTTTCTTTAAGCCCTTTCAGGTACTGGAAGGTGCTCTAAGGTCTCCCTGGAGCTTTCTCTTCTGCAGGCTGAACATCGCTCTCGCTGCCTGTCTTCATAGCAGAGGTGCTCCAGTCCTCTGATAGAGGGTCTGGGATTTATGCAACCAAAACTGGAAGACAAGAAAGGGAAATGACGAACTGTGTTTCATGAACACGGACTTATTCTTATTTTGGAACAAGGCCACAAGCCCCGATGTTGCATATCTGCAGCATGGCACTGTCAATGAAGTCATAACAATTTCTGTGGGCTGATGATGTAGCTTAGTAACTGCATGGCTATTCCTTCCTCTGCAGATGGTCAACATGGGAGGGAGAAAGTGCAGTGGATTCTCAGACCTCAGTTCAAATTGATTAGTCAGCGTTAGGGAGAATAAGCCTAAGCCTGCATAGGCAGGGAAAGAGTTAAAACCAGAATTCCACTTTGGTCATTGAGGGGAATCATGACTTTTACTACATCCCTTTGCCCAGCAAGTATAGTAACAAACTGGGTGGATGAGGAT
Source organism: Podargus strigoides (assembly GCA_028020825.1). Taxonomy (NCBI): domain Eukaryota; kingdom Metazoa; phylum Chordata; class Aves; order Caprimulgiformes; family Podargidae; genus Podargus; species Podargus strigoides. The sequence goes on from CM051620.1 coordinate 14,315,326, forward strand.
CTCTGTTTGTAGAGACTGAAAATTATGGTATTTGCACAGCAATAAACTGCTGTGGGAATAGAAACAGCTCTCAGATGTTTACTGCTGGCAAACAGGAGGATCCTGAAAAAAAGGATCACGTAAGGATTTATGTTTTGTGGTGGAGACACAAATAGTACAACATATTTTTAAAAAAGACAGTTTTCTTACCTGATACCACGGGCGGGCTCTGCTTCTTCATGGCTTCACCCTGCTGGACCCTATTTCACACTCCCTGAAGAGGCAGAGCACTTTCTTTGCAGATTGAGAGCATGACAGCTCTCATCCTCTGCCCTGGAGGCTTGTTAATAGGAGGAAGAATAAGTGCATCTGGAAAGTGACTGGCTAAATCACCCAGGAGCCAAAGAATCAGAGTGTGTGGAAGGGTTAAAGTACAGTTTGTGGGATACTCTAACTAATATCTCAAGTTGCTCGTCCCATGGAATTACGGTGGGGTAACCAGAAGGGTACTCTACTTTTAGTTACAATTCAGGTGTTGACCCTGGGGATCCCTGTGCACTGAATAGATTGTTTTTCCAAAGGAGAGTCTGCAATTAAGATACTCCTTAAGCTCTCCTGTATGTACCTTGAGTCCCTGGGGAACCTCCAGAGGCAAGCACCCGGCCGTAAAACTCCTGGGATTTCCTCCACTGGGCCATGGGCACGTATTTCTTCCAGGGCCACGTGTGGTTTTTCTGGTAAAAAGTGATCTAAGCCAGGGCCGTCTGGGGATGGGACGAGGGGGACGGGCACACTGCCCTGTGGGGATTCTGGGCACGCTGTGGCCCATAGCTGCTGAATCTTTCTGGTGGTCAGGGTGCCCAAGGAGGTGCTGCAAGACTTCCCTGTGGCAGCGGCAGGAAGCAGAGGGGGAATTTCTGCATCCTTAAGGGAGACAGCTTTGCATAAGGAAATAATCTCATACAACAGTGTGATGAATTTGTGTGCATGTATATCCCCACTCGCTGCTGGAAGCAGTCCAAGCTACGTGTCTGTGTGCCATAGGCCCTCCGTGGCGCAGAGCAAACAGAGGATCCCTTTCAGCCTACGTGGTGGGGAACCGTCCTCCTGGCACAAGGCATCCCTGGGTCATGGGTCGTTTCCCAAGCCGGGTATTTCGGTTTAACAATGCTCAGGAAAGAGACTTTGATTTTCACTGTTTTATACTAGTGAATGCTCTGGAGAAGGCATGGTTGATTTTGTGCTGTTATGCTTAATTAATTTAATTTGGTAACGACGGAGTGTTTTTGGTGGAAGCCCTCTTTTTCTGGTGTAACCCAGAGAACCTGCCTGCACTGCTCTCCCCCAGCAAACCCTCTCCAGTGCAGGTAAGACTTGATGTGAAGAGATGCTCATGATACAGCCAGTGCCCTCCACTCTTGCATGGAGTGGTCTGCTTCAGCCCAGGAATGTGCTGCAATGAGAAGCAAGTTGTGGAGCATGTGGGTGACAGTGCCGGTGGCTGTCACAGCAGAGGTGAAGCCATCTGCCCCGAGTGGGTGGTAGGAGGAGAGCGGTTCCCCACCAGCGGAGCTGGCGTGGGGCAGTGGGGTGGACTGAGAGATCTCTGTTCCCCCACACCACGGCCACCTCGGCCTCCCTCATTCCCAGTAGTTACGTCACAGCCTGTGCACTTTGCCAGTAGGTTTGATACGACTGACTAAAAGCACCATTTTCCTGGTAAAACAAACACAGACTCCTTTTTAAAAACACCTTTTGATACTTTATGAGCGGGGCTGGTATATGTAACCTATCAAGCTCAACATATGGCTTATTATGACATTTAGCTGATTAAAATAGTCTAGACATAAACTTGAGATTTCAGAAATGTTTAAGCTGAGTCCGAAATACATTTTAATGTACAGTAGATGTATACTGCAATTTGGGCCACCTGTGTCCCTGTAGGAATTATGGAGCAGGAAGTACTTTTGACTCAAGAAGTGTGTCTGAAAATTGAGGCTGTAAATTAACAACAGCTTGTCTATTAGATTATTTCACCCATAAAGGAGTCTGTATATTTCTAAATGCCTCGTGATTTTCAATACCTTGCTGTTGTTACTTTTATTAAAGAAGGAGGTTGGCAACAGTCTAGGCTTCTAGGTAGAGGCACATTTTTAGAAAATCATGGAATAAATAGCAGCAGCCAGCCAGACAGTGGTGAAGCATACCTGTGGCTGCAAGAGGAGGAAACCCCATGCTGGCCTGTTAGTGGGCACGGTGGTGCCTGTGTCCCCTGGCATCCAGGAGACTCAGCCCGGCTCGCTGTAGATGGTGGGTCTCCTCCTTGTTGGCCATTTCAAAGCTGAAGGCAGGACGCTGTGTGCACACCGCCGTTAGCCTTCCCTGCGAAAGGCTGCATAATTTGCCTCTTTGTCAGCTTCCCGGTTGTGCTGCATAACTTCACGTCATCATCTTACTTGCCTGACTTTCTTCTTTATTTTTCTTCCCTTCCAAGAGCTTGGTCTATTTACAGTTGTTCAGCTGTCTCGGGAAAGGCCAGAATAGGAAACTAAGGGAAAAAAAAAAAATAAGAGTCCTGCCACATGATCTGCTCCAAGCTTCCCTGGAGTAACTCTCAAAGGGGGGTAGCAATGAATCCTGAAGGCTATGGAGAGGGGCCACCTCTGCAGACTCCTAGCAAGGGGCATGAGAGTAAGGCTGAACAGGACTAAGAGCATTGGCAGCAAGGGGACAGGGCTGGGACAGAGGGAGAAATACCTACAGGGAAATTTCCATGAGGAGGAAGTTATTGGACAGAATATGCAACCTAGCCCCCATAAATTGCTATATAATTCCCATTTTGCTGAGCAGTTCTGCTGCATAAGTTAAGCCTAATGACTTGCACAGAGAATGAGAGAGTGGCCTACATGGGGGGGATTATTTTGGCGAAGAGCTGTGTTATGTTCAGCTGGGTCAATATGGAGAGGGCTGGATACATTACCCCTCCGTGTCTCATCCTCAGGAGAAGTCTGTACCCCCTGCACGGACACCCCTTCTGGCTGAATGGAAGAACAAGTTGGCTGAGGTAAGGGATCCTGTAACAGGGACAAATGTTTGGCCCACAAGAAAAATGAAGCTATGGGAAACAATTCATGGAAACTCCTGGTTCACTTGGAGAGCAGAGTGGTTTGGTAGCTAGTATTCCCACAGCCTTGCAATGCCCCATCTGCTAGGTGGGTTGGTAGGCAACTGGCAGATGAAGGTGATGGAGGATGTGTCCTTGCTCTGGATCTGGGCTAAGATACAAATGTCATTTTTCCAGGCAGTGCTACCTGATGGTGGAAGAGATGCTTGCCGAGAGGTCTCCTTGTTGCTTTTGAGCTAGCAGCAAATGTTTAGGTTGCCTGCAGCACAGGTGCCCTGTCTAGCAACCCTTCTTATAAGTGTGAGAGCATGCTGGGTGCAGAGCCCAGGTTATCCAAGCGGCTCCAAATGGAAACCTACTGCAAGCTTAGTCAAAGCAAACACACATGCACAAAACTGGAAAGTTCTCTGAATCTCCTCTTCCCTGGTTACTCCTTTTCACAGTTCCCTTGCCTTGTTGGCTTGGCGTTGACCCCTTCCCTGCTCTTCCAGGCTTGGCCCATCTGGCACATTGGTTGCTACATCATTGGTGGGCAGGCTTGCTAGGATGCTTGGCTCCGTCTGACAGCCTGAAGGCCTCTTGCTTGCCTTTTAATCCACGAATGAAGGCGAGCCAGGCAGAGGGGAATATTCTGGCTTTGCCGCAGGGTGCTTGGTGTGACTATGTCAAGTGATTAATCTAGTTTCTTCTTTGCACGTGCAGAGTTGGGTCAAACAGGCTGGCATGGGCTGAAGCCAGAGCCTGCTTGCACCACAGCCCCAGCAGGTAGCAGGCAGCCAGTGGGGGCCACCGGGTGGGTGAAGGACCCCCACTTACTGGGAATGGGGTCATGGTGGTGCTGGGAGAGAGGGAGTAGTTCTCGCTCTGGATCAGCTTCTCCCATCCCAGAACATAGCATATTAAAGCAATTAAGAAAAGCTCTGCTCAACATGGGGATTTTTGAGGGGAAATATGAATGTAAGGATACAGCATTCCTCGATCAGAGGGGAGGAATAGCAGAGGGTAAATTAAACACAGCTGGAATGAGCATAAGAAATAGATTAATTCCACAAGATTTTTTTTTCTTTCCGTTCTTTACAAATTATAGGAGCTAGGAAAACTAGCACTTCTTAATTCCACTTGGTATGCAGCCCTTTAATCCTTTAGCATGTCAGCCAGCATGCATTGAATTCAAGTGCAAGCCATTCATCCCACAAACTCTTAAGTGGGGACACCTCTGCTCTCCCCCACGCCCTCTGCCTGTATCCTTCTCACCTCCCCTTGTGCTGCTGTGAGAACAAGTACAGTTGACAAAGGAACACTGGAAAATATATCGGGGAACGATATTTGCTGTTATGTTGTGATACTGGTTCAGAGGAATGAGTAGAGCTTGTTTGCAACAGTGATGTCAGGTTTTCCTCCCGAGATGCTTGTCAGAGAGGGGATCAGCCCTCAGTTCTGAGACTACACAGCACCTGACACAACAGTGTCTTTCTCCATGACACAACAGGGTCTTGGTCCGTTGCTCAGGTGTTTAGTTTTCTGCAATACATATGATAAATAAGAGTGGTGTTTTTGGACTGAGGCTCACAAGCTGCTACTGCTGTGGCAAGTGCTCAGCTCCTCTTGGTTCTGGGCACCTTATGACAAGATTGTGCAGGACCTATAAAGTCCTGAGCTTTGCCTAAGTGCTGCTGAGTTATGGGGGAAGACAGAAATCAGAGCAAGCAGGAAAAATATAATTGTGTTGGTGCCGGTATTGTCATACATTGTTCTCACTTCTGTAGGATCATAAGTACAGTGGCTGAGGAAGCCTATTTGACCATTGTTTCAGGACAGGGATCAGCTTCACATTAGTGCCTATAGGGCCTGGAGCATATGCCAAGAGGGTAGCTGAGTCCAGGGATCGGTGTCCAGACACGTTGAGGGGAGTGAGCCGGTGCCCAGAGCTGCCCAAAGCTGCAGGAGTATGAAGCATACTCCCCTGCCCATGTAGGCACAGGCTACTGCAGAGCCCCACAGCCCAAGGTGCTCCCCACACCAGGATGCACCAGCCCCTTGTCTCAGATGGCTGCCGACCCCCATCCTACCCCTCCTTTTGTCCGGCTTCTGGGGCTTTGCCTCTTCCAGCAGTCTGTCCTTGCATTCAGGGCTGGACTCTCCAATACCACCCCACTGCTGAAGGGCTTAAGAGGGCTCAGCCCTACAACTCTGCCTGTGGCACCCTCCCAGGGATGGCTGGGCTGCAGCGGCTTTAGCTTAAAAAAGATGGACAATGAAAGAGTCAGGAAGAGGACACTGCTGGGTGCTTATTGTGGGCACTGCAAAAGCAGGAAAGGGTTTGACAGAACAGATGAGGCCTGTTTCCATAACGTACAAATTGATACATTAACCAGCACTGGACAAGAAACTCAAGTTATGGCTGGCACTCGGCTCTTACCTCATATAGCTGCCGGGTAAAGGCATAAAGGATAGCCTTGACTTTGAATCTCTTGGCTTCTCTTAACTTGTATTTCAGCTATAATATTAAGTAAATATATGTTTTCTTATGGGAAGTTTTTTTCTTTTTCCTTTGGCAGTAACAGTTTTTGTTGTTTTTTATTTAATAAAATAACATATGGTCATAAATTGCGTATCATTTACCTCAACTACATGGATGACTTCGATGGAACTTGTCCAGTCTTCAGTTAAAGATATATTTAAGCAGGTTTAAAATGCAGTATGTATTTAAAATGAGGTGAATAATCCTTGAAGCATTTTGAAAATGGTGTTTAAGAAATGTCTTTTCAAGGTATATTTTGGTATCTTCCCCCTCCACCCCATAGTTAAGTATAATGTCTTCAGTGATGCACTCAGGCTATCATAAATGTTAAACTCAGCAGGTATGCACACAATCCCATGCAAGAGCACAGTGTGGATAAAATACCCTCTGGGATGGCTGGGGGCCACGTCTGTGTTTCCCAGCACTCCCAGGCACCTCCTAGGCTCTGCTGAGTTTCTGGTGCAGCACCCTTTGATCTGTGCTGGGGCATCTAGGCTCCCTCATGCTCTCCCTGCTGCCTTCTTCATATATACCTCTCCCCCTCCCTGTCCTCTGCCCTGGTCTTCCCATCACTCTCCTCCCTTCCCTCCAGGGCCACTGCCTTGAGAGGGCGAGAGTCATTACACCATTCCCAAGACAGCTGGCAAGCTGTTTTATATAGATGATATTTCCTAGCAGATGGGCTCTACTGCCTTAAAGCTGCATATTTATTTATTTTTTTTAAATCTGTTGAGCAGTATAAAGAAGCCTTAAAGGAGAAGAAGAATTGAGACTACACTTCTGGAGTATGTGGGTATAAATACAGTGTAATGCAGTACGCATCCCATAGATGCAACTGCTGAATTTTGGCACGTTAGTCTGTCTCTTCCACTTCCCTGAAGATGCTGATTTTGTTGCTTCCTACTCAGTACAGTGGGTGCCCCAGAAACCTTCCAGAGCAATCAGAGGAAGATTTTGCAAGACCGGTGAGAAGTTTAAGGGATGTTCAAAGCACACATTACAGACTTCAAACAAAGCTGTGCAGATAATTTAGGCTGCAGGACTGTAATTAGATGAGGAAAATGTATGCTGTGATAAACCCAGCTGCTGTTCTCATAGCATGTGGTTGATACAGTGGGCACAAGGCCAGGACCAGAAAAGGTCATAGCTGTGGTTAAAATGTCGCCTTCTAAAATGTATCAGATCTGATCTGCTTCTTCTGGACAATGAAATGCTGGTTCAAATTCAAATTCTCCTCTCATCTCATTTGAGGAGGCCAGGGAAGATCTGTCCCAAACAGGTTGCTTGCTGCCCTTGCAAAACCTAGTCAGAGACTTTTCAAGACCGCGGTTGACTACAAGCTGTGCAAAATATGGGTAAGCAGAAGAGATCCTGATGAGGTGACTCATTTGTACCAGCATAAATTTTGTATATTTTATCCAAAGGAACCTTCTGTGGTAGCTATTATCATTGTATTGATCAATGCACTTGGTCAATGCACTTCTAAAGCTTGGATCTTGCAATTCCTTCATGACCTGTGTGATATAACAAGGAGACCTTTAAAATTATGGGATATGTCCAATAATTAAGACATTGTATAATTTATGCTCTTTCAAGAACAGGCACAATCTCCATCCCTGGCAGGATTTTGGTGCAAAATAAATGTAAGAGTCACAGTGAGATCACTGAGAGACATTCAATTTGAAGATCTTGTTTCTCCAGTCAGAATTACAATCATTGCAAGATTGCAGTAAAATAGATTAGAAAGAAAAGCTTGACATTTAGCATCAGAACTGAAAATAAAGCAGTCATGCTCCCTTCCAACCCAAACCATTCTATGATTCTGTGCTCTTGTCTTATCTCTGACATAGGCTTGCCTTGGCAAACTTGACATGTCATCTAGTGTGTTGATGTCTTAGTTTTGCCATGTGTAAAATGGTGATATCTTTTCTGTTTCCTGAAGGGACATGGGAGATGCATGTTTAGCAGCTGATAAATGTAAAATTTGTATTTGAAAAAAGTACATATTAAATTGTATAAAAAATAAGTGATAAATCAGTGAATTAAAAAATCTGATTACCAGAAAGGCAGCAGCTGGGTGAGACTTGCAGACCTGTAGGTCAGCAATGAAATATGATGGTAGGACTTTATTTCTGGTTTTAAACCCTTTTTTTCCCTCTTCTCTCATACTCTCATCTTTTTAAAAAAACCTAAATTATATCTTAGGGATTTGAAATAGCATCAAAGGCATAGCTGGAATGCTTATAAATAGCTGTATCTTTTCTTGAAGGTGTGGTGCCCAAGTCTATTTCAGGTTTTGAGGTAGGGAAGCACTACAGGCCATGGGCTGTGGAGGCTGCATGAGCCTGGCTTCCAGGCAAGGCTTGTATTTACCCTCCTTGCTTGCTCACCTATCCAGACCCTCTCCCTCCGTGGCCACCCCACTGGCAGCCTGTGTTGCTTGCCCTCAGGGATGCTGAAGTGTGTGCCTCTAGTGCCTCCCACTTTTACCATCCACCATTTGTCTCCCAAAACCCTACTGGGACCTCCCTTTCCCCTGGCTTTAGACACATGGGCAGAGGACAGTTCCCTCCCATATGTCTCCTTAGGAAAGACCTAATAATGTGTAACCATGTCCCCAAGCACCACTGTCAGCAGGGTAGCTGCCTCCATGGCCAGCACACTATCTATGTGCCATGAGTGAACTTGTGGTGAGCTGCGAACGGAGGGGAGACCTCATGTCAGAGAGCAGGGCAAAGCCCCTCCTTTGAATAAAAGCACTGGAGAGCTGTGGGTATTGATCTGCAGAAGGACCTGGGACCCTCCCCCAGCCTGGGGGAAGGCAGCTCCCCGGGGATGGATCAGGAAGAGCTGTGGGATGGCATCTCGCAGTGTGGCAGCACAGGGGATGGGCTGCTGGGAGTAAAACTCAGTGTCTTTTGGCTTGGAGTTCATGGAATGAACTGTAACCACCAGCCTATAAATGAGAACATCCAAACAAACAAACAGAAATAAGACCAAATGCAAAAAAAAGAAAAAAAAAAAAAAGAATTAAAAAAAAGATCCCAAATTGTGCTGCTTTGACTTTGGGCCCTGTCGTCTTCTAGGACTGATGAAGCGACTGGGTGGTTCTTCAGATTCCTGTGGTCTGAACACACACCCTAGTCATCACTGAGATGAGCTCGGAAAAAAACAGTAATGAAAGAGGGCTCTGATTTATTTCCTGATAAAATAACCTTTGCTCTCAAAGGCTAACATTTCAGCTCCAGCTTGCAGAGAATGATCTTTTATTTCCATCCATCAAAGCCTGCATCGTGCTGGATATCCAGAGAGCATTCTTCACACACACAGCCCTGTGTTGGCCAGTGAAGGAAAATTACTACCTATAATATTTTTTCTCCAAGGGAGGCAAAAAAGAAGAGGGGCTGAGCTCTGTATTAAAGACTGGAATAATTACTATCCATTGCAATCCTGTGAGTAAAGTATGTGGAAAAATTCTTAAAAGTACTCTGTGAGCCAAAGTTTTTCTTTGTGGTGTTTTTTGCAGCATTTGATCTGAATCATCATCCAAATAATTCTTGTTTATTTTTGCCCAGGTGGACATCTTGAATGAGTATTCAGGGGCTTTCTGCTCTGCCACTTTTTTAGATCTATACCAGTGCATCACACTTTTGTCCATTGCAAATATAATTTTGGTGTGAGATAAGAGCCTGAAATCTTGATTGAGACTGGCAAGAGTAAAAGTTAAGATTTCCAATTCACACGGACAGTTTCATATCATTGTGCTGCAAATGGCTATGGGGAACAGTCAGTGTGAGTGAGTTAAAAGCAAGGCAGATATTTATTTGCAATCAAAACATTAGCAGCACTTGATACATGAAGAGCCAGAGGCACCTGCTCTGTAGAGGAACTAGTTGAAATAATGTGTTGTTTTTCATAAATGAGAGCCTTATTCAGCTCATTTTTCCAAAAGTATAAGTTTTTTAATGTCAATGGGCTGTTCTTGGATAGAACAGAACAGAGAGTCTTGCAGTGTCCATATGATCACCAGAACTAGCAGTGCTGAGCAGCAAGCCCCAGTGCACAATGGATCGGGGTTCACATAGCCAAACACCTCAGTACTCCCTACATGTGAGACAACTGGCTGGGAGTGTTGGCTCAGATGTTAGCCCAGACTACCACCAGGGTTTTCCCTGTGTTGTGATAGTGGATTTGTGGAGGGTTTGGAGCCTCCTGAGAAGGCACATCTCACAGAGCTCTGTTTTGTGAGCCCTGAATCTTCAGTGGGTTGGCAGATTCTCTCTGCCACGTGGGTTTGCTGGTGTTTACAAATCCCTGTGAATAGGCAGTGTTGCAGGAAGAAGCTTGTGTGGGTGCAGAAAGCAGCAAGGGATTGTGTTTCTGTGAAGGTGGGTAGAGGATGCCCATAAGTGCATTCACTCTGTGCCATACACTGTGTGGGAAAAATGTTTTTACATACAGTGATCAGCAAACAGAAGCAAAAGGCAGGAGGAGTGCAGAGGCCATGACCCAAAGTCTCTGGAAGTCATCAGGGACTTCCTTTTTTTGGTAGGAGTTGAGCTCTGCATTTTCCTGAGAGAGCTCGTGCTATCACAAACTCACAGATGAGGTCAAGAAAGGATGGGATGAGAGGGAGAGAAAAGACCTTTGTGCAGATGAGTGGACTGATGCTGCTGTAGGTCATCAGTAGGGACTGACTGCCATCACTGTAGGAAGTGCAAATTTATTTTCTTTGAGCTAAAAAAAGTATCATTTCATAGTGGGCAAGTATTATGGAGATGCTTCCCATGAGGACCAGCCACTACAAACAGAGGTGAGCAGAGTTACCTTGTAAATGGTGCAGTGGTAGCAGCCTCCTGTGTGGGTGTCTCCAGCAACAGTCAGTGGAAGTTTTAAGGGCTGAATATCCTCATTGCAGTCAGTTGAGGCTTTGATAAGGGAAGTTAATGTTGGTTTTGTTATAAGACAGTATAATAATGGAATGAACCATCAGCATATCTACCTTGACTATAGGGAAACATTCAGGGCCCAAAACAGGAGCTGGAAAAAAAATGCAGAATAGCAGTAAAGAGCCTTAATTCCCTCATTTTCAAGTTCTGGTGTTAAGGACCTGCAGGATTATTTCCCCAATTCTCAGCTAAATAGTCCTCCTAGCTCTTGCTGTAAGCAGTTTTCACATAGCCTGGCTTTCCCTCTAAGTGTACCCTTCATCCACAAGGACCCCATAAAAAGTATTAGGCAAAGATTAAACATTATAAGCATATAACCAGCTCATAAAATGAGTTTTAAATGCTGAGCATGAAGGGGTGAACTTGCCTAAAGGGGCTGCTCAGAGCTCCATTGGTTCAGGGAAACTTGTTCCTCAAAACATATTTATCACTATAGTTTGTTTGTATTACAAGAGGCATCACTGCAGACTTGGGACTTCACTGTGTGAACTGAAGCTCAGACATCCAATAGGAGTCAATTCTCCTGAGTATTTTATGTCAAAACTGGTGGGAGAGGCCTAGGGCAATAATAAGGGAAGCTTTTCTGTATTTCGTGGCTGGAAACTGAGGATCTGCAGGATGAAGGGCTTTGCCTAGTGCATGGTAGTGGTCATGTAAAAGCAAAGGAGCTCAGCCAAACCCTACAGCATATCCCACTCCAGATCTTCAGCAGGATGAGCCCCTGACCTGCCCTTTCAGGTGATGAGTGCAAGGCCTGAACCCTCTGCACCATTTTCATCTCATACCTTCCTGTGACAGACCCCTTTTTTGATCAAGATCAAATGGGGACAAGGTAGAATAAAGCTTCTGTAATACATTCTCCCATCACAAATGCAGTTGATGACCTAGCCATTAGCTGGAGAAGCAAAACCACTTTGTTATTAAAGCAACCTACATGGCCAGAAAAGAGGCCAAAAAGAGGCTATAGGAAGAAGATGCATTTTTGCATGGATGATTTGAAATCAAGGGTGGTCTGAAAAAAAAACCAAAATGGAGACAGACCTGTGTTTATAGTTCTTAATAATCTACTTGATTTTTCAGGCCTGCCAAATGTGTGAGAGCTTTCCCAGAATAATTTATTTTACACTGACTCCTCAACAAATAGCCTTTATATCTGTAGAGTTCACAGCCAAAGAAGCGTTGAAAATTGCATGTGTCAAAAGAAGAGTTAAATTTTGCATTAAATTCCAAGCCATTCCTTTCCTCTAGGCTAGCTAACATTTCCTATCGTCATCTAACCAGAGTTTGTTTTCATGTCTCATTTTCTATTTCTATTGATGTATTAGTCTGGTAGGCTGAGTTTTCTCAGAGGGTGGACTTTTGTGCAAGTTTCATTAAAAATGTTTCACAATACCTCTCTAAAATGTGATCTGTGCTTTTGTGCTGATTGAAAACGGTACAGCAGCTTGTTAAAGCATATTCTTTTATATTTCATCAAAACAGATATGTTTTAAATGGAAATCTCAACTATTATGTTTCTCTGTGGAGATTAAAGTGAGGTTTTTCAAACTGTCAATACAATTGCTTTGAGCCTGATTCTCTTGTCAGATGTACCTCAGTAAATAAGGAGAAATTCTTCTGAAATCAGTGGAATTATTCAGCTGAAAAACTTCAATGCATGATCTAGCAAGGGCCCTTGTTTTTATTACGTATCAGCCAGGCTGTCTGAGCTGTCCCAGAGCTGCCTGTTAGTAGCATACATTTAACTAGAATATTAATGAAAGGAAAATCTAAGTATTTGTGGTTAATGTATTTCTTTAAAACTTCACAATAGGAAACAACATGTTTCACATTACCACTTACCTCCTCTAAGGCAAGAGTTGTTCCAATGAGTAGACTGTGTGAGAAATTGTGTTACATACCACCACGGAGCCTCATGTATCTCTAAGCAATCTGAAATTATTTAAATCTGCAAATCAAAATGCTGCTGTGTATTATAATAAGCTGTGCTGTGCCATACCATCTCCTCTCAAGTCACAGAAAGACATCAAAAATTCACTAGGGTGTTTTTTAATTTCTAAAATAAATACTTTAGTGCTGTTCATTTTAATAGATACTGCAGATGACCTTTGTTTCAGAACACAAATGTTCTCATCATTGCATCAGAGTAAATACTTTGCACTTTTTGTCTTCCTGATTTGTGTTGTTTGGTTTTGGTTTCTGAAGCTGTCCAGAATCTGGAGATTTGTTACGCTTGTCTGCTGCCATGTCGCCTCAAGCACTCATCTTTTTCTTTCCATTGGATAAACAGACTTGTGCCTACTCACACGTGCAGTAGGAAATGGTGTCATATATTCAGGTCCTGACTCTCCTCTCCTTGATTTATCCTGGAACTGGAGGCCTCTTGTAATGCTAGAGAAAATTTTCACTGCTGGACTTTTCTCAGGAGCTGGATTGCTTATTCCAGATTCTTGATTAACTCATAATTATGGTGATTATGCTCTGCTCATGCAAAATTCTCCTGTATAAGAATTTAATTTAAAAACAGTTGGCTTTCCTCTCTTCTACCAACATGCAGCTCTTAGAACAACTTGCAGGTGCAAACTTCTGCTAAACCAAGCTTGAAGAAGGTGGAAAGTTCAAAGAGGATGCAAAGTCTCCTCTGTCCATTTCTCCTGGATTATGTAAACAGCAAAGAACAAAGGCTTCAGGCTCATTATCTTTGTCCTGATCTCTTTACTGAGTAGGTCTGGTTGGAAAACAGAATTTCTTTTCACGGGAAATTTGACTCTTTCAGATTTTTTTTGTTGTCAAGGAGAAAGCTAGTTCCCCATTTTCTCACAGACTGTTCATTAAAGGGGTGTGTGTGTGTGTGTAAAGTAATAATTAGGAAATGTCACATTATTTTATTTTCATTATGGGAAATACATTTTGTTTTGGTAAATGAAAATATTTTGTTTTGATATGCTGAAGATGGTTAGTTTTTCAGAAAAAAAAAAAACAAAACAAGAAGAGAGACTGACTTTTTCTTATTTCTTTTGAGATTGGCTTATTTGTCCAAATGAAATTTTTTGATTAAAGCAAAGCCCAATTTTCCAAAGAAAACTGCTCTGTGGAAATGTTTATTAATCCCAATGTGCTTTTGCTGTTGCTGAATGTTGCTCAAAATGTATCATGGCTCCGGATTTCAGCCAATAGGTGGATCAATCTCTATACACCTACCTGAGTCTGTGTACATATGTTGCACATGTTCATACATGTGTGCACAAGGACCAACTTCTGCTCTCAGCTGTGTATGTAAATCTTGCAGAGATTTCCATCAGTGTTGTGCATATATGAATGAAAGCAGAATTTGGCTCAGGATTTGTAATCAATATACAAGACTTACTGAGTGATTTGAGATGCTTGGAGAAAGCTGTTACATAAATGTTAGTCATTATTATTTGTAATAATTACCTACAGCTGTAACTATGGCAAATCTCCATATAAAAACAGCTAACCCTGACATATGGCTTCTGTGCTTCAGCTCCAGATTCCACCAAAGTGCACAATAAACTCTTTCTTTAAAAGCATGTGCCTAAAGGGAACATGTAAACTCTGGCCCACGATAGCAGCCATAATGATGAGGAGAGAATTATGCCATCCTTATTAGCAGCAGCAGTCTGACTCTTACAGAAAGGAATGGGTGTTGGATTGGACCCTATCATGTGAATAACATGCTCCTGAGATGCATTACAGCCATGGGCAATGTAGGCAGCAAATTAAATTCAGGTTGTAACTGGGTCAGGAGTGAAGAACATGTTGTAAACATATTTTTCCAATGTAGCTGCAGATTAGCTGGATCCTTTATTTTGGGGATGTCTTCATTCTCTTCAGTTTTACTTTTAAACTAACTAAATAATAATTACAAAAAATGAAACAAATCCACCAACAAAAAAAAAATCCCATAAAGGTCCTCCCCAAACAAATAAAGCCTTCCAAGTGTCCTCTTACCTTTTCTAGCTTTTCCTATTTCTGACATGGCCACTACAGCCATTTAAAAGATGAAACACAGACACTGTTGAGCAGCACACAATGGTGCTACTCAATAGTCTCAGGAGGAAGCGAGGAATATGGCATTTGACTGAAACTGCTTGGGAATTTAGGCAAACAGCCTGTAATTGCCAAATTGATTTTGGCCAGGAGACCAGGGCTAACACCCACAATAAGTATAAAGTGCCATGGGATCTTTAATGACCCCACTGCTTTGGACACAGTTTTACATTTATTTAATGCACATTTTATGTTTGTGAATAATATACTCCATAAAATATATACAGTCAGGAAATGCCAAACATTGCCAGTTTCCCAAAGGCAATTTCAGAGCTTGCAGAGAGCACTCAGGCCTCGATTCATGATCGTGTTAAACTTTGTTTATATGAGGTAATCCAATATTTTATTCATTAAAATGCACCATGCACCTAACAGGAATTAAACAAATGCTTTACTATGCACTAAAATTGTTCTTCTCCCTTCAGTGAGGATTAAGCAGCAATAGCTCATGGATCCCTGGACCCCTTGTAGTTGGGGAGATTGCGGACACTGGCTCTTCCGGCAGAGAAGCCTGGAAAGGGCAGAGGGAAACTTGTGTAATGAGCTGCCCAGGACTCTAAAAGCCCTTGAGATCCTCTTCACCACTGGGGAGGAGCTTTTCCCGAAAGACAGTGGATGGAGATCCTGCCTTCCCTTAGGACACTCAGGCTGGTGGTAGCTGAAGGTGAAGTGAGACGGTGAGTGCCACACCAAGGAGGAGAGACACGTTGCAGTCACCCAACATAACGTAGCTTTAGCTGATTAGTAACAAAATGGGGGAAACATCTGCATCTTTGAATTCAGAGTGACATCTACTACAGACTGCTCAGCTCAGGGGTTAATCACCACTGAGTAGCTATGATGAGAATTGAGGTTTTTCTCTATCTGCAGGCAAGCTATAACTGTCTTTTGTGTTATACTGATGGTAATTTTTCTTGGGTGCAAATAGACCAAGATTTTCAAAAATAGGTCACTAAATTTAGGCTCCAAAGAGTTTATATGTAGACACTTAACTCAGTGATCTGATTAAAAAAAGAAGTAATCTGAGTGCCCAAAGTCTCCCAAAGTTGTCAGATCTGTAGCCAGGCAAACGCAGAAAGCTATAATCAGGTCTGTGCAATTATGTACATATTTGTAATTTTAAAGATTATGCTTCTATTCTGGTAATGACTGGGGTTTTAAACAGCCTTTTGTATTTACTTTTTCTTTTTTTTTTAAGGAAAATGATGATGATATTTTCCTGTATCCAAAACAGATCTCTTTGGTAAAGATCACAGACTAATTCACCTATGGCATCCTGATCTGTATCCTGCTCAGCACAATGCACAGCATCCAGAGTCAGTGTCAAAAGTAGATCTTCAGCTGCCTCTAAAAGTTCCATCCTCCTATCAGTACTGAGAGCTGCTCAGACAGTCTGCACTCAGCAAATGGATCAGATATGACTGCAAACACCACGCATCTGAGAATAAGGTTTCATACTTCCATATCATTTTTCATATGTGAATTCCAGTGCTTCTAGAAAAGTATTAGCAGTGAGAAAAGCTGTGCAATATTTCTGGGACTCAGATGATCGTTTTCCTGAGATCCATCTGACCATAGGTAACTTGAATTCTCTCTTTCAGGTTTAGCTCTTAAAAATCTTTCTAAAGATTGGCAAATGAAAATGTCATCCTGTGGCTTGGATTAATGTAAGTAAGGAAGGGTCTCTTTTTTTTTCCCTTCTGGGGGGTTACTGAGTCCAGGTTTTTCTTGTCAGCCCCCATTGCTGGCACAGTGCAACTCTGGACTTTGAACACCATTTGTGGTTTTTAAGGATCACAGACTTGCAACAATCGAGGCGCACTTCTGATGTGGATGTGCCGTTTGGAAGACATCTGTCCCCCAGAGCAACAACGTCTGACCTTTCCCTAAAGACTGTTGTCTGATAACAACTGTGTCCAAACCAACCTGACACGTGCAAATGTGTGTCATCCATTTTCACTTGTGCTTTGCTGTTGCTTTTTGCAGCTGCTCTGTCCTCCTGCCCACTACGCGCTGCGGGCTGCGGGAGCAAAGGGAGCATCGCTAATGCCTCCATGGCCAGCTGCTGGAGCAGCTCTCTGATGGAGGCTTACTTCTCACGTTTCCTTTCTAAAGAGACCTTCTTGTGCTGGACTCAGTCTCTGCTTGGTACTCTGTGGCATGCAGCACAGTGGACATCAGGGTAGGTAGTCTTAATAATTTATTTGGCCTAAAAATCTATTACTCTCCTCTGTTTCATTAGTCACAGCCCAAGGATCATTAAGACAGGGGTGTTGCCCTGATGATGTGTGGTGTCAGGAGACTCATACCAGGACATGAAGGCCAGGACCGTCAATTTCCAAATTTGATATAAAGCAAAAGATTGTTTCTGTAAAATGATCAAAGCAGGGATTGTTCTGGTGTGAGTATTTCAAAAAGTTTATTTGGAGCAAACAGACTGCAAGCACCCCTCACACAGTAGTGATGCTTGAAAGAGATCGTTCCCCTTTTTAAAATGTCAGGTCTCCAATATATCATTCAGCAGGAGATCCTCCTGATTAGTTTGCTTTTCTCTCATGGGTCACACCCTTTATCACTTCCCACTCTGTATGACTTGACTTATGGAACACTTAGCTTCAGAGGAAGTCTCAGTCCTCCTCTTTGCATGCTATTTTCACACAAATTGCTTACATCCCTTTATTAGTCATTCTTCTGTTTGAGCGATACATTTTTCGTATGCTGTGAGTCTGAGGCAGAAGGAATATAGTCTGATTATGTGTAATCACTCCCAGTATGGGAATAAGTCCTAGCTCTCGATTAAAAAGTAACACTTCAATGCACGTGAAATAGCATGGCTCAAGTCAGCTCAACCTGAGCTGGTTTTGTTCCTCTGTGCAGCCCAGGTCTCAATCTGAGCACATTTGTTCTTTGAAGAATTATACAGGATGAAAAGGCACATTTGGTGTTTTTCATGTCATCTGCATAAAAGTGTCTTGGGCCAGGGGAGAACACCTGTGTCTTTCCGAGCCCAAGGGAATGCCTTAACCACTAGACTCAATCACCATTTTCTGAAACATGGCAATGTCAGCAGTGGAGTTGGAAGACACTATGTGCCAACCAGCCCTTAGTTTGCTGGGTGGGGTGTCTGCTGGAGAGGGGATAAGGTGTGAGTTTGAGGATTTTTGGCTAGAGGGCTGGATGTGCACCCAGGTAAGTGAATGAGACAGCTACTAACAAAGAAAAAAACACTACTGCTCTCCTTTTCCTCCTACTTTGTTTTGGTGTAGTGCCAAAACCTACAGCATACTATATCAAGCTCAGATATATGGACAGAGCATTGCTATTAAAGTGGCCATGAGAAGGGACGTAAGCCAGGTGATGACAATATTAGAATCCTAGCTGGGGTTAGGAAAAAGAGACACATACATACAGAGATCCTGAGAAAGCAGAAAGTCTTCTAAGCAAATACAAGAATTTTGATAGCCAGGGAGCTCTATTGGCAATGAAATTGTTTACATACAGGACAGGAGGTATCACATCAGTGTAAGTAAGTGCCTAACTTATATCAGGGGCTGAGGGATAGCAGAGATGAGACTCATCGTGTCAAGTCCTATGCTACAGCCCCAGCATCTGGGCCTCTGCTCTTCTGGATCCTGTGGTACAGGGCTCATCCCAGCCCCTGCGTGTGGGGAAAGGCTTGGGAATGTGAACAGAAAGTACCACACTTGCAGTGCTGTAAATCAACAGGCACATAAAAGGAATTATATGTGTGAGGCTTTTCATACTGAGAATTTGGGGAGCCCTCACTGAAGATTTTTAAGCACTCGGGCTGACAGTACTAATAACACTATGTAACAGAGACTGGAACTGGGCCTTATGAAATCACTACTTTGAGATAGCTGTTCACCAGGAACAGCTGGGGATAATTCTTCATCTTTCACTGGAAACAGCTATTTCAGTTTGGGATTGGTGTGTGGAAGGGAAGGTGGCTCTGCAGCTCTTTCGACATCCTTGTTTTTCATGACTGTCTACAGAGTAGCAGTGGGTTCTGTGCAGCATCCAGGTGAAATTATAAGGAGGTAACCATATCCAAAGGCTTGGTCGATCCTGCGCTGCCTGCAATGCCAGGACTTGCCCAAGGCTCAGAAGTTTTGTCTCTGGGAAAAATTAGGAGGTCTTGACAAATAATTGTAACATGCTGTTACAGAGAATCACAGGAAGGAATGACAAAATCCCCAAAAGATTTGGTATTCTGTTCCTTTATAACATTTTGCTTTTATTAATGAAAATTGTGCACACATATGTTATTCAGTGGCCAGTTCGCTGCATCCTATGTTTGAGTCCCTTGGAATATACGGAAGAATTAATACATTCTCCTGCTTTCACCTATTCTGTCTTCACCTGCAAAATCTTTCTGGAGAGAGAGACACTGAGCCACAGATAATCTGTATAAGATCACACAAATTTTTCTTGTGTTTCAACTGATGAGGGTCCCTATCATATGAGTTTACCTTCTGTTTTGACTTCAAATGAATCCCATGATGAAGAGCAAAACTCAGCAGAAAGAACGAAGTTTTCCACCCCAGATGGTAAATTGGTCCGGTTTCACTTGAAACTTGGCTTCTTTGCAAATGTTGTTGCACTTGGCCTTGTAGATTATAATGAAATTTCAAACTAGGATTGTTTCACTATGTAAATTAAGTATTGGGCATATTCCATTCCTGGATGGAGTAGGACTTTCCAAGCAATTAATTCTCTTATCTCCAGGGGCTACTGTGATATTTTGAGCTGAAAACACGGATACTGCCTCTCTTGGGCTTTCACTCTTCCTGTTGCTGGCACTCAGGAATATGGAAGGGAAGGATTGAAAATGCCTACCCCTAACACCATATGGAGCAATACCAAACCTCTTGGACAGGAATGGGGACACTGGAAAGAGACCGGTGCAAGAGCTGGGTTGGAAAGTGATGGGGTGGAGAAAGGAAGGTGGAGATCCAAAGCTTTTGGGAGTGGAGGTGGGAGGGGCAACTAGAATGCCAGTGGAGATGGGACAACTCCTGAAATGAATGAGAGGGAAGGTGGGATGAAGATAGTGTAGGGTGAGAAGTGGTCTGATTGTGGAGGAGAAGGTCTGGGGGAGTAGCAAAGCATGCTGTCCTTGCATCACAGCCCAGCTCTGTCCCAGGAGATATAAACTGGGAAATGACGAACAAAGGCGTGTCAAGGGCTTGCCATGGTGGCAGGTCTGTGCACATGGTGACAACACACTGCCACAAGGCAGTCAGCTGAATCAGCCAGGCCTGCGTAGGAGCTCTCAGACTTCTCTGCTTGAACCCTTGAGAGTACTGCCTTTGGTTACAGCATCTCAGCTTGGGACACCCACCAAAGGGCTACGCTCTTTAGGGCTGATATGGCTTGGCTCTGCAGGTCAAAGAGCACTGGGCTATGCAAGCTGGCCGTGGCTTTTATATGTAATAATTTATACACGATAGTTACATAATAGTCCAGAGGAAACCTCGATCAGGGACACACTTTTGTTTACTGACAGGAATTTCATCCCTGGCTTCAGTGCCAGAGATGATAGTAATTTTTTCTTGACTTTCGCATCAGCAATTCTATGTTTTGGGACAGGAAATTAGGTCTTGTTCTTCTTGGACATTGAGAAGCCAGAAGATGCCAAGATATTTCTAAGCCCCAGAAGCAGAGGCTATAGAAATGAATCAGAAGCCAAGCCAAGAGCTTCTCTTTTGGACAAGTGCAGCTGCTGCTTTCCTCGATCCTGAGCAGACACTTCTGAATAGGCTGTCCTGAGCACTTTCCGTTTCATCTGGCATATGGGGTTGAGCTTTCGTACCAGACTTGCATTGATTTTGTCCAAAGTTTTACTTTTTCTTTTGCCAAGATTAAGATCCACTCAAAGGTTCTTATCCAGCCAGCTCTCCTGCAGGTGCCAGGACATGACTGGATGCTTTAAAGGCTTACTCTTTCTTACAAGTGACGTGCCGGCCAAGCTCCATTGCTGCTCCAGAGATGTCCAGAGGAAATCACAGCACCTTGGGGAAAAAGGGCTGAAGGGAATGTGAGGTGACTCAGTGCATGTCCTATCTCGAGCCACTGTGGCTGTGTTGTTCACAAAGACAATGTTTTCTGAAGCACTGAAGTCCCATTTTCAGTCACCAGTTCCCTTTGTTATGTTGGAAGCAGAGACTTAGGCAGGCTAACTATCTTGAACAAACGTGTGTTTGTCAGGTGTTGAGACTACTGACATCTCTTTGCTTTTGGGGGATTTATTTTTGCAGCCATGTGCAGGACTCAAAATATCGTTATTTAAAATCAGAAATACACATTGCATCCTCTATGTTTATCTACAAGTCAGTTCTGTTTGGATGAGCTAAATCTACCTCAAAGCTCCAGTAAATTATCTCCAATAAGATGGTGAGTTATGCCATCAAAATAATAAGCTTGTGTTCTTATTTGCTGTAGTTTATAGTTCAAGCCATGGCTATGTTCCATCAAAACATGCCTTGAGAATCAGTCGTTAGCTGACTACTTGTTATTTGAAGTTATATTCATCCTGCTTCTTGCAAATGTAGAAAGTTTTTAAATGCAAGGAGTACATAATGTAATGGAAAATTTCACATCCTATCTGACTAATACCAAAACTTTTTGATTTGAAAGGTCACAGATAAGCATTGTAGTGCAATGCACCTCTCACAGATTCATCAGTGTTTGCCTGTGGTTTAACTTCCAGTCTCTCTATTGTTGTGCTACTTTCTAAGCACCATTTCCCCAGTGCCTCTGGAAGATTCTCCCTCCTCAGCCTTAGCCTTGTTCCTCCCATCAGCTGGGCTTCCTTGACAGCCTTCAACTCACGTGGGTTGAGGTGACAGCATAATGGAGCTGCTGACGGTCAGGTTTCAGAAGACAACTAAGCACGTTATGAGAAACAATCACTAAAACACAAGCACTTAGAGGAGCCAGAGATAAAAGACTCTCATTTTCTTGGCAGCCCACATGGATGTTCTGCAATGACTGATGGTATGACTGTTATCTTGACACCATACTCTCCCATGTTGAAACTGTTTATGGGAAACAAACATCATGTGAAAAACAGATTGCCAGACACTAAGTAAATCACTCTGATGAGGAACGAGTCAAGTACTGCCAGTTTTACCCACACTGTCATTGTTATGATGTAACACATTCCTCATGACTGATATTGTATCCAAATTAGGGCACAAAACCTTCTCTTGATCAGTTAACTGAAATTCCCTGCCTTGTAACAACAACTGCACACACTCACGCACATGCTCACACACACACACACACACACAACCTGAGTTAGTACAAAATTAAGCCCTGCGTCAGTGGAGGATTAAGAAGGTGGGCAGAAATTACAAACTGTAAATTTCATCTCCTGCCCTCTTTAAAAAGCTGTTGCAATTTTCCGAGTTCTGCTAGTAATGATTAATAAACATTTGGTGTGCTAAACATATGGAAAAATCATCCCATCTGGACCATTTAAAACTAGGACGTAGACTTTATCTTTGTTTATTTCATCCTTAGCTAAAAGGCTTATTATGAATTGCAATAATCCAAGAAGCCAACCATGGAAGACAGACAAGCTCTTTAGATAAAACCAAAAAGGCAAGTTTTCTAACCGAAGACCAGATGTATTTTTGGGTATTGCCCTTGTACATATTTAGCTGAGCTTTTCAAGTGGTGAAGATTTGCATGTTTGTTTTGCAATACTAATGAATATGTTTTAGATTTACATTTTAGAAAATGGAAACTTTTATCTTCTCGGGGCTTTGTAAGTTAATGATTTCCAGAAGATAGTTTGGTATCCTCTTTTAACCCTTCACCATTGAAAACATATCACTTTCCGAGGCACAGGGATCTAGGGCAGGCCTGCTGAACTAAACCCGGGAGATATATGTGTCTCTTTCTATTGTTTATTTCTGGAATTACATAAAATGTGGGTTTTTAATTTTCAATCTAGTGAAAACATATGTAAATGGCTAATTATTTTAAAATTAACTTAATGTGAATCCTGGGGTTGGCATTACCGTACACATAATCCTTTAATCAGATAAATAAGGAAAATACTTTTGGAAAAACATAGTTTTAAGACATAGTATCCTCCATGAATGAGTTAGTTTCCTCCAAGATAAAGACTGGCTTAGTGTAGTAAGGAAAATGTGCTGTATAACAACATTTTTACTTCTAGTAAAGAGAGCAAAGTTGCAGTTTCATAACACAGATTTTCACCCTTTGATTTTCTTTAGAGGGGTTATGAGAGAAAATAATTAATGTATAAAAGATGATTTTTCAAAGTCTTACCCTCACTAGCAATTTTTATTTGACAAGAGCCCTATCAGAAATGAAAAATTCTTCCTTAGGGAACAACAGAGCATTTTAATACAAGAGACAACTAGAGCTTTGAAATTCGTGTTGTTGACAAATCAGTCAAACAGCCTTTCTTCCAAATTTTTCCAACTGCTCGTGCAAAAGATGATAGGAAACTAAGTATGATCCTGAAAGAAGATGCTGCTTCTTGTGCTTATGGTGTGAAATGTTGCAAACCCGTACCTATCTAGGCTGCTAAAGTAAAGGTGCAGTGTCCCAGGAAAGTTGTGCTGACTACACTGCAGAGGAGCTGAAGTCATGTTCAGTGAAAACACTTCTGTTATAAGCAGTTTGATGGCCAGGTAACTTTTGTACAGACTTATCAGGCCATTCACAGGTATGCAAACATATGTATGTCTGTCAATGTGTGTATATATGCAGATGACTATTAGGCCTGTATAGGCCAGTTGTGCCTGTATTTTGGGGGAGGGGCTCCTAGAATCTCGCTAAGATCCCAGCCACAGCATGGAGGTCATTCAGTAAAGTAAAATATTTGTTATTTATTTTTCTTTCTAAAGAAAACCTCAAAGTCAAAGCCCTTGCTCCTGCATGCTCTTGGCACAGCAAGGGATGTCATGACACCATGCACATGTGACCAGTGGTGACATCTCAGCACAGTGTCTCCAGGAGCAGGAACATCCAGCTCCTCTGAGCTATTTAACCTCTGCCTTGTTATTGTTACGGCAACATGTCAGCTATGGTGAGCAGGTCCTGGGTTTCTAGGGAACTTTTAACACCTGCAGAGTGCACAGGTAAGTTAATGAAATCTCTGATTTGCTTTTCATACCCATGTCACATTAACAGCAGACTTCAGATCTCAGCTGGAGTAAACCAACGTTACTACCCAGGCAGCTCCTGTGCAGAGCTAAGGATCTGACCATGTGTGTGAAGGCAGGAGGTGGGACAGGGCTCTCTCCAGGGCCATGAAGCTCTGGTTGGTAGATCAGGGTAGGCAGGGGTTCTTAAAGCCACTGGCTGACCAAAGCTGGTTCAGACTAGTCAACTACAGGGCCCAGAAGCCATGTTGAGGATCCTTTTTGAATCATGTTGCTATAAGTTAGTCTCTTCTCACCAGCATGGGGACTGGGCACAGCAGTGGGGGGCACACAGCTGCCAGTGATGTGTTCATGGGGTCTCAACCAGGTCTTCCTCTTGAAAAAGGTAGTGTCATGGAGAGAAATGTTCTGTGACCAGAACTGACCCCAAGGCCACTGACAGGACCATGCTGATTTATCCATGTACATTGAATTATAGGCAGTTTAAGCTGCTGAGTAGCCCAGCTCACACTTTGTTTCAGGTACAATGTTGCGGAGAAGGTGCCTTTACCTTGGGGCAGTGATGTTTTTTTAACAGAGCCTTTTGGTAACACCAGTTTTCCATCACTGTATCAACCCTAATGACTGCATGGGCATCATTTTTTTTTCTCTAGGTGAAGTTGAGGTCAAAGTAAAGTCAATAATCCCTGTTTACTTTGCTACTGTTTTTCCTTTTTCATTGTCTGTAACATTAATACCTCCATTTACATCAACATGTGCATCAATATGAGTATTGCTAGAGACCCGACAACCATGCTCTGCTGAAGCAGTACTAATACTGTATTCTAACACTGCAGATTTATATTAGCGTTAAATTAAGAGTGGCTCGTGCACCAAAGAGACAGAGAGTTGTTCATCATGTTCTTTGCAGGGAACAGGAGCTTTGCCCAGACTAGAAACGTGGTCATGCTGTGATTAGCATGAAACTAAGTGAGATGGACTCAAATTAATCCTATTTCTTGGTGTGGATGTAGGTTGTATTGTTTTGGCCTGAATTAGTCCATGTTAATTAAATATAACCTAAACATTGCTTTTCCTCTAGGCTGGGCAGAGCTGATGCATTGCCCACAGACCTTTCACTACCTGACCTTTAGTACATACAGGATGTGGCACTCTATTTATTTGATCTTACTCAATTTTTCCACAGGACTCCTGAATCTTCCAGTGTATCTGTGATGGATAGAGAATGAAGCAGGCGTATGTCACAGACGAAGCAGGAAGAAGTGGGATAGTCTTGTGGTTAAGGTAACTGGCTGTGATCTAGGAGAAGTAGCTTTTATCTCTGGTTCTGTTATGAAGTTCCTGTGGGAGGCTGCATAGAAGTCTCCCCCAACTTTTTGAAAGTAGCTGCTAATATTTTCTTAATTATTTTCCGGGAATTACATGTAGAGCATTGAAGTCTGACTTTCACAAAGCCAGATGAAGTCAATAAAACCTGCAGATGTGGGGCTGCTCTGAGAATTCAAGGTTTTGGGTGGTTGGCACTGTACATTGATTACCAGAGGTGAAGAAAGAAGGTCTTAAAAGGTCTGAGTTCAGGTTGTCTCAGATTTATTGCAGACCTTCTGTTTCATCTTGCCCAAGGCAGCTATAGCCATGTTCAGACAGCCCTAAAAGAGGTTTCTCTACCTCGACTGCATGGAGACTAGAATCTGGCAGAGCTGGAGGGCAGATATCTGAACATCACTTCTCTTTTGACTTGAGATACTGCTGTAATTGCAATGCCAAAGGTAAATGCCAGTGGTAAATATCTGAATGTAGGCCTCCATTTTCTAATCTCATTTCCCTTCTGCACACAATAACATAGTTATCTTTATAACTTTCTTGCTTCGCATGGATGTGGTGGCTACATCTACAACAGTAAATTCAGTAGGTTTAGTGCTGTTCTCTGATGCCAGCTCGCACAAGAGGCTTCTGTCCATCCATTGACCTCTCAGTCTCCAAAATAGGAAGGCTGTATGAAAACTGCCAATTGAAAGTAGCTCCTGATCTCTGATGTCTCCAAACTGTGCCTGGGAACGGCTTGGGAAAATGCTGCCTATCCCAGCCTGTATCCATGCCAAGGACTATTCCAGTAAAGCAATAGCAGCAATGGCAGAGTTGTGGTATCTAGGAGTGCTCACTTAATTTCCTACTATAGATGAAGCCTCTAACTACCAACAGGAATCAATAAAAGAAGGGTATGTCCTTAACTCTCTGCATGAGAGGAGAGGCATATTTCTAGCACAGGTTAGAAATTAGATTTCATTCTTTGTTCAGCTCCAGATGTGAGGAGCATGCAGGAAGCAGAAGAAAGAAAGACTGAAATGGACAAGTCTTTGACAACTCTGACTCTAGGTGCTAATTAACTCTTTTCACCAACCATCATCAGAGCCACCTCAAGACACCTAAGCAAACCTGAGCAGGTATCCAGCTTTCCAACAGTCCCTTCTTTGTAAGAAGAAGGCCCTGAATCCTAATTAATGCAGTTAGATCCAAGTTTGCTCTACCTATGCTCTGAGTTGGTAGATATAACCCATCTTGGGACGCCATGTGTTCTGCCTGTCCCAGAAGTCATGCTATAAGTTAAAATGTATGTCAGGCCCTGCTTACTGCCAGAACCCAGGCAGCATATGCATCTGCCTCGTGTGTCATGCATTAAGCCCTGCAGAGAGGCAGAAAACATTAGCAGGAGTGCCATGCTGAACTGACAGGGCTCTGCAGCATCTAGATGGAGTTGGCAAGCATCCCGTTAGCCTGAAGGTCAGGCAGGGGAACTCAAGTGTGACAACTGCTGCCATATACACAAGCCATAATATCAATTTAGCTTAATGATGTAGTAACTCTTCAGTCAGGATCATGCTTTTACATAATTCTGGCTGGGTTTTATTGCTATTTTGTTTTTTTGGTTGGGGTTTTTAAACATATTTTCTGAGGAGCAATCTAAGGAAGCACTGTGCACTCTGCTGTGCTGGGATTCTCCAATTCAGACCTTAACAGGCATCACTGGATAGGTTCAAGTAACTGAAAGGCACAGCTTTGTGGCCTTAGCCAAAAGATCACTATGGTCATCTTGAAACTTTGAATAATAAAAACTTGACACACTTCTGTAGCGGATAATAGCCAAATTTTTTTCCCAGATCACATCTACTCAGCCTGGCTGAAGATCCCAAAAGAATGATTGTACTGATGGAATTTAGGGTTTACTCTTTGGCCACAATAAGCCTGCTTCTCAAACAGTTATCCACTGACTTCAATGAAAGTTGGATCATATTAATATTTTTTCCATGGAATTAAAAAAAAGAAGCAATCTAAACCTTGCAGTTTCCTCTTGGCCCATTTTTAGGCAAAACTTTCACTGTAAATCAACCAAGAGATTTACCAGAGAAAGGGTGATTGGAATTGTCCCATCCCTATGATATTATTGGTAGTGGCCATTTCTCATAGCATTTTCAATACTGATAATTTACTGCACCAAATCATACTTCATTATACACTTTCAAACCTTGGTTCTTCAGATTGTATGAGTGGAAACTTGGCATAAAGTTTTCAAGCCTAGATTTTATTTTAGTTTTTTAAGAAAAAAGATATTACTGATTTATAGGGCAGCAAACCCTACACATTTTATATGGAGTTCCATGTACCTTTTCTTTCACAGACTCTGGACAAAGCAGGTTTTACATATGGAAACGGAGTTTTGTTAATCTTTTTGCAGGTTCCAGTATTACCAGTTCATATGAGGCTTGGTAATTCTGACATCCCTTCCAAAGTTGTTTCCTGTAACTAGGGGCTTTCCTAAGAGGTGCTGAGTGCAGTCAGCTTTGATTTGTTAATACACTGGGACTTGGATTTGTTCTGGATAAAAACTGAAGAGAAAAAGGCATGGGGAGAGCTCTGTTTCTCAGAAAATGACAAACCTATTTTTCGCCCCACTCCAGCAGCAGCTGTTTCAGGCATACAGCTGCATTTGCTGCTGTTAGGACAGTGACATCATCATTTTGTACAGAGAATGGCTTCACTGGGCCAAAATTGGTCCCTAGGTTGAAAAGGAGGGAATTGTATCTTTTGTGACTTTGGCTGGAGATAGATACCTATACAGCAGATCAGAATTTATAAGCTTTGTAAGAGCAGCAGCAGGGTTTGGGATCCCTCTGAAGACATATGTGGTGTACACAGAAGTTTGAAGCACTCCTTCTGACCCATTTGGGTGAACAAAGGATTACCCTCTGATATGCTTCATAGGAAAAAGAGTCTGACATTGACCCCAGGGCATTAATAAAGAAGGTCGAGGCCAGGAATATCGCTTGCCTTTCTCAGATCTCACTCTGGGAGAGATTTTTTCCTCTGACTTGAAAGCTCCTTACAATGGTCTGAGAAAATTTGCTTTTATTTTGATGCTGTACCTCCCAATAGCCATTAGTTGTCCTGTTCAAAACCCCATTAAAAGAAAAGAAGAAAAAAAAAAAAGGAAGATTCCTGTGGATACAATTCCCATGAGAATATTGTGTAGCTAGGATAATACACAGTCAACTGGTGTTATTCTGCATCTAAGGAGATAGAACAATATGGAGCTATTCTCACTTTTTCTGGAACTTCTCTCACTCAGAGAACTTCAGAAAAATCCATCTAATTTATAGGAGTCCTTGGGCCTGGGGACCACACATCAAGTTGCAATATTTATCATAGCAGCAGCACAATACCGTATAAAAATAACACAATAAATGATTAATAGACTAACTCTCTCAAACTCATTCCCTCTGATTATTTCTTTACAATTAAAACAAGTTGGTAGCGTATTTTAAAAGAATAAGTGATTGCTCTCTGAAGCTTTCCACTGCTGGTATTTGTTTAAGTTTATAAGAGCAGGAGCTCGTTTGGCTGTCTGCTCTGCACTGTGTTGTGCCATATCGACACCC
This sequence comes from Podargus strigoides, assembly GCA_028020825.1. Classification (NCBI taxonomy): domain Eukaryota; kingdom Metazoa; phylum Chordata; class Aves; order Caprimulgiformes; family Podargidae; genus Podargus; species Podargus strigoides. The sequence goes on from CM051620.1 coordinate 14,344,068, forward strand.
CTCCAGGTTTCCAGACATATCTTCCCCACTGCTCGCTCACACTGTCCCAGATGCAGGAAGTGTGGCTTGTGTCCTATTGTCATACTCAGGCAATACCCTCCTGGTAGCTGGCTGCTGGTCATTCCTAGCAATATAAATGTGACAGCCTTGGGGCAGAGTGTAGTCTGAGCTAGTCTGCATCTGGCTCTAGGATTGAGCTAATGCAGAAAAGACTGGGAAATTCTTCCCTCTCAACTTAAAGAAATCTGGAGAGATGCATCCAGGCTTCCCAAAGGTTCGAGACAGTGAGATGTAAGAACTTGGATAATCAAATGCATTTATATTTCACTATTTTGTCAAAAAAATTGTCCTTGCCATTAGCACTGAGCTGTCAGGATACATACATGACAACACTGTGGATATTCACCATGGGCAAATTAACTGAAGGACGACTACAATACATGTACATATCCCAGGGACTTTCATGGCAACATTAGATGCAACACACTCTGGGACACAGCATATCACTTTGTGGGAGGTACAGTTGCATGGGGGGTGTAGGGGTGTGGGTGCTTAGGGACAACCCTGCTGTTTTGCAATTTTCTGTCTCTTTAGTGTGCAGAACTGGATGTGACTGAGACATCCCCAGTTGCCATTGCTTCTAGGCTCATGGAAATAGCATGGAACAGTTCAGAGTACATCTGAACTCCCAAGTCTGGGTGCAGCTGCACCCTCTGGTCACACCCTGGTGGTATGCATGTTGCAATGGGGTCGTGCAAGGCACCATCCCTCTGCCAGAGAGAAACCCATGTGTCTGAGAAAGGAAGGAAATGTGTTGTGCCCTGGCAGGTCTGTTGGTCTGGATAACTAGGATTGCAACACAAAGCGGGAAAAACATCTGCCCTGCAATGGAGACACATCTATTGTGATACACGGATGAAAAGCTTTGGAATGATGAAAGCAGCTTCTCTGGAAACATGCACCACTGCCATAAACACGAAGCCAGATGTGTTAGCCCAGAAGCTGGTAATGCTCTGCTGTGGAAATACTGAATCTCTTGACTGTTGGTACTTTGTGGACATGAGCTGAGATCAAGGGAGTCCTGCAACAGTTGCAGGCTGTTGCTTCTTGGGGAGAGTTGGGGTTCTGAAAAACATGCAGAAAATTTTGGAGAAACGTAAGGTGATGGAGTTCCTAGAGTATGTGTAGGTATGACCAAATATCAGGACATATGCTGTACTTTTCCCCCTTGAAATCATAGAATCACAGAACGGTCTGGGTTGGAAGGGACCTTACAGATCATCCAGTTCCAAACCCTCTGCCATGGGCAGGAACACCTCCCACTAGACCAGGTTGCTCAGAGCCCCATCCAACCTGTCCTTGAACACTTCCAGGGAGGGGGCATCCACAACTTCCCTGGGCAACCTGTTCCAGTGTCTCACCACCCTCACAGTCAAGAATTTCTTCCTAAAAACTAATCTAAATCTACCCTCTTCCAGTTTAAAGCCATTGCCCCTCATTCTATCACTCCATGCCCTTGTAGAAAGTCCCTCCCCAGCTTTCTTGTAGGCCCCTTCAGGTACTGGAAGGTGCTATAAGGTCTCCCTGGAGCCTTCTCTAGGCTGAACAACCCCAACTCTCTCAGCATGTCTTCATAGCAGAGGTTCTCCAGCCCTCTGATCATCTTCATGGCCCTCCTCTGGACCCGCTCCAACAGCTCCATGTCCTTCTTGTGTTGGGGGCCCAAGAGCTGAACACAGTACTCCAGATGGGGCCTCACAAGAGCAGAGTAGAGGGAGAACATCACCTCCCTTGACCTGCTGGCCACGCTTCTTTTGATGCAGCCCAGGATACGGTTGGCTTTCTGGGCTGAAAGTGCACATTGCTGGGTCATGTCAAGCTTCTTGTTAAGCAGCACCACCAAGTCCTTCTCCTCAGGGCTGCTCTCTATTCCTGAGTACGTCAGTAGTGCAATGCAGGCACTGACAGAGCACAGGCGATGGCTGACAAGTAATAATGTGATTTGTGGAGGAAGGTACTCAGAGGCATGCACTTGATGCAGATTTTTGAGAAGGTGTTAGCAGAGATTTTGTACCATGTGTGTAGGAAAGGACTCTGATTTCAAATAAATCATTTTTTGACATTGCTGAATAAGGAAAATCTAATGGTATGAGGGAAAGAAAAATACTACATTATCTCCATTGCTCCCCACACACTGTTTTTGACTGCAGTCATGGCTTCAACTCTTCTGCTTGAGACTGCTCCAGCAAAAGGGTCTCAATAGAGACCATTTTTTTGTTTTAGCCCAGAAGAGTGCTCTCTCCTCTTCAGAGCCTAGAGGCTTCAAAGAGGTGGTCACAGCCAGGAGGGACTTCTTGTCATGAAGACACATGTCTGCAATGGATTTACTGATCTCATTTCATTTAATCTCACCAGTGTAACTCTGATAGACCTGGTTTCACCTTGCTTCACTCTTCTGAAGTCCATGCTTCCTCCTGTTTCCTAATGAGGATCTCTATTCCTGCAGGTCCAAGGGAGTGGGATTTGCCTAATATCTAATTACTGAAGGTGCAAAAATGGCACTTTTTGCTGACTCCAGGCAAGAACAAGGGTTTAGTGCACTGTCTCTGTGTGGTAAACTAAATGTGCCTGCTCACATATGGAGCCTGTCAGGTAAAGAACTTTTTCCAACACAAAATGTGATTTTAAAAAGGTACAGGTGAAGTGGAGCCAGTGATCAATTTAATCTCAGTGAGCAGACTTTGAAATAGTGGCTACAGCAGCTAGTGCACAGCACGGTGGGGACAGATATTTGCAGAGCAACTATTGTAGCTAAAACGGAGCAGAAGCATCTCACAGTGCGTTAATGATGGTGACCTCAGATACCTACAGCCTTTGATAGTTTGTCCTACAACTCACTGATGTGTGGGCAGCACAAGCACATGAAGAGGTTTGTGTCTGTAGCAGTAGGATTTCCGCATTCCCTAATTCCAGAGGGTGTTAAAGACTGGCATTTCTTGCTGACTCCAGGCAGGAACAAGGGGTTAGTGCATGTTTCTGTTTCTTGTAAGCTAGAAGTACGTTCTCATAGACAGAGCCTGGAAAAAAAATGAAACTTGTTGATGTGAGCTTGCCCTTGCTGCTGCCCTGTGCTGACTGGAGCTTCCTGGTGCCTATTCTTTGAGGTGAAAAAAAAGCAGGTGATGGTGGTAGCAGCATGGTAGCAGGTGAGGGTGGTACTAGGGCTTACCAGTGCTGGCTGGTTCTGTACTAACATGGTCACACAGCTTTCTTGGCTCCAAATACCAGTAGAGCATACTTGCGTCTGCCCACAGTGCACTCTGTCAACAAGACTTTCTAGTGCACATCAAGTTTCAGATAAAATCTTGAAGGTGTTGGATGTGATCCTAGGATGTGCTGAATATCCTCTGCTACCTTTCACCTTGGTGGGAACTAAGCAGCAGCTCAGCACCACTCATTCCCTGTGTTGCATCATGGAGGTTTAGGCTGATAGTGTGTAATATTTCTGTACACAACGAATAACACATTATTCAGCTGTGCAATGAGATGTGGATAGGTTTGATTTCCTGGGCAGAATCAGCTCTGTTTCTGAACTAGCTCATGCAGCCTCTCTCAGTGTGGTAGTGAGAAGTACTGGTGTGGATGCCTGTTGGTTCCCTGGGCTTAAGGGTGAGTGAGACTTCAGGACTGTGGCTTCATCACAGCCACAAAACTTGGAGAGAAAGCTAATTCCTCTCTGCAGGAATAGCCTCCCTTGTCTCCCTGTTATGATGCTGAACACAAATAGATGTTTATTGTAATACAAAGTGAGAAATAAGCATTACAGTAGTCTAATATCTCTTTAGATTAATACTGAATACCAGAAATGCTTCTAACTGTTCACTAGTAAGGTAACGTGAGGACTCTTACTTTCCTGTCAATGTTAATAAAGTGTGAGAGGTTTTGTTATTTAGCTTTTGATAAGCAAATCATTCCTTGCTGTCAGTTACACAGCACGCATAGAGCAACTTAGCAAGTTTTCATTGTCATTTGTTACAAAGAGAAGGAATTGAAAACGAACAACATACGGCACATACACACAAACACACATGCAGACCCACACAAATACAAATATATACATGCAAACAACCCACAGCCAACTGAACAAACAAAATTAATTCTGTCTGTTATTCCATGGTTATTATATCTTAGCCTTCTTTTTCAACAGGGAAAAAACCTGTAACTTGTTATTTTTCAAAGTTTAAAAAACCTCAAGCAATGATGGCACTTGTTACAAGTTATATCAAACAGTCATTATCCCTGAGCACACAGCTCTAGATACTTTTGGATAAATGACAGGAAAAGTCTCTACTATCTATATTAGTCTGACATACCATAACAATCACTGGGATGTGGTAGGGAAATCAGTGTGGCCTGGGAAACCATGATCCAGGTATTTGCCTCTCCTGCCTGTGACACCTGATCACGTGCTTGATCTTAGGAGAGTCACTCCACCGCTCCTCCTTTTCCCCTTTCAGCTGTCTCCTTTATTTATGTTCAACAGTACAAGAGTGAACCCAGTAAATCTTTCCTGCCGACTTTTACAGACATACCAGTTTGACTGTGTATCCCACCTCTCAAGGGTGGTGTTTGCCCAGTCACCAACAGTTTCTCCAGGCCTGGATGATGCTAGGGAATAGGGCTGGTTTTCGCAATGCAACACAAATGCAACTCCAGCCTCCAAGAAGGAGGTGGCAGAATGCTTTAAATTCTTCACTCTGCTAAATCAAAACTCTATTGATAAAGTAGAAACCAGAGCCTTCACCAAGCTTTTTGGTAGCTGAGGCAGAAGGCATTAAAGCATTTGCTTTTATGTCACCTCACTGGAAAATGTCACAGTTTACAGTGATGCTACAATATTTTGCAATGAAGAAAGACAGGTGACATAAATCAGCTACTAATTTTACTGTAGATGAAGCAATTATTTTAAAGAATTTGTGGTCAAGGTTTCTTGTCACTGCACTTTTATTCAAACTCACTTGAAGTAATGCTTTCCTAACCTCACTAAATAAAACTGGAAAAATCAAAAAGCAATAGATCTTCATTAGGGTCCCATATATATACGTCAGCCAAATCACTATCATTAGCAAATCAATCAGGCATATCTAACCTTGGTCCTGCATTTAGATATAATAAGATCATTAACTGTTTCATTTACATCATTATTAAAGTTCCCTGAACGCCCTTCTTTTGGCCATGCTTTTGCCAGTGAATCTTGTTTATTACTAGTTCAAGACTGAAGGCAAGACTGTGCTCATGTCACGTGGGTTCCTGAAAAGTCAAATGCCAACGCTTTTTCAAGGATGACCCAGATTACTACATTTTTCTTTTAGACAATAGCATCTTTTAGGGGAGAACTCAGAATCTTTCTGAACTAATCAGAGAAAAAGTGCTACGCAAGTTTGAACACACTCATAAAGATATGAACACACTCATTGATAGATATGAAAAAAGAGGATCAAGAGAAAAATCTCTATAGTCCTTGAACAGAATGGAAAAATTTGTTGTTGGTAAAAGAAAGTAAGTCTATCTTCCAGATTCAGTCAGTGGAAAGAATAGATAAAATGTCTAGTAACAGACCAGTCTGGCTGTCAGTAATTCTGTAGCAACTGTAAAACTGAAAAAGAAATATAAAGAAAGAGAAATCCAGGTCAAGAAACTAAGGATGAGTATAAAAGAACAGCACAAGTATGTAGGACAAAATAACTAAGGCTAGTGCACAAAGTAAGATAAAGAGATATAAAGGGTAGCATGAAAACACTGTCTAACTTCCTTGGCAGTAAGAGGAGGACCAGAGAAATCATTGGCCAGCTAATAAATGGGACAGGAAAGCTAATAACAAAACATGCCAAGAAGGCCGAAGTGTTTAATGACTTTTATTGCTTCAGTCTTCATTAAAAAGCCTGACTGTAATCAGATGGTTGACACAGTTAACACCAGCCACAAAAGAGTAAGAACTCAGGCAAGAATAGGAATAGAAATGTTTAGAAACTGCTTAGATAAATTAGATTTTTTCAGATCAGCCAGGCCTGTAATTCACTCTAGGTTACTTAGGGAACTGGCTGAACAATCCTGAAGGCCATGGTAATTATCTTTGAGAATTTGGATGATGCTGGGCTAGAAAAAGGATGACAGAGTGCCTATTAAAAAAAAAAAAAAGAAAAAAAGAGGACACAGTGTCCCAGCTGATCTGATTTTCATTTCCCAGAAAGATCCTTGGACAAGAGATCAAATGATGTGCAAGAGAGCAGAGTGATAACTAGTTATCAATGTGATTTGTCAAGACCAGATCCTATCAAACCAGCCTGTTTGTTTGTTTGTTTTTCCTATGACAGGGTAACAAGTCATGTGGATAGGCAAGAATTTAGTAAGGTTTTTGACACTGCCTCAAATGGCATTTTCATAAGAACCCAGGGAATTGTGGTCTGAATCACGGGCCTCTAACTTCACTGGGCTCAATGAAAAACAATGCCGAAAAACATGCTACACTGCTTTCCATGTCAGATTTGGTTCGAAAGTCTCATGAGCACTCTTGCTACCCAGAAGTCATGGCTCTGGGACCACTGATTCTTGACAAGGCTGCTGCAAAATACTCACAGTACATCTTGGAAAATGATAGCCAAGAGCCCACTGTCAGTAGTCTAGTATTGCACTGAAAGGATTTATCAGGTAAGACTCTGTAAAAGGCTGTCCTGGGGTCCAGATCCACTGTTATCATTACAGTGACTTAACTGATGGACTAGAGAGCACATGTTTTAAATCTGCATATGACTCTGAGCACTGACAAATTGAAAGTGTCTTGGAGGACAGGCCTGAGAAATTGGAGAAATGCTCTAAAACAAACAGGATAACACTGAATATAAACTGACAAGTAGATAGAGCTAAATGCCTCCCGGAATACTTGATAGGAAATGAGAGGAGAGGTAGCAAAGATCTGGGAATTGTAGTGGATCATGAGCTCAGTGTGAGTCAGTAATGGCATCCTGTTGTGAAAGAAGCAAATATTATTCTGGGATACATAAACAGAAGAGTTGTACAAAAGACACATGAGGTAATCCTTCTATTGGTAATGTATCCAGCAGGAAAACACTTCCAGTTTTGGGTACCACACTTCAAGAAAGATTGCAGAAAGTCCAGGGGAGAGAAAAGAGCCTGGTCAGAGGTATGGAAAACACGCTCTGTAGGGGCAGGTGTCGAGAAATTCATCTGCTTAATCTATGCGGAGAAGGCTGGTGAGAGTTGTGCCTGCCAGGCTTTGAATAAATAAAATGCTGCTTCAATGAGGTGGTAATAAACCTTTCTGTCTCTATTCATTGTGTATAATACAATAAGTTATAAGCTTAACAAAGATTTAAGTTGACTTTTAGGGAAAGTCTTTTCTCTAAAATAGATTATTTAAGAAGTAGTAGCATCCCTCTGATGGGAGCCATTAAGACCAGACTGGTGAAATACCTGCCAGGAATGCTGCAGGTAGAGCTGGTCTTGCCTTGGACAGATTGATAGATTATCCCCATTTTCTTTGTTTCTATGGTAATGGGTTGTTTTTTTAAAAAAATCTGAGTTCAGATTGGTACATATTTACCATAAACAATCTCTGTACTTGTCATGAATACAAACTATGAAGATGCAGTATGTGATATTAAACTTGTTGGTGCATAAATCAATGTGTAAGTCAAGCATATGGTTAGTCTAAGTGCATTCACATGCTAAGTGCATTCACTTGTTTTGGTAAACTCCTACTTTCTTGCATTCAAAAAGCCAATTGCTGGCAAAGGATGGCCATGGACACAGGGTGCCCCTGCTCCTCGCTGTCCTGGGTGCTTTTCAGGAGAGGGAGATAACTGGTGTCAACATTGGCAGGAGTTGTCTCAAGCACTTCTTTGGTCCTGGCCTCACAGGCTGTCATCCTAGTGGGTCTGGGGAGATGGAGGGACAGGCCAGGTCCATGTCTCCTGCCCTTTCTTTCCACACTGCAGAGATATCGGACAACCTTTGAAGAGCCTGTGTGATCACAAAAGTGGTGGTAGCTGAAGTTAGCCACGTACCTGTGGATGCCCAGGTCAGGCAGTGTATTTCCCTACACCCCACAGAGTGAGTCAGTCCTGCTCTGCCCCTCCTCAGTCCTGCTCTCCTCTCAGACCAGTGCTCCAGGTCCCACCAGCTGCAGCTGGTGTTGCATCGCAAGGCTGCAGAGGGGCAGAGTCAGCTCACCTTAGCCATCCAGCCAAATGGTAACCCACCGAAAGAGGCTTAACCTGCATGAGGAAGATGGGTCAGCTCCCCCAGTACCTGCGTGGTCATTAGGTCCAGTGCGAAGATGAGCGTAGAACCTGAAGCCAGATGGAAACAAATGCACTGGATTGCTTCTTCCATTGGTAGTCTGCAGTTAGATAAGGCTAAAGTGATGTGTAACAGCAAGTGCCCTCACTTTGGCCTGAAAAGACAGACTTTGGTTTTGTAGATGGCTAAAGGTTGTGAGCCAGGAGCTGTAACACTCAGCTCAGTAGGCAGAGTGTTCTTGTTTTGCTCTTTATTCCAGCGGGCGATGCCAAAGTTTCATTGTTTATTTGGATTGTTTTTATCTTATCCGATGTATTTTGCTCTAGGCAAAGACACAGGCATTAAGTCAACAAAAGGACCTAGGTGTTGCAACACTGAGTGTTGGAGCCCTTTACTGTTAGGCGCTGTGCCATGTAGTGGAATCCTGAGCCCCATCTGAAATACCCGGGCTCCCTAAACAAAGCGTGGGATTTAGCACAATGATTTATCTCTAAGTATCACATGGGAATGTGTCTCTGCCATTTAGCCATTTATTATTTCCCAGCCAGGAAAGTTAGAGAGGAGGAAACAGTGTCTCATGTGACTTGAGAGAACCTTACACCCACTGAATAACAAGCAGTGCTGGGGGAAGGGGTGGGGGGAAGTGAGCAGTTCGGAAACTGCCTAAAGGCAGAAATTTGACACAGAGACTATTTGGCATAATTTCCTCAAGAATAGTTAGACTGATGGAGGAGAAGAGGGGTTCCTAAATGATTTGTGAGCAGAAGGCAGGGTGCTAAGCTATTTACATAATTTATTCATAACAGTTTGTTCAGCAGGCTCTGCCAAGGATGTGGATACTGGACGCTTTAAATGTTCCCCGCGGGAGGAGTGAATCTGACTGAGCTGAGCCAAAGGCTACCGCCGTCTCCAGGGACCTTTCTGTCTCCCACCAGTTTTGGATCAAGCAGTGGGGCTGGTACTGCTTCATCCCCTGCACTGAGTTTGTACCTGTGCAGAGGAGAAGCTGGGCACTCCCATACCCAACCCATTGCTGGGCTTCCATAATTTTCTTTTATTTTTGTATTTGCATTTGCCCTCTGTATTGTAGGCTAGTACCACAAGCTCTCAGGCAGTGCACGCTCAGGGACTATAACATCAGCAACTATCAATTATGAAATATTCTCAGATGCCTTTGACTGCCTGAGCATACTCAGAACAGTACTGTTCTGCATGGCTCCATACAGCAAGTGAATCCCAGATTGTGCTGGGAACAGGAGGGTCCCTCACTGCCCTGCCACTCCCTCCTGCTTTCTCTTTTTTGCTATGTGAAGTCGCATGGAAATGAATTAAATGCTTGTACTGAGCATTTCAATGGGACTTCACATAATAAAACAGAAACTCAGTAATATTACCTGTCAGTGGGTCTCTGGGAAGCATAAAGGCCCCTGCCAAGTCCTGCTGAATCTTGAGCAATCTGTGCGCGGCGTCGGCATGGCAACCCACAGATACAAATTCCATGCATCATTTGTCTGGGGACTAGTCTCTCTCCAACCTTCAGCCTGGAGCTCGACACTGGCCAAGTGTCTAGTTAATCTGAGTCATTGAATTGCTGGAAGGAACTATAGGGTTAAACTGGGATAACCTAAATAGGCTGATAAAAGGCTATTCAGTATGAGATGCAAGTGCCCAGCATCTCCCAGGTTTTAGCCCACATGCTCTCGAGTCCTGAGTTGAACTTAATCTAAAAGAATAAAGGGTAGGCACTGGAAATTCCCCAAAAACTTGGAAAGACACTCAGTGTGATCTTAGTCTCTGCAAGAGCTGGGAAGATTTATTTTAGAAAGAGGTTCGGATGTTTAAATATTATTTGGAAGTGTGGTTTCATTTTGTATGTACAGTGGTTTGTCCTTAGTTCCTTTCCTGTTCTATAATCTCCTCTGTTTCTTCAGTGTAATTAGCCTGTTGTTTTCAAAAGGCTGCTGATTGTGTCTCTTATGCATGTGTGAATTGAACTCATTATGCACTGACTTCGTTCCCGGGCTCTGTGTGTGTGTTATGTATGCTGCCTGTGTGGTGCTATCCCTGACCTGCACGAGAAGGAGCTTTGCAGGATCAGAGCTTTGCTGAGGAAGAGGATAACTCGACAAACTCTTGACTCAGCAGCAACAAGCCTGGGAGCCCTGGCTGATGGCTCTGAAGTCATAGCCCCCTGTCCTGAAAGCATCTGAGTCTGTGTCCCCAGGCCAGTCTCACAACTGTGTTTTGGGTAGTGTCTGAGGTCCAAGTGCTCAGCAGATGTACTCCAGTGTCCCTTGCAAGATCATCTAAAAGACAAGTCCTTGCAGAGGCTTGTTGTTTCTAGGTTCTGCTCCACAGCAAAGCCTTACCATATAAGCAGTGGAAAAAAACAGTTTCTCGTGCCAGCATGGTACAATTATCCTGGAATAATGGTCCCTGAGAACCTATATCAGGGCTTTTAGGCTCTAAGTCCTGCTTTTGTGGGTGCTCTATGGGAACAAGCTACGACAGGGCTTTCAAGGGGGTTTTACAACTCCATGAGTCTTTGGAAAATCTGACATGGTTGGTTGCCTCAGAGCCGTAGGTCTTACAGTTGTGGGTTCCCAGAGCTGGCATTGCTTGTCTGATGGAGTTCTGCCTTTTGGACATGCTGACTCCCAGGTGACCTCAGGTCTGCCTTTGATCTTCTGAAACTTTGAGATCATTTGGGTTCAGCAAATCACCATTTCTGGCAAAACTTTGTATTGCCCCCTGACTTCTGACTAGCAGTACTTCAGAGCAGTACACATTTACTGGGGGAGAGTGTTCAAAGGAAACAAAAGCTTCCCATTTGGCTTCTCAGTATGCTTTGAGCTAAGTTCTGGGGAGCTGCCTTGTCAAAGTGCAACATCCTCGTTCTTCCCAATCCAATACTGTGTGTGGCCTGCTACACCCTCACAGCTCCCATTAAATATGACAAGTGTTTTCAAGTCACATGTCTCCTCAGCATTAAGCTTTTAATTCAGAGAAGTGTAGAGAAGATGCCTTTCCTTCATGTCTCTTTCGTATCACTCAGTTCTTGAAGTGTGAAAGACTAGCAAGTATGGATATGTATTGTAAAACACTCTCAAAAAGCTCCCTAGTTTTCCTTTATGAAATGATCACTAGTCCAGTAATGCAAAGAAACTAAAGAAATTTAGATCTAGGTTATGATCAGGAGCAGGGAGGAAAGCAAAGAAAATTTTACCCCTTTTGTCACTCACAGGAAATCTGTTTACTTGGTCTCTGCTTAGGGTAATGTGAATTTTGTCCTTAAAGAATGAGCATTCATTCATTTGGTGGAGAAAGTCAAAGTCAATGTTAATGAGATTGCTCCCCCCATGCAGGGAGGTACTGTAGCTGAAATGAATGTTATCAAACATAAGTACCATCTATGGATGCCAGGCTCCTATTCTGTGTTGGCATGACAACTTTCAAACTGATACTTGTTTTAGCGGCTAAGCGATCAGCCAAAGTGACATTTTCTTCCTGAAGACAGCTTGACAATCTAGCAACTTCTATTGCTGTGTTACCACTAAAATGCACAGTATGAATCAGCACAGTCACTTTATATTTTCATAAGTGAGAGTGATAAAGTATATTGCTATGTAAATACAGGGTATAAATTCTTCTCAGTCCTTCAGTACCAAGAGAAGAAGAGTGATGGACAGCCACAAAGGGAAAATGTTTGCATCATAACGGTTCCTGTTTTTCTTTTATGGAGCTCATTCATATTGCCTACAGAAATTAACAGCATGGCAAGGGAAAGAGGGATGTAGACAGCAACTGCCATTCCTGTTATCGTGTTGCCATATCAACCTTCAGTTCGATAATTAAATAATGAGTTTCTATAAATATGAATCATGCTTTTTAGAAGGGAAGGACTCTCAGGTTCTTGCTAGACAAGAATGCAGTAGGATCTCTGGGCTCAGGATTGAACCATGCTTGACTTGCAAGTACAAGCCATTTTTGGAATTAAATGTTTTTTTTTTTATGAGTAGGAAAAAGTAATCAAAAGGCTTACATTTACAGTGACATTTCTGTTAGTAAATTACACCTTTAACCTCAAATTATCAGCATTTAAGAACTTGCTTAGAAGAAGCTGAGCCTCTGAGAACTTGTGAGGTAGGTGAGATCAGACCTATCTATCACACCAGAGACTCACTCCTGCTCTGCCTGATGTTTTTCATACACTCACCACAATGCCAGGGTCTTCCTCCTGGGCTGTGACTAGTGCAGGTGCAGTGGGTTGGACTGCTGGACAGCTTCTTGGGCGAGAGGTGCATGGAAGAGCAGAAGAAACGTGACACTGCAAAAATAACCAGGCTAAAACTCCCAGGGTCCTTGCAGAAAAGGTGTCATCTTCCAGCACAGCCGGAGGCACAGCCGCTCCCCTGACTCACGAGTGCATGCAAGTGAAGGCATGTCCATGACTGCATATACAAAAGTGTTTCCACCATATGATCTGTTCCCGGTCTCATGGGCCAGTGTGAATCATCCAGAAAGCTAAGAGGCTTGGGAGGTGGTACACTCCAGCCTTTGATGAGGTCTGATCCAGCCAAAAGAGCATCAGTCTGGGACTTGGAATGGCGACACACATTTTCCTTCCTTGGCTATGGTCATCTGGAGGGTGATTCAGCTGTCTCAATGTAATGCCCTTTGAAAGACTCCAGGATATTCAAGCTATGCATGTGAAGCTGTCATGTCTGAGTCCCACAGTAGACCCATAGCCTTCTTTCTGGATCAGCAACTGGAGGTACAGTGTACACTTCAGAGTATCTCAAATGTGGGGATTTGACACCTATACATATTAACTGAATTGCATCCTTAACTTAATCAATTTCTACTTTTTTTTTTTTTTTTTTTCCCAGGAATGTGGGTGTTGCTCCCTACAGTATTAAGAGACTGGTAGTCTCAATAGTTTAGGAACTGTGGTGTCCTTTTAATATCTTCATAGCATTAGACATTGGTGAGTGGAGGGATGCAGGGCATACCAGTACCACTAATAGCCTTACAAATTCAGCTGTTCCACTTCTGACATCATGGCTAGTTTAGCTATTTCTGCAGGGCCCTGCCAGTGCTCAGGAAGACCTGGCATATGGGGGCACTGTCTACTCTTGGTGGAGGAAGCAAAGAGCAGAGGTCTTTGAGCTACTTCAGGCCAACTGGTTTGGGGTGCTGGTGTTACCTAATGAAGCCTGCAGGAGGTTAGGAGGGTTTTAGCTCACGTCCAGCACCTAGATAGAATGCCTTGACTATCTGTGGACTGTTTGATTAGTCAATCTGGCGAACTGTGCCAATGTAGGCTTACCATTTGGGTTGTCTTCTTACTCCAGGGTGTCTTGCCTGGGCTTCTCAAAGTTGACACACCTGTAGACTTTTAAGAACCAGATACCTAATTCAAGCTGGCTTGACAATGAGACAATGAGACTTAGACATAGAAGTCAATTAGGTCATGCGAAAAGAATATGACAAACAATGCTTAGCATATTTTGAAAGTGCTGTGGCTTACACAGTCACAGAGAAGTGTCATAACCACAGTTGTTCTTCTGCCACTGCATTGCCCGAGTGTCAGTAGTGAAAATGTTACAGCTTAAGCTAATGCCTGGGGTAATGTCCAATGGCTCTGGAGAGCCCGTTCTCTGGATATTAAGCCTGGAGAGAAACTATCCTTGTTACTTGTCCTAGCCGGTTTAATACCATCACAAATCACAACACCTTGTTCATTTTCCTGTGTAGAACTTTCAGTCTGTTTGTGCTTTTGTGTGGAGGTGCAAATGAGGTATAACGGTAGTTCTGTTCTTCAGAGGTACAAAGCAAGGGTATGAAAGGCCATGAGACACTGAAAAACTGGAATAATGAAGGCTAGAATTGAAATGTTAGCTGAATGCATGCCTGATGTTCAAAAGCTCACATCAAGACTTGAGAAGATTTTCACAAAAGATTGTTTTATTCTTCCCAACAGGAGTTACATTTTACAGGACAGTGCCATTAAATTTGTTTCTCAGACAGTAAAGAACAGGATATAGTTTACAACAGAGAGCTACCAAAGGCAATCCTTCCAATGAAGAAGGCCATGGAAATCTGGCCAGCAGCAGAGGTCTCTCCGAAACAAGTGTGCCACGGCTCCTGTCCTCAAACAGAGTTGTTGGTGTTCTGCATAAACTCAGAAACCCTTGTGAGATGCACATCATCTCCCAGCGGGACTGGAGGAGTTGAAATCTGGAGCATTTCCTAAGGAAGAAAATATTCGGAGTCAAATGAACATAAATCTCGGGCCTGAAATGATTCAGATTATAACCTGTGGAAGCTCGAAGACTGGGACTATTATCAAAGGAAAGAACAAGAGACGAGAGATGAGATCTCTGTTGTGATGCAGCAAGCAAATACTTGCTCTGTCTTGTTGGCAATGACGTTCAGAAACTTAGCTAATAATAGCCCAGCCTTGATATCAGAGAAATCAATCCTCACAGACTGAGCTATCACCAGATCTGATTTGTGTACAAGATGTTTAGAACTGCAAGAACAAGTGATATGAGCCAAACGAAATGTAAAATGTGACAAACTGTTGGATCTCTCTTTTCCTACTATCACACCCCGGTAAAAGAATGGCACCTGTAAGAATGACTATTTCAGTCACCTAAGTACTGTCACATGCACACTTGCGTACAAGGATACTTGACCAGTGCAAAATAACTTTAGTCAGAGAGCTAATGGTTGTCCTGATATGACATTATGCTGTTTAACACAGTTGATGACAAGGATTTTTGCTGAACTATATATCTGTCTTATACCTACATATGAGTAATCAGTTGTGGAAATGTCAGAGAAGATGGAGGAATATGGTAAGGAAGAAAAAGTTAAGTATCAATCACATAAAAAATTTGAATGTCTGAGCCAAAAGAAGTGAACAAACGAATTAACCAAAAATGCACAAGTGAGCTATGTTCCCTTTGAATATATGCTGAAACAAGAACATGTTTGCTAATGCTATTCGAATGGTATCTTCTGTAGAGACAATCAAACTGCTTTTCAGAGAATGGTCAGGAGAGCTGGGGGAAATATAAGATGATGACCAGCTCCTTCCCAAAACCTCAAGGGGACATTGGCAGAATTTTAGGGGTCTAATTCCAGAATGGTGAGTCTGAAAATCCTCTTGACTGGCACTGAAGCACTGAAGCACTAGGATTGCCTTGATTTTGACTTTATAGTTCCCTAGACGGTAAGAACTGCTCTAATCTTGACAGAGCTGAGTAGCTCAGCACTGCACTCGCATTAATCGTGCTCATTGCAATCATTCAACAGTCACTGCATAAAATAGAGGCAGAGACCGTGGAATGGTGACCGCTACTCTGGCCCCCTGCTCTCCACCGACACTGCACAGTGATGTCCAGCGTGCTGTTACCTCTGCTCACTCCGCCCCAGACTTCTACCTTCCAGTCCTAACCCCCATGTAGCCTCAATGGTAGCGCACACCCCAAGTAGATAAGGGCTTAAATCCCTCTAGAAGGCAAGAAGCTGAAGTTGTGTGTCTGAGCTCTGGGGAACATGCTTGGCTGTTGCATAGAGCTCTGCCTCCACTTCTTGCATGGTTCAAAGGGACAGAATGGATTGACTGCCTGTGTCTAGCATGATAGCCTGGTATCTGCAGGTGGGCAAGGATCTGAGGTCTTTGCTCCTTACAGAGGTTTATCTCAGTTGCAGATGCACACCTGAACTGGAGGGATAAGTGACATTTCAGATAACACCTCCAGAACTCCTCTTGGCTAGCTGGGCATCCAGCACTTGGACTGGATGAATGTACATCCTTGTGCACCTGAATTTAAAGGGGACCTACTCCCAAAAGTGTCCGGGGTTGTCCAGGTACACGTAGCTGCAAGATCTCTCCAGCCAGCAAGCTGGTGAGATGGGAAGTGACTCAGAGAGAGAAAACACTGAAGGGGAGCTGCCAGGTGAGCAGAGACCTCAGACCAAGTCTGCAAGAGAGTGGTCTGCTTGACAAGATGCTGTTACTTTGCTTCTGAGTCACATCTGTAAGACACTGGTGGGGCTGAAGGTGGGGTAGACTTGTGCAGAGAGCAATGGGAAAAATAGAGGGAGTGGCTGGGAGAGCTACTTTCATAAGATGTTTTTTTTCGTGTACAGCACTCTGATTTTTCCAGTGTGTATCTATCTATATCTCTACTTATATATGTATCTATAACTGGATTGCAATTCTTCCATAAAGCGTACCTGAAAAGGTAATAGTTTCAATTTCTTGCCTGTTGTGCTTATCCAGCTCTGCCACAGTGTCTGGAAGTCTTAGCACTATGGTTAACTACAGATCAACATGTACAACTTAAGAAACATTTATAAAAAACAAAACAAAACAAAAAATAAACTGTAAACATGGTCTCCCAGATACTGAACCCCTTCAAAGATACTAGTATGTTAGCTAGTATGTTGTGATGTCCTTTTAACTTACTAATATAATTATTCTTTTCTGATTCTTTTTGGGATAATCGGCAAGTTCAGTCTCTCCTTCCACTGAACCTTGGCGAGGCCATTCTGTAAAGACTACTCCTGAGTCATCCTCCCTGCTTCCTCCAGCACCCTGCTTTGCTATAAGACAGCGCCAGTTCTTCTTATGGTAGTTCCAGCTACCAGGCTGGCTGCCTGTCTCCAGAAACTCTGCCCCTATTAATGCTAGGATAGTCCAGGTTCTCAGTTGCTTTCCCCTTTCACACAGCCTTAGCTTGGTCCTATTTTTTCTAGCCAGACAACTGTAGGGATGACCCTTCACATCATCCTAAACATGCTGCATTCAAAAGGGTGCTGAAGTTATCAAGAATGAAACTCCCGGGTGCCCAGACAGCGAGCACAGGCTGTGAGCTTCCTGGTACATTTTCCCATTTCTTTCTTTCTTTGTTTGTTTCTTAAATAAAATAAAATAACCCCAACAAACCTAACACACACCGTTTTTGATGTCAGGCAGTTCTGATGTCAGGAAACTCTTCTGAGCTTATTCAAAACTTGAAAACAACCTGACCTCAGTCTTCTACTACAGATATGTCTAGACTAGAATTTGTTCTCCTGTTGTAACTTGCATCTATTAGTTGTTTGCCAATTAGCTAGTGGAGTTGGTGAAGACATTTGCAATTGTAAAAGCTAATCTAAACATTCCAAGAAGATGTGTTGCAGCAGTCAGACATTTGTGGTTTACCTTCAGTTGCACACTGAGGTAACTCACAAGTGTTTGTCTCATGGAACAAGCAGTTCTGGACTGTTTAGACTTTGATTTATAAACATGTTAACCAACTTGAGGTAACTGGAAATCAATTAAGTTGGGCCACACATCAAAACCCATGTAATATCTGCATATTCTAATTTCAAATTGAATTTAAAGGATTGGTTAGTGCAGGCTCAGCAAAGTGGACACAGTGCCGAAGAATGGGAGATATATAGAATGCTTCACCCAGAAAAATGACTTTGAGGAGTCTGTTGGCTCCTGGGATAACAGCCTGGGGTCTGGCGTCCCAGAGAGAAAGTAGAAAGCTGGCTGATCATTGGAGAACCAGGAAGAGGAATAGGATGCAAGACTTCCCACAGTGGATAACAAATGCATACTGTAACGTAGTGGTTTGAAGAAGTAGGTTAAAAATTGGTATAATCCTTTCGTAGAAAGAAAATAACTGGCCCTAGAGGTCTGTTTTATTTAATGGATAAAACTAGAACAGAAATCAATCTCTTAAGATAAGATAAAGGAGGCAAAAAAAATCAGCCACTATTTTTTTTCTGCAGAGAGGGCAGTGAACCATAGTGATAGCCATTGGATTTGTCACTGGGGGCAGGTATGATGGTAATGCACGATCAACATGTTTTGGGATGGTATAGCTTGATTACAAAATGAGATCTACTTTACCTCATTCACATCAAGCAAATATTTCAGAGTAAAACTAGCAGCCAAACATAGCTGGTGCTGATAGTATTGAAATAAAATGGATCATAATGTACATACTGCTCAAATAAATGTTTGTATTGCGACAAATTGAGCATCCTCAGCCATTTGTTTTCCCTCTATAGAGAACAATTAGAGGATAAGGTGTTAAGAAGGACATACGAGGCAATAAATGGTTTTCATGGGTGCTTAAACACCAAAGGGAAGTGAAAATGGACTCAGCAGTCCCTTTCTCCACTGTAGGCACTGTCATTATTATATAACAAGTCACAGGATGATTTATAAGGTTAAAAAAAGAGAAAGAAAAGTGTTGTGTCTTTTTTTTTTTCCCGATGAGATTTTGAAAGTCTCTTGCAAAATCAGCTTAATGCCAAAACTCAAGTTTGTGCCTTAAGAATATAAATTCTGGGAGACCAAATGAATGGTATGGGAGGTGAAGCATCCAGTGGGGACCTGAGGAACTAAGAAAAGCCAGTGGGGCTAGGGCTGATGGGACATTATGAAGGTCAAATTAGGATAATCTCTTCCCTCCCATGCCAGTGCTCTGGCCTCCCTGCACCCAGGCTGATGTGGTTTTGTTTGCAGAGGGAAAGACTGTAACCTGTCCCCTAGTATCTTGTGGCCCACATCAATGGGGTGGTGGCTCCAACCCAATAATGGATTGTGGCCAAAGAGGAAACCTGGGTGCAGGTGCCTTCTCTCTCTTTGCACCCTTTGACCCCAACTTTTCCCTTTTCCCTTTGACAGAAGCTAGAGTAAAGAAAATTAGTTTTGATGTCTTGGGAAAAGTGAGGAACGTCACCAACCGGGAGAAGGAGAGGGAGAGAGGAGTGGCCAGCCTCTTTGCTCCCTCCTTCTCACTGCACAGGTAGCACTGAGGGGTGGTTTGGCAGAGGAGCACAGCCACTGGGCAAGTAGCAGCCCTGGGCAACTGCCTCCTCTGCCATGTCTGTGTTCTGATCCTGCCCTGTATCCCTGCTTTCTCAGAAATAATTACCCGAAGACAGAGCTAAAATCAATTAGCTGATCAAGGGAGTGACCTGTGTGGAAACTCAGTGATGTATCTGAACTTAGACTATGTCAATAAAAGCTTCAGTCATAGCGCAAGCTGAGCCAAGAGTGAGGTACGTTTTCCCATAACTTCATGCATAGCCAATTCCTTAAAATTGAACAGCCATGTTCAGCCCACTTTAGGACGTAGTCTTTTCCACTCTGGCTACATATTTCTATGGTAACTACTCTTACCCGGCACGTCTGTGTATGTATGTGTGTATGTAAATAAATAATAGATAAGGTACTAGTACATGGTGCTGAGAATGCGTCAGTTCCTCCGTTGTGTTGCAGATGTCTCCTGTTGCGTGCTGCCAGGACTGTTCTCTGTAAGGGTCTGTAAAGTCCACATTTAGCAAAGACTCAGAGTAAAGGGGTGGGGTTTTTTGACTCAAAACCTTTGTTGTGGTTTACCAGCAGCAGATCATGGCTGCACTGGGCTGGAGGGGAACAGTCCACCCTCTGTTGCAATGCCAACAGGGAAAACTGGAGCTTCTCCGATGCCTAATGCACAAACCAGGCAGCGGTTGCTGTTTGGGACAGACCAAGTCAGTCAATGCAGTCACCCTGTCTAATGCAATAAGGAAGAACCGCTTCCTAATTTGTCAGATTTTGGAGCTGGTACATGAAGTAAGGCAGCTTTTCTGTCTCTAATAATAATTAAAAAATCATCAGGAGAAAAAGACATTTTCTCCCATGTTTCCATATTGCTTGGCCCCATGAATCTCCCTTCTCACTGGACGAGGTGGGAGCTGAGTGGTGCAGCCAGGACATGTTTGGCTGTATGGAATTCTTTTTTCATTTCTTGGATAATTTTTTTAACTTTCTCTGCTTTTCTTGCTTCACATTTTCCACAGCATAATGGTCTGAGAAGTAACAGGCTCTGTCATGCCTTTAAGATGCTAGAAACTTTCCGCTTGCCTCAGAAGTCTGTATCTTAAGGAAAGGGCCTTAGACAACAAGATCCAAAAAACATTGAGTTGTATAACATCAAGGTCAGGCAGAATTTGGCACTGGTGTGGGGGATTACACCTCACTCGTAAATGCAATCCCACCCACAGCAGCCCACCTAACCTATCCACCTTTCTGAGAAACTGGAGATACTTTAAGTTGCAGCAGAAAGCTTCTTTAGCTTCCTTAATTTCTGTTGCAGCTTTTGCCCTGAGGTCCTTTCCTTTTGGCTGAGCTAAACAATCAGGTATCTGCTTTCTGCCTGGAGCCATTTATAACTCACAAAGTAGGTGCTCCTCCGCCTCGCCTCCGCCTCGCTCCCCCAAAGGGCATCCTATGAGATGTGCTCCCAGAGCGTGCTGCTCTGCTGAATTCAGGGAAAAGGCACTGCAGTTTTGGCTGCTTTAACAAAAACACCCCAAACCCACAGATAAAGAGTAGATCTCTGTTTTGTATATGGTACCTATCAGAAAACAGAGAGGATGTGGAAGACATGAGTTTAATTTTTTCTTCTTTTTCATGCAGTACTTTTCCAGAACTAAGAGGACGGGCAGAGTTAGAGACAGAGACATAAGTTTCCCCTCTTTAGCTGATTAACCTTGCAATTATGCAGTGGGATCAGACTCTGTTCTTCCCATAGAATCATAGAATAGCCTTGGTTGTAAAAGACCTTTAAAATCAAGTCCAGCCATTAACCTAACACTGCCAATTCACCACTACACCATGTCCCTCAGCACCACATCTACACATCTCTTAAATACCTCCAGGGATGGGGACTCTACCACTGACTGCCCTGGGCAGCCTGTTCCAATGCCTGACAACCCTTTCAGTGAAAAAATTTTTCCTGATATCCAAACTAAACCTCCCCTGGCACAACTTGAGGCCATTCCCCTCATCTTCTCCTGTCTGTGTCTGAAACACAAAGTTTCTGGGTGGACCCCAGCTGCAGTGGGAGCTCCCTCTCCAGCTCCTCCCTAACATGGCTGCTCTTGCAGCTGGGATGCTGGGGTGTGAACCAGGGTCCCCACCAGTGGGGCAGCAAACCCAGTGCCATGGTCCCAATTCCACGGGACTGTCAGCAGCAGGCAGATCCCAGCATCATGGGCTATGACAGCAAGGCCACAGCAGTAGGGACTGAGCTTTTGATGGAGGTGCCCGTAGGATGGCACTCGCGGCCAAGGGACACCCAGGCTGTGACTCCCCATTGCTTTCAGGCAGCTCAGCTCAGCCAAGGCAATGCTGCCTCTGGGTGTGCACAGTAGCAGAGCTTAGAGATTTAAAGCAAATCTTCAGCGCCTACAGCCTCTCAGGTGCCTAAACAAGTTAGGTGAAGTTTTTTTTGGCTTGCTGTCCTCTATGTAGGCATCTAAATTCTGCATAAGTTGCACTTTAGGTGCCTTGCTGTTTTCTTTGGATTTTGCCGTTAGCTGTGAGCGGGAGCACAGGTTTGCTCTGGCACGTGCTGTAGTAGGACAATGTCACCCATTGACTACATCCCAGAAATCCACTCCCTGTTGCCTCCTCTTCACTCCCAGCTCTTAAACCTTGTGACAGTGATTACAAAACTCTACCTACCATTCTGTTACTGCTCCCTTGCAACCAAGCCTTTGAACGTAACTTCCCGGTTGTTTGATCCAGTTTAAATCCACATCTGCCAAAATCATTCTCTCACTGGTAAAAACTCCACTTTCTACTCAGCTTCTCCACCCTTTCCATATATATACATATGAGGATCATTCTTCAGTCTGGATTATTTGTTTACTTTAATAATACGCCCATTAAAAGTGTCACTCTTCTCTTTGAGGTGCCACTATCCATGCCAGGCTGCTGCAGAGCCAGGGAGCAGCCAGGAGAGAGAACCAGAGGGATTTCCTTGATTCAGGATTTGGGTCTGGCATGACACAGGCTATGAAACCTGGGTTTGTATGATAACAGTCTGCACTTGTTTAATGATGGCTCCTTCCCCCTACAGTTGGAGATCTCTGCAAGCTTTATTTTACCCTAATTAATTTTCACTCCTCTCTGCTTTCATGGTTGACCTTTTCCATCAGGTCTTACAGAACAGATGAGTTGTCTGTGAAACTGAGGTTGTTCAGTCATTATCCTGTATAGCTGTGCTCCTTTCCTCTTCCCCAGGGAAGTAAACCCATTGAAGCAAGCTGTTTAAGATATTTACTAGGGAAACTGTGAAGTATTTGGCCTTGTTTTTCAATTTAAATATTCTGGCACACAGAATAGGCCAATTAAAGCCCCGTTTTCATGGATATTTTATGCGCAGTCCTTGTATAGACGCACATACAATGTAAGCCGTTGCTTTTTTTAGATATAAGTGCTACACCGTAATAATCACTTATCATCGCTAGTCAAAAATAATTCTAAACAGACTCAGATTTTTTTTTGCTGGGAGAAACATTACTTACCAAGGGAAGAGTGCATGGAGGGCTCTGCCGCTTGGGAAATGGCAAATTGAGGCATTTAATTCAAGCAGAAGTTATTCGTATTGTTGTTGTTATTTCTGCACAAGTCCTCCAATTTGTGCAATAAATTAGAAATAATACAAGATCAAGAGGTTTTATAATGGATTTAAAATTAAGACAATTATTATAGTATCAGTTGCCATTGTCACATAACTGCAGTAAAGTGATACAGCAGTAGCTCACCCCTGGAAACTATATTTGGCGTGGGAATCTTCAGCAGGGGTGCTAAAGAGTCAGAGGAATTGTGAAAGAAATGAGTAGAGAAAATGGCAGAACTGTCACGGAGGGAACAGAAAACACAGGAGACTCTGCTCCTAACTGTCCCACCTCTGAGTGTACTGTTTTCTTACAAAACCTTTTTATTCCTCAGTGTACTTCTCTGGGGACTAGCCTTTAGAATTTGGCAGAGCCAAACCATGGTAGCCTTCGAGTGGCTGGTTTGCAGTTTATACTGCCTTTGTGCCTTGTTGGTAAATACAGTAATTGCTTGTTACGATTTCTGTTTGTTCTTTGTAAATATAATGACATGTTTTTACAGATAGCTACAGATATATATATAGTCTAAATGACTTAATTAAGAAAAGTAACTTCCTCTGCCCCAAATATTTCAGTACTGAAAGATTTATTCATGGAAGTAGGCAAAATAAAATCATGTTAGTAGACAGTTCACCATACCTGGGAGATTCAAAATTATGTATATATATTTTTTCATCCTGAAGAATGACTGGAGATGTGAAATTATATACAAGTATGACTCCATCATCATTAGGAGGAAACCAGTCTCATTTAACAGCGGCCGGGAGGGGATGAACATTTTATTCAGCCAAAAGAAATGGCAGATAAATTACATCTCCCTGAACTTGATCAGGACAAGGAGCATGTTTCATCTTGTGAAAGGCTGTGTAATATCCTTAATAACCACAGGAATTAAGACTTTATTCATATATTTCATATAGAGCTTCACCTCCATCAAGGAAGGAACATTCAAAACCAGCCCATGGGGAAGAAGAATATCCTGATTAACGTTGCTGCTGTGTTTCCCTCCGAGGCTGTGGCTGTCTGAGCAGCACCAGGACGTGAAGCCAACAAAGAACTCAGTGTCTCCCAGCAAACCCCATATCATTATAGTAAAATTACTCCTTGCAGGAGAAATAAGGCATTCCAATAAAAGTGCCATTTTGTCAGGGCTGCTGTTGGCACAGCAGCGCCAGACAGGGATCCCAGCTCTTCACACCCATAACAAGGCTCGTTCCAGTGCTGGCAGGAGGCTGCAGTGTGGCTCCAGCCTCAGATGCCAAATGAGACCAGGAATAGCACTGGGTGGTTTGCTGTGTGCAATACTGGAAAAAAAAAATTGTATTTAAATCCAGTGTTTTCCGAAAGTAGCTAAAACTGGGAGGTTATAAATTATTAACCTGTAAGGCAGAAGGTTTAGGAGACTGCCACTTGTGTGTCCTGGAATAGTTTCTGCTACCTTTTTGGGATGGGGCAGAACCTTTCATTTAGTTATTGCTTTCCAGCTGACTTTGCAGCAGCTAGATTTTATCTAATCCTTGCAGCACATTTTCCTCTAGAAAAAACAAAACAAAACAAAACCCAAAACCCAAACCTATTTTTTACCTCATTATTTAACATTTGTTGTGTTACCAAAATTTTCATTACTTTTAGGTTAAACCCGTTAAATCTCCACCTGCCATGTCCTACCACTCTTTTGCAAGACCCTTTCCCATCAGAGAAGAGGAGGGGAGGCAAGACATGTAATCTGTGGTTAGAAACAACCAAGACTAAGACACAGAGGGTACTTAATACTATTATTAGTGCTCCTTTTTCCCTCTCTGAAGTCAATTATGTCCATTATGTCTAAAAAGAGAAATTACATTTGATGGAGAAATGTATCTAGCTGCTATAATTTACCTGTTAATGCCTAACAAAAAATTATTTTGCTTTAAAAATGTAAATTTTTAGTTACATAGTTGATTTGTGGGCTACTGGTTTATGAAGACAGAATACATAAGCAGAAAAAAAGAGATATACTGATCATAAGGAAAGCCAGGATGAAATTATGAAAACAAACCAACTTCTTTACGTTTAACCTAAACTCCTGTTTGCAATGTGAGCGACTTGAGTACGAGAAACTGCAGGACCCTGACAGGGTGAGGTTGTTACCTGCCATACTGTCCCTAGAAATGTGTGTGTGTATGTGTATTTATGAATAGGTATGAAGGAAAACGTGTGTGTATGCTTTCTGACAAGTAGCATACGATTGATTTTTATTTGTGTGTATTGTGTGTTAGAATGGTCAGATTAGAAACTACAGATAAAATCAATGACTTTTGCAACTGCATAGCTGAAATTCTAAGAGCTTCAGGGGTAAAAAAATTCAGAATTTTGTTGCATTAAATACGGAATGAAGTAATGCAATCAGTCAAATTTTCTTTCTGTTTTGCAATTTAATATTACTTTCTACTTACTTTATATTTGCCTTGGCTCTCAACAATTTTAATTTCTAATTTTGAAATTCAGGATGAACCAAACTGTTGATGGTCCAAGGTATTTCCTGAGATATTAGAAAAGAAAGTATAATATGTAAGAAATATGGCTACACAGCATATTTGAGGAAATAAAGATCGAGGTCCAATTATTGGTACACATAGGTATATCTGTCTTTATCAGCTCATCCTGTTTAGGCTATCTTCCCACAAACAGCTTAGGCATTAGTCTCACAGAAGCAATATATCATTCCCTTCTTCTGTTTATTTTTGGCACCTACAAATAGAGTAGAGGATATTTGTTTTTGTAACACCATAATGATGAAATAGATTTACTGGCTGCAGTCAAAGGAATGCTAAGCAGATATTCATTTGTTTAATCTCTGCAGGTTTGTCGTAAAAATTCATAACCATCTTGGACAAATTGTTAGGGAAAATTTGGACATTTGGGTTTATTGTTATGGGATATTTTTATAGCACCCAGAAAGGTGTGGGAGATACTGTGGGTACTGAGAGCTACAGAACAACCAGTAGAGAAAAAGTTACTAGTGCCATGGGCTTGGTGGCACAAACAAGATACCCCCAGCAGTGTCCCTGCAGGGCTTGTAGGATAGGTTGGCTTCACTCTTTGGCAGGTATTTTCCCGTGTGGGTCATCTTCAGTGAAAAATGCATATGGTAGGCAGGGTACCTATATGCCAGAAGAAAGAAATCACAGAGAAATTTTTACTTTTCAGCACCTAAGATGGAACCATAACCCCAGATTTGGGGTTCAGCTATATGATGCCTTTCTTCAGACAGGATGGGGTTTTTTTTTGGCATTAGCTTCCTTAATGCAAAGATACAGCTTTGATGTGGCAAAGATAAAGAAAAGCCACAGTCCCAGATCACCACTGATAACCATTATTTCTTTAACTATGAGCCCAGACTCACCCTGTCTAACTTTAGGCACTTAATGAAAGTGCTTGCAAGTCTGTACAGAAAGTGAATAACCTTCTGCAAAGAGACCTACAGCAACTGGGTTGTGGGAATAGGGAAAAATTATTTGGGATTCTGGAAAGTGTAGGATTAATGCCAGATTTACAATTAAGTCCAACACCTATTCCCAATGCACTCACACTTTTTACAGATGGGTCAGGGAAGACAGGAAACTCTGTCATAGTATGGAAAAAATCATCAGGAATCTGGGAAAGTGACATCAAAAAACACCAGGTTCTCCACAAATTGTGGAGCTTGCTGCAATAGTTTGATGTTTTTGTAAATTTCCTCAGGCGTTTAACATCATTTTGGATTCAGCTTATGTTACTGGTCTAGTCACTCGTATAGAGGGATCATACCTTAAGGAGGTGAACAATCCTCTTTTATATGCGTGGCTCAAAAAACTTTGGTATTTGGCAAACCAGAGGACCACACCGTATTTCATTACACATATTAGGTCTCATACTACTCTCCCTGGGCCTCTGGTGGAAGGTAATAGATGAGCTGATGCTCTTGCAGGAGTTGCTACGCTCCCCGATATATTTCAACAAGCTCGCCTTTCTCATGCCTTTTATCATCAGGGTATAGAAGCGTTGCGTTGCATGTTTCAAGTCACGCATGAGCAGGCATGACAAAATGTCCTGACTGTCAATCTGTAACTGTACAGCCACCATATTGGGGTAAACTGCCGGGGTTTAGCCCCACTTCAAATTTGGCAAACAGACTTTACTCACATTGCTGAATAATTTTGTCTAAAATATGTACTTGTATCTATTGACATCTTTTCTACTTGTATGTATGCTTTGGCACATACACGAGAGAAAGCCCGTGACATGCGTTGTCATTTGCTTTCTGCCTTTGCAGCCCTGGGAGTCCCTGCTCAAATTAAACCAGACAATGGTCCAGCATATGTTTCTCAAGCTACTGCTGCCTTTCTTCAGCAGTGGGGGGTGAAACATTGTACCGACATCCCACACTCTCCCACAGGCCAAGCCATTGTTGAACATGTTCATGGCACTCTGAAATCTATGCTACAAAAACAGAGGAGAGGGAGTGAGGGATGCCCTCCTCAGGAATGATTAAACAAAGCATTATATGTGCTAAATTTCTTGAACCGAGCTAATAATGATATGCCACCAATATATCGGCACTTAAGCTCTGCAACTCAATCAGTTCAAGGCAAGGACTTGGTAGAAGTCAGGGATCCAGGATCTGGTCAATGAGAAAACGCCGTTCCTCTGATAACGTGGGGAAGAGGTTATGCTTGTGTCTCCACAGATCACGGACCACAGTGGATCCCAGCGAGATGGGTGCGACCTGCCTTGTCATCATCATCAGCACCATCTTCACAGGCGGACTAGCCATCCCCTGGATTCCAAAGCAACCAAAGCAAAATGTATGGGTAACGCTCGCTAATGCAATGGGACAGGATGCACTATGTCTGTCAACTAGTTCACCCGCAAACCCATTTAGCACTTGTTTGGTGAGAGTCCCAGTAAAGAACTGGACTTCAGTTGTACCATCAACACAGTGGGGTGCTTATAAAAGCTGACACACCGATGGATGGGATGTGTAGGCACCATACCTCCCACGTGCCCCAATAGAACCACAAGAAATCAATTTGTTAGGCTCTATAAAAATGGATTTTTGTTTGTTTTTCAAGCATTCAGGAAAGGATCCCTCTCTTGTCCAGAATGTTAACTAGCCATTACCTGCCTACAGAAACGCATCGAGTTGGTGTAATCAAACGAGTGTGAAAGTTTCATGATCTACAGATAAGTCTTTCAGTCTGCCAACAGGTATCTTTTTCATTTGTGGGGATAGGGCTTGGGCCTCCATCCGCTCTCATATAGCAGGGGGACCTTGTAGTCTCGGATGATTGACACTCACTCACTCACTCCTAACGTATGTATGATATTGAACCATGCACGCGGCCATCAAGTGCACCGATCAAAAAGAGCAATAAATAAATTTGATAGTCAGTGTAATGACAAGATATCATTCTAGAATCCTACTGAAACAATATTTGCTTCTTTCTTCACACCTGGTGTTGCCTCCGCAACAGCTCTTACGCAATTAAATAGGTTAGGCTGTTGGCTTGCAAAACAAACTAACGTTACATCAGCTGCGCTTTCTAACCTGCTTTTAGATGTGGATTCAGTTAGACACACTACATTACAAAACAGAGCAGCCATAGATTTCCTTCTTCTAGCCCACGGACATGGATGTGAAGATTTTGATAGCCTTTGTTGTATGAAGTTATCTGACCATTCTGAATCAGTTCACAAAAGTCTAAAAACTCTGAGACAATTGCCTCAAAATTTGCAAGTAGATGGCGGATGGAATCCTTTTGCAGGATTCTTCCCTGGAGTAAGTCTCTGGGTCAAGAAGCTAGTAACTGTGGCTGCTGTGTTGCTTTTAGCCTTTCTTGGAATTCTTATATGTATACCATGTTTTTTTAAGCTTGTGCAAACCTTGATTGATAAAGCTCTGAAACAAATCTTGTAGGTGCAGCTCCAAAACAAAGAGGAGGGAGATGTGGGAATAGGGCAAGAAGACGTCAACCTGTCAGACATCGGCCTGCCAGCCCTGCGCACCCCCTGGGGCCAGCAGTGTGCCTTCGATCAGAAGCAAGCCCTGGAAGTGAAACAAAGAACTGCTGAGTTGTGCCGGAAGAACCAGCCGACCTGACCGGAAGAGTAGAGGACAATAGCAGCCTGGATTGGTGGGGGGTACTGTTGCAGGAATTGCGAGTGGTTAGAAAGTTAATTGGTCAGCTCGGCGAGAGATTTGTGTTGTCTCATGCTAATGGGTGAAGAAGTTGTAAACTTGTGCTAGCAGGTGAAGAAGCCTAGAGCTGTGTGTTGTCTAGTACCGGTAGGTCAAAGGTAGATAACTACTTAGTTGCCGATTCGCTAACTATGAGGTAATCGCTTGTGACCATTGCATAAATATGCACTGCTGTAACAATAAACTGTTTTTCCCTCCGACTTTGTGGAGAGACTGTGCCTTACAACGCCACACTGGGTTTCTCACTTGAGCACCTCAAGTAAAGCTCTTGAAGTGAAGGGGGCTGAAAGCTGGCTGGTGCCACAAGGCAGCCCTGAGTAGCAGGTCAGACCTGAAGCACTTCTGAGAGGCCTGCTTTATTCCTGCCTCCCTGAGCTGAGCAGGCTTGTCCTGCAAGCAAATCAACCCAAAGCTGAAGATGCAAAGAAATACAAGAAAAGAACAGCATGCTGCTCCATCTGCTTTGCTTGCAGTGCTACCACACTTTTTTTTTTCCTCACTGCTTGGAGTCTAACAAGCCCAGGAGCTACTAGATACTGCTCAGACTCAGACGAGCTGTTTTGATCTGTCACCTTCTGCTTGTCTGCAGCTCAAGTGCTAAGTTTCCCCTCCTGATATGTCTGTAGTAATTAGGTCAACCAGCTCCTGCTTCTACAAACTAATTGTCAGGGTTGTTCACCTTGTTTTCCTACAAAGAAACAAAACCAAGGTGGACAAGACACTCTGGAAACAAAGGGTGGCATAAGAAATAGGACTTATCTGCCTTTTTTTTTCTTCATGTCTGCTGTTTTTGTCCCTTTCTTAATATTGCATGTGATATTTCTTCCAGCATATTACAGATGACCTTGTTGTACATGTGATACCTATGGATTTACACCCCATTGAATATGTAATTTTCTTTTTTTTTCCCTTTTTTTTTTTTTAGGTTTGTTTCTTTCTGTTCCTTCACTGAGAATTTTGATTGCTGTTTTTTGTTTTCTTTAACCTTGCCACTAGATGCAGTATTGATGAGGAAGAAGCAGGCAAACATCTCCAGCTGCTGTAGACATGAACTAAGCTTCATTTTCCAGCTTATTAACTCTGACCTGAAGGGCACTTGTTGCAGTTACCTTTTTGAAGGTAATATGCAGTCTGTATAAAGTATTTAAACTTTACAGTTTCTTTCTACTTTTTCCCTTGAATACTTCTTTAGAATTGAATAAGACTCTACTAACAAAATAAGTTCTTGTTACTTTTATATATAAAAAAAATCACCTTATCAATACAGTAATATTTTGCAGAAATGTAAGGTTTCTGACAAATTTTTTTTTGCTTCAGATTGGTGACATGGATCTGTCCTGCAAGTGGTCTGATCATGTTACTATTTCCTGTCCCCACATGGCTGTCTCTTCTTTTTTCAGGTGTATAGTATCAAAGAGCCTTGGCTTCGTCTCACCGGAGAACTGGAAAATATTCTGCAATATCAACTTGAAGAGGAAATTCGTCTCTTCCTTCAAATTTATATTCATAAAGTGACAAAGGGAACTGAGGATTACGTACTTCAGACCGACACAGTGGAGCAGATTTTCAAGAACTTTTCTAAATTCCACCTGCAATTCTACAGGAACATTGTTATTGAGTTACATAGGAATGGTGTAGAGCCTTAACTGAAAAGAAAGACTCCACTGCTTTAAGTACTTTGCAGAGAAGTAATAAATGATGGCTCCTGTTTATAGAGCCTATGGTGTACATGGCATTGAGAGATGTCAGGCCATTAGAAACAAGTGGAAATAAAACTGAAACATTACCACTCAGCATGTGATATGCAGTAGATTTGAAATGTGGGAGGGATAATTTTTCTCATCAAATTTGGAGTAGAGTATAATGCAGGCCTTATTTTTCCCTCAGGTCATTTGAACATGTAAGTTTATTTGCTGCTGGATAGCATTTCACATAGGCAAACTTTGTTTATTTAAAAATATTTGTTATTTTCAAAAAAAATTGTTATATTCAAAAGAGTTTTCAAAAGAGTTGTCTCAGAAGTAAGAGAAGTTAGGTTTTTTTTATTTTAATGGTATTTGGGTTTTGTTGTTTTTTCTTTTTTAAACTGGTCTTGTGAATTACACATTTGAGTAATTTAGGGTTTAATTGTTATTTATTTTATCATTTATAATGTTAACATCAGTCAGCAGATATTATATGTGCTATTGCCTGTGATATCTGAATGACAGAGTTGAAAGATCAGGTTGACATTAGCAGATGATCCCATCTTGCAATCATGTAAACACATGTTTAGCTTTACATCCTTCAATGGACAAGTCACATGGATAAGTATCTACTGTGACTCAAGATTGTTTTCTTCAGACAATAAATGGCAGTTGCCCAGCAAAGTTTATATGTTGCTCCGGTATCGTAATCTATTAACACTTTCCTAGTGTTTACTTTCAATACAGAGTATGCTGGCACTGAAATAATCTAAAACAAGATTTTAAACACGAGAATAGATTATATCTACTCTAACAATTTTATCTCCACAATAAATATATACAAATTTTAGAATTCATCACTCTGTAATTTTCAGCTGGTGCTTAAAGTAATTACGCATTCTGTGGTGATAACACATTCAAGGTTTGTTGTTTTTTTATAATACCACAAGCTGGCAAGACACCTAGATCAGGCATGTTAATGCTAATTGGCAGATAAAGCATAAATCTGAAGGAGTCTGGATTCCTGCCTTTTTGCCAGTTTTTTGTTGATTGGAAACGGAATTCTTTTTACCCTAGCTTTTGCTATTCAAAAATGCCAGGCAATTCACTGCTGTCTTTCCTCTGTGCATTTTAATCCATCAGTTCTGTTATTCCTTTAATGCCTTGTTGTTTGTTTTTAATCCAGTAGGCTAAATCAGTTTTGTTTTTAACTGCCTTTGAAAATCAATCATACAGGACTTCCTAATGTGAAAAACAATTGGCTCTGATGACATAGCTATAACATTGATGAGGTTTTTGTTTGTTGTTTATTTATAGAGGTGCATGACCTAGTGATAATAGCAGTGATATACTTCATTTGAAATATAATAGTTTACCTGTTTGACAAAAGAATATACTTCGTTATCACCTCTATAATTCTTGTATCAAGTATTTCAAGCTTTCTGGAAATTAATCTCCCTTCAAGGGTGTGAATCCTACTCCAATGTCTGATCCCTAAATATCCTGTGGTCTGAGCATATTCACCCTGTATTCTTTATTATCCTTATAATATAATTTGAAACCAGATGAAGGATTCCAGAGCCTGATCTGACGTATGCATGGCATGGATCTTCTTGAAAATAGTTCAGTAACTCATCACAGAAGGAAAAGGTTGCAAGTTTCTTTTTGAAGCCAGGCTTTTTGTGGACTGAGCCCTGATCGTCATAAAAAATACCTATCTATAACTGACGGATTATGTGATCATACTAGATGTGGGTGAATGTGTAAAGGCAAGATCATGAAGTAATAGCAGATGATCATAGAAGACAAAAAAGTTTATATGACACAAAGGTTATAGATAATTGTAGGCAGTCAAGGCAGATTGCTTTCAAAAGTTACTGCTTGCAGATGGAAGAAGAGATCCATTGGTGGCTGCTGAAAATAATGGTATAGATCCAATGCATAGCATACCTCAGGAAGTCCCTGTTGAATGTTTCTCAGAAACCAAGAGAACATACTCAGGAAAAAGCATGCTGTATTTGCTTTATTTCTCATATTTTCCCATGAAGCATCCACTGGTGGCTACAGTTGGACAGAGGGAAGTGAGTGAGATGGAATTCTGAGCTGGACAGTGTGGCTGCTCCTACGCTTAGGATCACTTTGTACACATTGCCTTGCCATTAAAATGGGAAAAAAACCCCAAACCAACCAAACAAAAACAAGAGAGAGAAAAAGAATAATGATGAGAATAATTCACCTTCAAAAGACAGAGCAACTTCCAGCTGTCATGTTGTCTGTCAGTTAACCAGCTTGTGACTGAAGAAACTGATGCTCACCATAGCACATAAAACTGATTATGCTCCTTTAAAAGAATCTTTGAGTATCTTTGCTCTTCTTTTCTGAGACAGTATCTCACAGTAGTAGAGTTGGCATGAAATAGTTGCCCTTGGCTACTGAAAGTTGTCTCAGATAATACACAATGTGATAAAAAAGGGAATAGAAAAAAGTGGTTTAAAGTTGCTAATAGACCTAGTGTGTGCCATTTGTATAGTCTGCAGACTTGAAGAAGGTTGTCGAAAGTTGCTTTATCTCAGCCCTAACATTTTTATTTATACTTCATCTTGTATCAATTTTTAATGGGTTTTAAGACTCTTAAATATTGATATTACCATATGTGGTAATATCAGACAGTTCTACCAAATTATTTAAGTCTTAACTTGCAGAGCTATGGCTGCCAATAGACAAATGTCCTATCCATTGTTCAGCAGGAATCAAGCCTTCAGGAGGTGTGAAAGCACCTGCCAGAATTTCAAGGTTTGGGTGGTAGCAAGGAAGCCTCCAGGTCAAGCTCTGCAGACAGCCTGGGTCATCTTCAACATCTCCATATTTTTGAGCTGTAGAGCTATTGCTGTTCAATGGATTGAACACTGCATATAAATTATAAATAAATGTACCTGCCCACTAAGTCTGTCAAAACCTAATTCCTTAAGCATCTTCTTCCAGTAGAGCATCATATGGTATTGGTTATGCTTTCTGTGGTATCTCTGGGGCTCGTATGAGCAGGGGACTATGGCTTGCAGCGTTTTGCCATCTGTAGCATAACTCAAATGTCCTCTCTTTTGGTTCATGATATTATATACAAGATAAAGACCATGACTTTGCATTACATAATTGTGCTGGTTGCAGATAAGCCTGGATTTCATGCAAGGGAGGACTTAGTTGTGTGAGTCTCAGCTCAGTGTAGACAAAACTATGTTGTAATGAACGTAAATGGAATTTTGAAAAAGTCTCATTTTGTCAGGATTTTATAGGTACACGTGATACTTGGGAGCCAGTATTTGCAAGAAATGCACTTACCTCCTAGATGAATTTTGTTCATTTATTCCTCCAGAAGATGGAAGAACATTTCATTACAACTAAACAGGCATCTTAATTCAATTTGCTTTTGGCATCAGTTTGCTTAATATGAGATTTTTAACAAAAACATACTCCCATAGCACGTTTTTTTTTTACATAATTTATAGATACAGGCTCAATTAAATACTTTTATTGATACAGTATTGTATTCATTATCTTTTCCTTACCAGACAGACCTTGCTGTCAATTTTAGTTTCACTGCAATGGATGAACCTATTCTTTCTCCAGCCTGTTGGCGGTTTGTTCTATACATGTTTCTAAATGAAGCTTAGTGCTCTGTTTTCTAGGCAGTGTAACATTAAGCCACTTGTAGAGTAGGGTTAACTTACTGGAAAGAAGTAGGAACTGATTAATTTACCATTACCTACAATTCATGGAAACCAATTTTAAATGATCATCATAAACCCCAAGGATTTTGTGTTTCTTTTGGAGCTGGGCTATATTTTGAGTCAGAATTAATAGTGAGATCTGTTCATGCAGTGACATAGGATCATTGAACTGCAGAGCTGAAAAGGCCCTTCTAACTCAGAAAGACCCAAATAGGCTTCACTGGATGGATGTCTTGAACAAGAGTGTGCAGCATTGCACTATACTATGCTCTTACATTTATATGTGCTCCTACAAGACAATTCAACTATTTTAATGCCAAACATGATATATCAAATTTTCTGGGACCCATTTTCCTTCAGACACTGAGGGAAAACATCCTTATTCTTGAAGGTATGGTCCATGCTCTTTCCTGCATTTCAGCCTGTATGTTACTCTGGGGAAACATCCCTGAAAGGTGGGAATAAGTCCTGCCTGTTAGAGTGAAGTCAAAACCAAGCATGGTTGGCTGCACTGACGAAGAAGCAAAGTCCATTAACATCAGGTGAACATATAGCAGTGTTAGGTCCCACACCAAGAGCAATAGAGCCATCAATGGCAAATAGCCCACTTCAACTAAGTGTGGAGACTCCTTTCTTCAGGTAAATCACAGATATCGATTTGGTTCTGCAAGAGCTGGGTATTGTCTGAAAACATTTAGAAATGGTTGGAAATTAGCAAACACCTATGTTTTGTGTAAAACCCTTCCTCAGGAGACTCCACCACATTTTGTAGAGGTGGCTTATGCTATTATCAGGTTGTGTATTAGGAATCCTTTGCACGTGACGAGTTTCAGGCAGTATGGAAATAAATTAAATCAGTGGAGATTTGACTTGTAGTTAGGTCCAGAAAACAGAAGTACAAGGTGAGTATAAATATCAACACTTAGAACAGTAATATTTGAGAAATGAATTCTAGGTGAACATAGTTTCTGAAGTGATGACTATGCTGTGCAGTTTTTGCTAGTCAGGATTTGACCATGTTTGTAACTGAAGCAAGATTTTGTTTTAACAAGGGGAAGAAGGCAACATCTGAATCAAACAGATGAGTTCTCAGGTATTTACAAAAGACCAGTTTTCTCCAGAAGCTGCTGTTTAATGGTGATCTGTGTATAACAAAGAATCCCCCTAAAATAGTGGTATATCAATGATTTTGTCTGCTTTTAGTATATGCTACTGAACTGCATTTATTCTAGTATCACAAGAGCATTACACATTGTAAGGCCTTTTTGGGTTTAACTAATATACCAGTGCTGTTTATCAGGAAGAGGAAATGTGTGTTGTCTTTTGCATGTTAAAAGCAGACATTTGTGCCTATTAATTATCAGAAGCAAGAACAAGTTTATCAGGTCAGGTATATGGATTAATTAGAGCAGCAAAAGAAGTGACAAACTCAATGAGAGACCTCACGGAAGAAGAAGGTAACATTTATTCTAGGAGAAACAAGCATGTATTCTCTAATGTTTCAGTCAGAGAGAATCCCAAGCACTAAGACATGTCTGTCCAGCCAGGCTGGTCAGGATCACTTGCGAGGGACATTGAGGGTAAAGGACACTAGCCACCAAGTCATCCTTTACCTTTTGACTGGAAACAACAAACTGTTTATTGCATAGGTCTTTTATACTCTTCAGGAGTCATCAGTTATTATGGGGTGATCTTTTACCTCAGAATCTGACTTACTTCACCCTCCATAAACCTTATTCACAGTTGCTAGTGGTTTTGTTCCCTGGTTTTGGGCGCCTTTATGGCTGCCTGGCTTCTCAGGACAATAGCAAGAGGAATGGCACAGATGAAGTGAGAGCTGTAACTTTGCATCCTCCCTCTTGTTATTACTGCACAGAACTGTTTGTAACTCATGTGTGCTGTGGCTTTTTACTTCCATTGAAGGCAGAATGAGTGTTTTATAAAGAAGATCAGGACCAGAATCAAATGTGGCTGCTGAAAACGTGCTAAATTTTGAAGGGCTTACTGTATTTGGTATTTCAAGGCAGGTCTAACTGGCATCTGGAGTGATGGGGCTTGGGTTTGTTTTCTTTATTTGGTTTTGGTTTTTTTGCTAAGCACTTCTATTTGCTTTCCCTTTGTTGGATTTTATCTTTGAGCTCTTCCTTACTGTCAGTTGAATCTTTACTTATTGTCAGTATCACAGATTACAACTGTACAGGATTGTATATAGTATATAAGATACCTGAGTATCAGGTATTAATTGTACAAGCTCTCCCACCCATCTAGGCAAGACTGTCACCCCAGTGCCTAAGAAACCTGAGACAGTGACAGTGGAGCTGTCATCTAGACAAGCTGCTGCTGTAATCACATGGCAATCTGAGCCTAGGTCCAAGAATCACAGTTTTATATTGAATATTTAAGTAGTGAATGAAATTTAACCAGACTTTTTTTATTACAGCTAAGCTTATTAGGTTTCTGTTTTACTGGAAGAGGAAAGGGCTGAATTCATGGCCTTACTGACTCCAGTACTGTTTGAAACTGAAAGCACAGCCTCTGGGTCCATACACACAGATGATAGTATGTACAATATAGCTCTTAAGGTGTTGCAATTTCATTTGATGTTCGATTGAATGTAGCATAAACATTGTCTCAGTCATAAATGCTGCATAAAATATACCTGCGTAGAAGTGTGATGCCTAGTGAAATAAATTCCTGCATTTTGTTCTGTTTCATTGAATCATTTGTGATGAGTTGTCCCTCTGTGATCAGTGCTGTTGATGGAAGTGGTGCTGGGATCTGCTGCTCCTGAAAAAGTTCCAGATCAGAGGAAAAGTGGAGAACTTGGTTCTGTGTCTTCTGCCTTTAACTTGCTTCCAGAGAATTTGAAGGGTTTCTTGGTTTGTCATACTAGGTTCAGAGGAAATGGTAGACAACAGGAATTCTGAAACTATGGTCTGGAGAATCACAGAAAATGGTTCTTCGTGTTCTAGCAAGCCATATTGAGGACTAAATATGGCAAGTTAATCAATTCCATGAACTTTCACTGTTTATTGCATTCACTTCTTGTGGATGAGAAGCTGGACTTGAGCCGGCAATGTGCGCTTGCAGCCCAGAAAGCCAACCATATTCTGGGCTGCATCAAAAGAAGTGTAGCCAGCAGGTCAAGGGAGGTGATTCTGCCCTGTACTCCGCTCTGGTGAGACTGCATCTGGAGTACTGCATCCAGTTCTGGAGCCCTCAGCACAAGAAAGACATGAACCTGTTGGAGTGAGTCCAAAGGAGGGCCACAAAGATGATCAGAAGGCTGAAGCAACTCTCCTATGAAGAAAGACGGAGAGTTGGAGTTGTTCAGCCTGGAGGAGAGAAGGCTCTGGGTACACCTTATTGTGTCCTTTCAATACTTAAAGGGAGCTATAAGAAAGATGGGGACAAACTTCTTAGAAGGTCCTGTAGCTATAGGACGAGGGGTAATGTTTTTAAACTAAAGGAGGGTAGACTTAGACTAGCTATAACTGGAACAGGTTGCCCAGAGAGGTGGTATAGGTCCCATTCCTGGAAACATTCAAGGTCAGGTTGGACGAGGTTCTGAGTAACCTGATCTAGTTGAAGAAGTCCCTGACCACTGCCGTGGAGTCAGACTAGATGACCTTTAAAGGTCCCTTCCAACCCAAACTGTTCTATGATTCTATGATTACTAGAGGAAAAAGTTTGTGTTGACAGTGGCTCAGTCACCCAAAAGCATGAGTCTCTTAAGCAGTGAAAATCCCTTAGCCCTCCAAAGGAATCTGACAAATGGGGATGGAGGGCAGGTACATAGGACATGTGAATGAAAGTGAGACAACAAACAATGAATGAGGTCTCCTCAGGACTAATCTTACTGGAGGTCTCCCAAAGTCTGAAGGCTCTGACCCTCATAGGTTACATCTGAAACAAGTTCTGTTAGATCATTGCATTAGTTTACCTCATGCATTATTTTCCTTTTGCTTGGCTTTGATGTGCAGCCCTTGGCTATGATGCTAATTCTACCTGCAAAGAAAGAAAAGGAAATAGTCCACCTGACACTGAATGAGGTCTATTTCCAACTGTAAAGTCAAGTAAATCTACACCAAGGCTCAGAAGCAGTTTCTGTCTTGAAGAGCTTGAAGTATTTTATGTTGTGTAGAGTTCTGCTACAGGACTATGTGCATTGTGTTCCTCTGCCACTGACTGAAAAGGAAAAGCAGTGTTTTGTAACCATGACATACCCTGTTATCTTCCCCAAGTGATGAGCTCATCCAGATTACTCCAAGGGGATACTTATATTTTATCAGTGGCGCCTTGTTGCACAATTTCCAGTTTCTTTCTTGAAGATACAATAAAAGATTTATGTCTGAAGGACTATGATGTGGTTTCCATCTAAGAGCAAAACAATTCCTTCTAAAAAAAATACCATATCCCCAAATGATTTCATAATTGCAAACAGTGTTGATGAGCTCTGTGGCTTAAATGAGTTTATAACATATTTGCTGTGTTTTCTAGTGAATATTTTTTGATGTGCTTAGTAAGGAAAATAATTAAAATCCCCCTGCCATTTCAAATTGACACAAAATAAATGTGATCCATTAGTTGATGTCTACTGTAATAAGTAATTTTTCTCATTTCATTCCAGATTTTTTTCAAAGATTTCTCTCTCTCTCTCTCTCTCTCTCTCTCTCTCTCTCTGTATGTGTGTGTGTGTTAAATAGTTTCAGGTCTGAAAGTCAACCATGTTTCTCATTATCAGACATCAGAAAGGCTTTCTTCTCTTTGTGTTTTCATGCCACTTAAGGATAAGCAAGTCTCCGAATACTGCATGTTTTTGATGTATGGGTAAAATTCACATCTTCTGTTCTCAGTGTGAAAAGCTTATCTGCACTGCAGATCTGAATTGCATATTCTGTTCTCATCCTCTGCACTGGGCTCCTGTTGTTATCATCACAATTTCTACATGCAGAATATTCACAATTCTTGCAGTGTGAATGGGAGAATTGTCCTGTATCAGTAATGTCCAAAGCAGAGAGATATTTTATATGTCTAGAATAAAAAGAATTTCGGAATCCAAGCTGCTATCAGAGAAGAAACATGAGATACCTATTTAAAACACAAGAGAGATGATTTTAGGCAACACTGTCTAGTTGGTTACAAGTATTTTCTCAAACTGAATTATGCTTGTGGTCTTACTGCTTTGGTTATTCTGTTTCTTTTTACACTACTAGAATTTGATGTTAGAAATGCGTTATGTTTTAGACAGTCTGTGATAATGTCTGTTGATTTTGCTCGACTTTCTGAGTGCTTCTTGGAAATAATTTACTGTGTATCAGTCTTGATTCGAGTTACGCTGTTCCCTCATTCTTACTGCTACATACAGTAGAACAGAATGTGTGGGTTTTTAGAAACATCTTAGCTGTCTTGGATTAAATCTGCATTCCTCTTTATTAATGATATCTGTCACGTAAGAGAGGGTATTCTGAAGACTAAATTAAGGCAAAGCCTTTCACATATCTATGTAAGTTGATGTTCTCAGTACTGCCTTGAAGTGGGGAATTCTACAGTCTAGTAAGAAAGGGCATTTCAGCTACAAAGGTCATGTCATAGTGTTAATATTCTCAGGATTAGTTTGAACCTTTGTATCCCCATGTTACACACAAGAGACACTAATCATTATGGATCTGGATCAGAGTCTACATTTTGCAAAAGTTTCTGAACCTTCACATTTTCTATTTTTCGTCAAGGACTTCCCCAGGTCCCCTTTATTTTCCCTTTATTTCATGCCTATATTAAGCCCTAACTAATAAGCTAACACATCACTATTAACTGCTGAATGGGTGAAAATGAATGGAGGGTTTTAACATCAGGCTGGAGGAATTTAGCAAATAAGGCATGGACTCTGTCCTAGTTCCCCAGGCACAGGCCCATGGGCCAGCCATGCAGGCAGGCCATGAGTAGCCCCGAGTCAGCTGGGAGATCCAATCAAGGCAGCTGGCTCACAGGTGTATCCCATACCACCTCGTCATGCTCGTTATAAAAGGAGGGAACACAGTGAGGGTGGGGTTCCTCATCTTCCTCAGGCTCCTTGTTGGTGGTGTTCTGTTCCTGCTGTCAGCATTGAACCAGGCCGAGTAGAACCCTTTATGTTTTGTGTTGATTGTTGTTTCCTGTTTTGTCATTCCAATAAATCTGTCTATACTTCCACTCACAGGCCTTTTCCTTTTTTTTCCCCAATTCTCCTTCCCATCTGGGGAGGGAGTCTTGGGTGATATACTGACTGCTGTGGTTTAGCCCTGAGTACTGGCTAACCATAGGCAGACTCACTGTCCCTTTTAATGATTCACTGTGAGAAGTTAGTACAGCACCTTGTGAAACCACAGTTTGGCAAGGTCCTGTCATTTAGGGAAATGACTTCCCTGGGGCACAGTGGTTTCAGGTTCTTACCTGATGGCTCAAGTTGGTTGTGTG
Source organism: Podargus strigoides (assembly GCA_028020825.1). Taxonomy (NCBI): domain Eukaryota; kingdom Metazoa; phylum Chordata; class Aves; order Caprimulgiformes; family Podargidae; genus Podargus; species Podargus strigoides. Next base: position 14,384,942 of record CM051620.1, read on the forward strand.
ATGTGTTCACAAGGTAACATCTCTCTGGTACTTCAGTTCTGGAGGCTGCTCTATAACTTACACAAGGACCAAGGAAAGTTGTGGTCCAATATAAAGCAGGAAAAGAATAGTGAATCAGAAAAAAACATCAAAGCTTTTCAGTTTCTTATTATAAATCCCAGAATACTGCATGCCTTTGCATTCAGATTTCTCATTCATGTAACCAGGATTGTAATGGGAATGGAAACAACAGAACATGAATCCACAGAAACAAAGGCATTTGTATTATTCTGTGTGGCCCTCAGAAGCTGCAGTTTGGATATAATTATGACTCAAATGAAAGGATGTTAACAAAGCAAATGAAATATTTTGTCTCTGATCTGTTCCAAAGAATCACAGAATCACAGAATCACAGAATCACAGAATGTTAGGGATTGGAAGGGACCTCAAAAGATCATCTAGTCCAATCCCCCTGCCAGAGCAGGAACACCTAAATCAGGTCACACAGGAACATGTCCAGGCGGGTTTTGAATGTCTCCAGAGAAGGAGACTCCACAACCTCTCTGGGCAGCCTGTTCCAGTGTTCTGTTACCCTCACTGTGAAGAAATTCTTCCTCACATTTATGTGGAACCTCCTATGTTCCAGCTTACACCCATTGCCCCTTGTCCTATCATTGGATGTCACTGAGAAGAGCCTGGCTCCATCCTCATGACACTCACCCTTCACATATTTATAAACATTAATGAGGTCACCCCTCAGTCTTCTCTTCTCCAAGCTAAAGAGACCCAGCTCCCTCAGCCTTTCCTCATAAGGGAGATGTTCCACTCCCTTAATCATCTTTGTGGCTCTACGCTGGACTCTCTCAAGCAGTTCCCTGTCCTTATTGAACTGGGGGGCCCAGAACTGGACACAATACTCCAGATGTGGCCTCACCAAGGCAGAATAGAGGGGAAGGAGAACCTCTCTTGACCTACTAACCACTCCCTTTCTAATACACCCCAGGATGCCATTGGCCTTCTTGGCCACAAGGGCACATTGCTGGCTCATGGTCATCCTGCTGTCCACCAGGACCCCCAGGTCCCTTTCCCCTACACTGCTCAAAGAAAGCTTTTATGATTGTGAATTTCATAGATAGCATTGGCTGCTGGCTCTCAGAACAACTTATTTAAAACAAAGGTTATTTACCCTTATCAACTGATCTATATTGGCACCTGAAATATTAAAGATGTCTATTGTATAGACTGTCTGTCAAAATGAAGTTGAAAGAGTGAATTAACATCAGTATCATTAAGGATAAAGCTGTGATACATGTGTACCATGAGGAGTTGCATTATGGATTTACTTTGCTCTTTCAAGGATTTTTGAGGCATATGTGGCAGAGGCACTTACAGCCAAGCCTTCTAAAGTAGTCTCTGCTTTTGGGTGTTTACACAAGGGTCTTCGATTTGTCCTACCTAGTCTTAGGTACTCAACTGAGCTACCTGAGGTAGGAGTGCAATTGCTTTCATATCTCATGATGATCCACAGAGAGACACAGGTACCTGAAAGAAGTGATTCAGAGGTGACCATGTGGCCAAGAATACTTTTTACTGGCATCTTTTTTTTTTTTGCATTTCTTGCAGCTTAATTGGCATTAAGGTAAATGCAGCATAGTACTTTCAGTTTTGAGACTTTCCCATTTGCTACTGAGCACCTATAGTTTAAGAATTGGGTGCTGCTTTGTTTGTTCCTGTATGAACAGGACTGAGGGCAGGTTCCTGTCCAGAAGAATCTGTAATTCATCAGATGTAAATTGAGTGTTGAACTTGACACCCAGAAAGAAAAACTGACTTAAAACTTAACTTTAAAGTATTTCAAATACCCTGACTATAAGGGGATAAACAGTTGGGCAATACAAGAAAAATCTTCCAGGGTGACAGTGCTCAGGTCCTTGCTCTAGCACACATATGTTATAATACTTTTTATACACTGTCTGGGTGTGGCTACTAACTAGTCATTGTCTGCTTGCTCAGGTAAAGTCTGTATTTGAGTAATGTTTTCAGATTCAGATTTGGCACTCAGAATGCTGAATCTTGAAGTGTCCTTGCTAAATCTGCATTGAGATTCACAGATGTGCAATAGTGAGTAAGGGATATGGCTGCTTGGTCCTTTGCAGACACACCTGTGCCCATTCTCCCTTCGCACGCAGTCAGCTGAACGTCAGCCATCCCCTGCCTAGAAGGCAAGAAGTTACAGTAAGTTTTGCAGAGAAAAAGCCCCAAACTAACAAAGCTTTGCAGCTTTTGGACCAGAACTTGCTTTCATCCAGCTGGCTTGAGGCAGATGTAGGTTTGACTGCAAAAGGTTGTACAGATGCATCGTACCCTGCAGTCAGGCAGATTTCAAAACCTGCTTCAGTTATGGCCTTGGCACTAGTTTGGAGAGCAACCTTCTGAAAACCTTTCGTTGTTATTCAAGCAATGCAGTAATTTGCTGTACATAGCAATGAGTTGCATATTGAGACACTCAGGATCTTTTTTCAGCTTAGCCCTGATTTTTATGAGAAAATGCAAACAGGGTGCTTTACTTCCTTGTTCTGCAGGTTTCTCACTTATAACAGTGATGGCAGGTACCTGCCTCTCATAAAACACCCTGAGAGCAGCCAGCGGGAACTATCGCATAGGTGGATAATGGGAAGTTTAATTGGGTTTTATTTATAAAGTGTTTTGACATCCTGTGATAAAGGTTGTTGACTTCAAGTTATTATTAAAATATTATTAATTTATATTTATAATTAAATGCATTAAGCATTAATTAATTACAATTTCTACTTAAATTACAGATTTTTAATATTTAACACTCAGTGCTATTAGCTTTTCTGCTGCTGTTACCAGCCCAGCTCTGAAGGGTGAGATTTTTCCTCTCCAGAAGCTGCTCCGGTGTTACTGGGTGGAGAAGTGGAGGCTCCATGCCATGCCTGATTACATAAAACGGTGTCAGAGTTGGACTGCTGACATCCTTGCTGATTTCAAGCACAGAGCTGCCACTGGCACATTCACAGTTTGTGCCAGGAGACTGGTCTGAGTTAGTAATCACTATTTGTCTTGTGCTTCAGACTGGATGTCTAAATGATTCAGTCCATATATCAGTTGGGTGGCACAGTGTTTGAGGTGACCAGCCAGAGGAGCTTGCTCATTTGTAGAACCACAGTTCTGAGAATCAGACTCCTGAATCTTTATCTTGCACCGATCGGTGTGAATAACTCCTCTGGGAGCCTTCGTGAAGTGGGACTCTGGACACTGACATTCAACAGTGCAGTGTGTTGTCTGTTGGATAAAAGCCACCTCTGGATCAGTATTCAGAAAGAAAAGCTGCAGGAATGCCATTTCTCATCAGCTGGTGTCACTGCTTGGAGCCAGATGTTAGCACCTGGGTGTGGTAGTACAAAATGGTCTAGGAAAGAAAGAAGAAAATGTTTAATAGGAAACATTAACTTTCTGGCTAAGCTATGGGCAAGTACAGCAATCCCTTGTTTACAACAATAACTACTGGAAGCTGCAGAAATAGATCTCTGACATTTTAAAGTAGTATGTTTGCTCTGTTTGATCAGACAGGAGATAATGTCATGTGCTTATTTTACCATAAACACTCCTAATAAAGACTCAGCGTTTCAACTATTGGCAAGAAATAGAAGAACATGAAGTATCTTTTGAATATTCAAACACCAGGGTGTTTGGAAATATGCAGTTGTCTGTAATTGTACTTTGTATTTCTTAAACATTCTTCACAGCAAATGTCTTGATTTATGAATGTGTGATAAACTGATTACTGAAAGTCTCAGAAGTAAGAAAATTTCTGTTTCTTTCTAAAATATCCCAGCCTCTGGGAATGGGGAATGTTTATGGTGAACAACAAGGACTATATTGAATTATAAAAATAGAAATAAGGAAGTGCTAAACAGCCTTTGGAAACACAGCACACAATGTACACACAGTTTTCCCATGTGTTAGGAGGATAGCCATTCCTTTTTTCTGTGAATATCTGAGCACCTCACCGTGGCTAATGAGTCACCCATGTGAAGCAGGGTAATTCTGGTAGGACCAGTTTGGAGAGTGAGAAAAGAGTCACTGAGAGTTAAGCACCTAAATATGCACCAGTCCCTGGGCTGGAGATGAAAGAAACCACAAGAGGTTGTGAGCACTGCTGGGTTCACTGCTGCTGCACCAAGATCCCATCCACCTGCTTATTAAGTGAACGTACAACTTCCAATTAGAGACCCAAACTGTTTATGTAAGTAAAGAGAGTTGGGTCTTCAGAGTGGGATCTCAAACAGCTGCAGACTCACTGTGCTTACTGGCAAAAAAGGCTGAGGCTAGCTGGATATTGCGAGTCCTGGGTTTGGGTTGAAGCGTGTTGTCCTCTCTTCAAACTCCTACACAGCCTTTAACTTTCTGGAGTGAGGAGCCTAAGAATAGATATGCTCTTGAAAATAAAAAAAGCAGAGATCTTTCTCCCTTTTAGAACACAGTTGCTGTGGGACAGTGTTCCTTTTCATTATTATTTACTATTCAGCTCAGTGGTTAGTATACTCATTCAGGATGTGGGTGACCCAAGTTCTGTTCCTCTGCCTGAGGGGCTGTAAACTCACATCCCATACTTCCTTGGAGAGTGCCATAACCACCAGCCTATGGACTGTTCTTAGGGTGGGGGACACTCAGTCCATCTTCTTGAAGTGGTTCCTCTTTGCATGCTGTTGTTTTTCCCCAGCTCAAGGAATGGTTAAGTACATCACAGGAAACCGAGCAGCTTCAGCAGGAAGGCTTCACAGAGCCCTTCTCTTCCCACACTTTCTTCAAATTTAGCCCATAGCCTAGAATTGAAATCAGTTTCCTGAAAAATGGGAGATTTGTGTTTGATTCCTCTGGGGCCGAGGGGTATGTGTCTTCCATGTTGTGTGCAAGTGGTCTGATCACTTAACCATAAAGGACAAGACTGAGGATATATAAAGGACAAACCCTTTGGGGGATCTAGCTCTAAATGACTTTACAGTGCCCGGAAACTTGTGGTCCAAACCCCAGTAATAGGTCTGTCCAAGTGTATGGGTACAAAAGTACTTCAAGAAGTAATACATCATCTGTAAAGGCGCTCATTTTGTTGTAGGAAGATAAGACCAGAATTTTTAGATTAAATGTTACCATACTGGTTTAAACCACAAACACATATTATGTTTTGCCTGTTGCCTTGCTCTCTAGATCTGTACATGGGAGGTGCTGCATGACAAGTTCTTTGAAAATCTTCCTCTAAGTGACTGATCCTACACTGCTTAGGGAAGAGCATTTCTAAGCGTCAAGTATGAGGCAGAGGAGGGGCAGACTCTGATCCCAGGTACCAGTAAGGTAGCCTAACCTTGAGAATTTCAGTGTGGTTATCCTGAGTTAGTTTGAGGTACCACTGACAGCAGAATGAATGCCTACTCCAAGAAACAAAAATCAAAAGCATTTGAAGAAGTAAATGCTGTCTTGGGTAAGTCCAGGGTCCTCACTAGAGTTGATTCACCTTCAACACCGATTCAACGAAGAGAAAACTCAACCCTTCCCAGTGCTGTGGTCACACTGCAGCTCCTCAGGGACCAGAGGACATCCCAGCACAAGCAAGTGGAAGCAGTAACCAAAAACCCCAGTCACTGCTTGCTGCACCATAGAGGCCTGGAAGACTTTGCACATGGGAGTTTGCAGCACCAAGAAACAGCCTGTTGGAGTCCTATCAGCAGCCTGCTGGACCTCCATCTGGAGCTTAGAAAATCAAAGACCTGAATCTGTACTTTATCTCCTGGCTGCACTCAGCGTGCACAAATCTCCATTTACAAGCAGCATTGTACCATCACCTGCACAAAAGCTTCACTGTGTCTGGGAAGCCATGCGTGGATCAGACACAATCCACTTGAAAGTTAGATAACTTTTCCTACAGCCCTGAGCAATTACATTGAATTGCTCTATCTCAAGTATACCTACTGCTCTTAAACTGCCCAGTTACAAGGCTTAGAGGAGATGGATTTTTTTATCCTGTAAACAAATGAAGTAGACAGTGCAATATGCCAGAAACACCATGCTTCATCGTTGTTTTTAAATACCTTTTTCTCTCATGACTTGCGTTGTTATCTGCAGAATGTCCCTAAAATAAGGGGCACATCTAATTGATAGCTGATACCCAGTGTAGTTCATATTGGTTGAACTGCTGTTCTAATGAACCAGGGTGCAGCTGATAAGGTGGTAGGCAACTTACCCAGCTTGTTAAAACAGTGATAAGTAGTGTATCCCTTGTTGAAGCAAAACGAGGCTGACTTTCTAAGGTAGCTGAGGCAGAGCCAAGAGCAGTTTAATCCAAGCCCTGATCTATCTTATTTGAAAGTTTGAAGATCTCTGATTATCATAGTTTGAAACTGCTCTGATAAGGGTCCACATACTGCGAATTCATAGGCCTGTTGTTCCAACCACATTTATAACCTCATCAAGGTAGGGTTACATTTTTTTTTTTCTTTTTCTCGCTTCATGAAGAAGTCTCTAGGGGATCATTTCCAAGCAATCGAATTTAGTTACTTCATACAATGGTAGGTGAAATTAGTGCAAAGTAACAGGAGCTAGATTAATGTGAATTCAGGAAATAATCCATAAAAATCTTATGAGGCCTTTAGCAGGTTGTAAATTGGATTTTAGGCACAGAGAGAGAGAAAGAAAACGAAAAGTCTTGAGCAGAATAATCAGTCAGTAATGAGAAGTACTAACATTTTAACACTTCATGCTGAAATAAAATACCATGGTAAGAAATATAAAATCGACTAACAGTAACATTTTTTAATCGCATGAATGATTAAAAATATGATTAAATGTAAATAAATGTCTTCCACTTTTCTCACCAAACAATCTATGTATCATCAAAGAGCTGCAAATCAATTTAAAAAAGAGACTGAAAGAAAAGAAAAATGTCTCTCAAGCAGTTCCCAACCCATCTCTGCAATGGGGAACTGATTTTTTTCATAATCTAAGTATGAATTACCACTATGTATTGATAAAGATTTATAAGTGTGGAGCAAGAGGTTTGGTGCCTTCAGCCTGAGGAATGACCAGCTTGTGCTAATTGAAAAGGACTTATTTTAAAGTATTTTCCACAGTTTCTGGAACGCCTTTAGTTCTTCTTTCACTGAGAATGAGAAATAATTTTTTGAAAAATTGTGTGCAATCCTATATTATAGCTGCTTTATGTCTAGGTCAGGGCAGAATAAGAAATGCCTGAATCAGCTTGAGATTTTAATCAAAGCACATCCTTTTTTATATACTCTGGACAGCTCTCTTATCTAGAAAAAAGTGCTTGATATCTTACTGAAAGTGTCTCATCAGAGAAGTAAGAGCATGGCTGGATGAATTTCATCCTCTCAGCACTAGCATTTAGGAGAAGAAAGGCCCTGCTTTAAATTGTGGGTCACTTCTCCAAGCAGGGACAGGACAGATCCCTGCCCCACAGAAATAATATGTATGGGAAACAAAGGAAGAAGGAGCTCTTTGGCTATGCCTTCATTAGCAAATTAAACGAACCAAGGGCTGCTGGCCAGTTTTTATGATGTGCATGTATTAGTATGGCTAAATGATCTTTAATTTTCTCCCTAAAAACCCTGGCCTCATTCCTACTGTTTGTTGAGGCTGATCCCTGACCTGTGCTACACCTAAACAGTGTGCTAGCATCACATAGTGTACTGATAGCTGGTACTGGTCGATACTGTGCCAGGGTACACCAACACATGAACCAGAGCTCTGGGATCTCTTATTTCACTGCCATATATGGCTGATATAACCACTCTGTCCTGGTTGCAGATGTCCAAAAGCTAGCTGTCTAAGGCTTACCACCTCATTGTAGAGTTCTTTTATACGGTAAAACTTATCATCAGGTGGTGATGGATCTCTCCCATAGATGGACAACTAAAAAAGATGAAATGAACCATCCTTTCTCTCCATGACTGTACAGGAAGCCAATATGCCCAACTTAGATTTAGACATCTAACCCCAGTATATCTGCCCTGAAATGTGATTACTTGAAATCTCATGGACCATGAAACTAAACTAAGACCCAAGTTTTTTGTGATTTGCAAAAATCTATGGTTTTGTCATCATCTTTTAATGAAGAAGGATGGTCACTAGAAGGGAAATACTTTCATAGAGGCTCTGAGCTTTGTTTTGTAGTCCTGTAGATGTTAGAGCTTTTATTAGCTGTAGAAGCCGTGTCCGTGTGAAGGCAGGAAAGAGGAGCTTGGGGTGTTTGAGGTGGCTGGGTTTAGGGTGGCCTGCTGAGCTCCTGCATGGGGGAGGCTTGCAACAGGGCCACGTTCCAACTGAGGACCAGAATATGCATAAATCTAACCCATTCCTGATTGCAGATTCCACCTGCAGCAAAAAGTAAACATTTGGGCCAAGTGGTGATACAGGCTTACAGATATGCTTATTTATTTCTCATTCAGCCTCATCCACCCACCAGGGCTTTGCTGGTGTACAGAATCACACAGTTCATCTAGGAAGGATGGTTTTGTTATATAGAGAATCATATAGTAAACACCTTGAGGAGAATTTGATTTTAAAGGTATAAAATTGATTTACTTTCCCACACAGGAATAACTTTATAGATATAAAGATATTAGATATATACCTTAAGCCAGTATAACTGCAACCATACCAGAGGAGGGAAGGAAGGGTTATGCAGTTCATTTGCTGGGTTAGTATATCCTGTACAGCATTTCCTTTTGTCTCCAGGCGTTTATGGATTTGCCATTAACAAAAATGGATATTAATATCTGCATGCCTGTTGCAGATAAAGGAGAATCAGCAGAGCAGGTGCAAAAGAGAAGAACTGAGCCCTCATGAGATCTGCATGTTGCAGAGGTCTGCAGACAGTGAGAGATGCTGATCTCCTAATGACGGAAAGGTGCTGAGCACATAATTGAAACTTTTTAGTAGCTGAAGGTATCACAGTATGGCAAGCTACATAAACTAGCTGAGAATTATAGTAATGGATCTAAATTCTGGCTGGCTGTTGAATAGAGTTTTATGAAATTATTAGAGAAATACTTTCCTTTGCGTTGCAGGAAATTTGGTTCTAGCTAGAAGCTGGGAAACCGATTTTCAAAGTCCCTCTGCTGCTCTTCAATTCTTCTGAATGAGGAATGGTTTTCTTGGGGAACAGGAGCACAGAAAACACAATTGGACCAGAGCTGAGACACAAAATCAGCATCCTCTTGATGAAATCGGTATCCCTGTCAGCCAGGTGGAGCCTTGTGCTGGGGACCATCTGCATAAAAGTCCCTGTTGATCACAAAGGCCCTCTTGAACACCAGAAAGGGGATTTGGATGCATGAAAGAAAGGAAGGAAGGACAGAGGAACAGAACACGATCTGATTAATCTGAGCCCAGGAAGGAGACACAAGTGAAAGATGTCAAATAAGTTGACTGCCATAAGAAGGTAGCACAATATTATCCCAACAGATTAAAGAAGGAAGGCTACAGAAGGCTTCACCGACAAGATGAGCAGCTGTGTTTTTCTGAGTCAGGAGGATCTGGAAGAGTGGGATCTATTGAACACAAAACTGAAAATGTTAAGGCCAGTACCATACCTTCAACCTGCTCTCCCCATTTTCATTTTATTTCAGAATTGCTAGCCTCATGTGTAACTTATTTTCTTGTGAGGTAGGAGTTTAGCCTTCAGAAAAGCCATTTAGCTGCAAAATGTAAGAGGATGGATAATTGAATTTTCCAGTTTAGATTTGATCTAATTGTATGAGTTGGTTATAATGTAAAATAGCAAAAATTTCCAGAAGACAAAAAGAATCTTTCAAGCTCATTTAAAACTAAAAAAGCAAATTCTGAAGACTTTTAGGGGCATTGTTATTTTGAGGAAAGAATAAAAAAGAATCTGCAGGGAATGTTTTTAGAATAAACCAGGTAGAGAATGTAATTTGCAAATAAAAGAAACTATGCAAGAACACTGGAGCCATAAGTCCCTGAGTTATTATATCTGGCATATTTTGTGATGCCCTTATTTTTCAAGGGGAGAAAGAGTAACACAGCTCTTCCTTTCATTTACACCGTTCCAATGAGGAACCTTAAACTGTAGACTTTTTCAGAATAACACACGTTTTCTACTGGGCAGGCAGATTGCATGGGCAGAGCACTTCTGTCCATGTAGTTTATATGAGACTGGAATTTATTAGCACAGTGTTTTTAAAGTGCAATAAAATGCAGCAGTTGGATCTCTCTGGGGATCTGTATTATGTAGAGTGTTGCGACTTAAAAAGAAGTGCTGTCATATTGTACTGTACCACCCAACTTGCAAGAGCAACCGTGTTTGGGTAGTTAAAGGAAATACTTTGGTATCTGGGGAAGAGTCCCAGTTCCTCAGCAGACGAAACCTGCAGCACAGCTCAAAGAGAGCTCTTCCTAACATGGGGAGTGATCTACCTGCCTGAAAAGCTTGGCACTCCCCAGCCAAGTGTCTGATGTCCTCTTCTCAAAAAGTGTAGAGAAGGAGGAAATAACACAGGCGACTCCTCTCTGCTGGCAGCTCTTCAGCTACTCAAAGGTAGACATATGTAATGCCTATTTGAATAAGAACTGTCCTGAACTTTCCTTCTGACGTCATGGGTATACCATCTGGGTGGCTTGCCCCAGCAGTGAGGTGTGCTGCTAAAAGCCAGATCACACTGCTGCCTTCTCAGTCAATCTCTGAGGCTCCGTGACAAAGTGGTGGCACATTCCTCTTTTCCCCTGAATCAGAAGAAAAATCTCCTTGGATAAACTACCTGTATGCAAAAATGAAGTTGAGGTTTAGAGACACTCTAGATTGCAGTGGTATTGAGTATACATGGATGACATCCATGTGATTGAGACTTGTTCTGGATGTGCACAATTTATCTGACCTGAACGAATCAGTACTGTGCTCAGGACTGGGCTTCCAAAGCCCTGTGGTGGCTCTGCCTTCAGTTCTACTTTGCTGTTTTTCTTTTTACCTGAATAAAGTAAACTATTATTAAGAAAGGGAAAGTTGTGTTTGGAGAATTCCAGTCTAAAGAATTTCAACAAGTATCAAAAAATAGGGATGGGGATGTTATTTGGAGAAAATCTATTTGTAAGCTAGTTCTTGCACTATAGTTGCCCTGAAACAAGTAGAACTTACTGGTGTCACAGATTCTGTTTGAAGACCAAAAATTATTTTGGGGCAAAAGCAGAACATCATTTTTTGTTTTTCCTTTAGAAGTATTGTAGTGGTTAGTTGAAGAGTTTCTCTTTGTTAAGATGGAATTACTTCAATTTTTCATGATTCTGCTTTCTACTAACTGTGATATTTTAATATATATCTGCATATATAATATATATATGTGGATATATATATATGTATTAGTGGCTGACCTTGATGAAATGAATCTGCAGCCAAGAGTTTATTTAGGTTAGCTTTGCTTTAGCTATGTCTGCCTTGGTAGGTTTGGCTTCACTTTTTAATGAAAATGCTAAAGATATAAGATAATGGAGGTTTATTTCCCTATTAAAGTCGTAGTGGAAGAAATGAACTTTCTTCTCATTTACCTCCTCCCTGAGAAACTGAATATTCCTATATAAACTTCTCAGCAGGAAAGCGTTTAGAAAACCTCTGTCCTGGACCAGAGTTTTTATTTGTTAAGGAACCCTGGAGATTTCACTTATCTGTTTCACTTTCTACCCTTCATCTCCCTCACCTATTTTACCAAGTTCTCCAAGTGGAGAATATCTGCCAACATGCAGGATATATCCAGCATATATCATAGTCCTAATTAGTGTACTCTTGCATTTTCCTTTGGCAAATATCTGTCGGAAAGTCTGCACAAGTTTGCTTTCATTGGTGACTGTGTGAGTGGTTTTGTGTCACTATGGGCTGTGATTCATGATCCTTGTTGAATTTAGCTGAGGCAACTGAAGAGGAAGCGTGCGTACGTGCCTGCATAAGTTTGTCCTCAGCCTTTCGAGACGTAATAACTGAAACCTCTGGATATCAAGGAATCCAACCCTTTTGGCAGTGGCCTAAGTTAGTATGGATCTTCTCTTGAAAGGATTTGTATTATGATTCTAGTTTTATTGCAAGCAATGGGGGAGGGAGCCAGTATTTTTTCTGTGCTTACATCCCTGTATGTCTCAGAGGGCACAGACCATCAGTGCAAACAAAGTTAAGTGTTTTATATTAATTCCTTCTCCTGGCTCTGTCAGCACCACAATTTAAAGGCTGTAGGAGGTACGAGGACATTTTGCCAGTATAGTGCAAGCTCAGCCATACAGTTATGTTGTCAGTTTTCACCTTCCTCCAGAGTATCAGATAGTGGCCCCCATAAGATACTGAGTTTCACAGGGCAATGGCTATGAAAGTTTCATCTTCTTAAATTCCTCTTAGTTATCCCTACTGGTATACAGTGGCCAAGCAAAATGAATATCATTGTACAGTGGTGACATATCAATCTTTATCAATCTTTGGTTGAACTGTTAGATCTTTTAATTGCCATCAGTGTGTGAACATAGAATCATAGAATAGCCTTTAAGACTGTTCCAATGTTTGATAAGCCTTTCAGTGAAGAGATTTTTCCTAATATCTGACCTAAATCTCTCCTGGCACAACTTGAGGCCATTACCCCTCATCCTATCACTGTTGCCTGGGAGAAGAGACCAACCCTCACCTCACTACAACCTCCTTTCAGGGAGCTGTAGAGAGCAATGAGGTCTCCCCTCAGTCTCCTCTTCTCCAGACTGAACACCCCCAGTTCCCTCAGCCACTCCTCATCAGACTTGTGCTCCAGGCTCTTCACCAGCTTCATTGCCCTTCTTTAAGCATGCTCCAGCAACTCAATAACACCTGTTCAAGGAAGTATGAGTAGGTGTCAATAATCTCAGTGTTCTATTAATATATTTGGGAATTAACTATATATTCAGAACATAAAAAAATACCCCATAAAGACTGTACAATTAAGATGTAAGCATGTCAGGAAGCAAATATAAAGATAAAAATTCAGCTGTAGTGCAAACTTGTCCATAAGGATGCAAAATCTTGATATGTGAAGCATCAGGCAAACTTAATAGTATGTGGCTTTACCAGCTGTTCCTGTAATTAAAATATGGAATTTCACACACGTTAATGGTAAGGTTTTAATCATCTAACCAGAGCAATAGAAAACACTATGGACATGACTATATTTATACAGAATCAAAAATGAAATTGTCTCAAACTTATTTAACCTTCCCTTCTCTGCCAACAGTAACAATAACAGAAAATCATCTGTGTCCTGAGGTTAAATACTCAGTCTTTCAGCCTGAAATGCGAATGTTTTGGCAGTGCTGTAAGTCTATTAAAGGAGAAGTTTTGTTTGAGATTGTTTTGGAGTTCTATTAGGTCCCATTATAATGGAGGAGTGTGTGGGCAGATGTTCAAAAGCAACAAGGTTGCCACATCTTACCAGGGTATTGCTCATCAGCTGAGCGACTGTAACTGGCTAGTTGCACAAACTTACCCTCCCTGGTTGTAAAGTAAAACCTATTAGCTTAAATAATGAGTCATTAAACCAAAGTAACTCATTGCTTTTGACTGTATGCCCACAATCACAGGCTGCACCGGAGCTTAAGTTTTAACTGCTAGGCACTATGGGTAGGTTTTCAAAACATTTCAGAGCAATTTAGTGTCCAAAGTCACAGTTTCAGAGGTGGTGTGGGAGTCTCATTGGCTGAGAGGTTTAGCTGTCCCATGTCTATGAGCCCATACCACGTTTGAAGAGGGGACCTCATTTTTCTCCAGAGGGAGCTCAAGTCACTCAGACCAGGAGGAAAGTGATGAGAAAAAGCCCCCAGGATGCTTTCAGGGAAGGGAAGCAGTGGAGGAAATGACGCAGAGGATCCTGACCAACTTGTGTGGTTGGTGAACTTTGTGGAAAGATCTGGGTAGTCTCCAGTGTCTCATTCAAGGGAGAAATTCACCCATTTCCCCTGCTTTGTTATACCACAGCTTTGGTTTCTAAATCATTCAGACACTGGAAAATGCTGTCCTAAATGTCCACTCCTACTCATTAAAATCAGTGGGTATCAAAGATTTTTGGTGGGAATGGCAGAAAGGGCCCTTATGAAGCTGCACTCCCCTTGCTTGTGACATGAACAGAGCCTGTTGTGTGAATGTGGTGTTGTGTTCATTCCAGGGCCATCTATTATTCTCTGGGTAACAGAAAATACCATTTATTTCCATTTGTGCAGACCATAAATCAACATGATATTAGCAGCATGTGATCTAATGCTGCACAGTGTGCATCAACATGAGAAGAACAAATCTGTTCAAAGTTTTGGAACACTTAAATGTCCCTTTTTCACTCCCTTTTTCTCCTTCCCATTGTTTTAAAACCATTTAAATAAGACCTTCTACAATCATTACAGGGTGGGCTTTTTCTCTCTGGGGAAGAAGCAGCATTTCTGGAAACTGCTCTCTTCTAGTTTGCAGAGAAGGAAGCTTTTTAACATCTTTCTGGTTTTCTATTATCAGGAGGAAAAGTATGTTGCAAATCAACCTCCCACATGTGGCAAAAAATGACATTTAATAACAAACCACTGTATCCGAATTGGGAGGTTTTCAGTTATATCCGGGTTTTAATACTGTGAATCTATCTACAACAAAATAGGGGAAAATAATGTCTGACCATTGGTGACCATTCATTGATCAATAGCTGCTGTTGCTTAAAGAGGAACATATTTGGATGTCTATGAGATTAAGGAGCCAAAGTCAATGTCCTGATACTTGTGAAACGACACAGTAGCTGTTCCAGGATGCATATACCTGATGGCTCCAGTGACATCCAGTGAGATTGCTGTTCCCATTACAAAATGAGTAGGCTATGTGGAGGTGCAAGATGACTTGAAAGATCACTATCTCCAAACCAGTGTGAGCTCAGATTTAGCATGTCCTAGCAGGGCTGAGGCCAGGTCTATGTTCAGGACTGAGCTTCTCCTGACCAGACTGTCCTAGGACCTACACATGCCTGCATAGCTTGATCACGTTCTGACTGGGTATAGAGGGATAAGGTTCCTCTCTCAATTGCTCTCTCTCGATAGCTCTGAAAGGAAAAAAAGTCTGGACTTGTCTCAATACTGGAAGTAGTGCAAAGAGTTTTGAGGGAAATCTACTTTAAAAGTTGATTGAGGACTAAAACAGTGCTTATAGCATGGTCAAGAGACAGGGAGCTGTACAACAGAGGGGTGATGGGGAGGAAAGGACAATGGCATCTTGTAGGTATCTACATCAATAGAGTATTGTGGTGTATGTAATTTTCTTTCCCCACATAGAGAGGTAGAACAGTGCTGTTGACAATTGCCCAACACAGTGAAGGTTATGTGATACACTTAAGGTCTCACAAAAACTCAGACAGAAGAAAGACTGAATCAGAAGCTCCTCATTTCTCTCAGGGCAGCTTAATCACTTGGTCCTTCTTCATTTCTGGATGATGTGGGTAATGTGGGACAAGAGACAATGGGTATAAACTGGAACATCTGAATATTAGGAAAAACTTCTTTACTTCTTTACTTTGAGTGTGACAGAGTAGTGGAACAGGCTTCCCAGAGAGAATCACAGAGTCATGAAGGTTGGAAAGGACCTCCAAGATTATGAAGTCCATCTGTTAACCCAGCGCCACCATGTCCACTAAATCATGTTGCAAAGTGCCATGTCTACAGGTTTTTTAACACCTCCAGGGATATTGACTCCACCACTTCCCTGGGCAGCCTGTTCCAGTGCTTGACCACTCTTTTAGTAAAGAAGTTTTTCCTAATATCCAGTCTAAACCTCCCCTGGCACAACTTGAGGCCATTTCCTCTTGTGTTGTCACCTGGGAGAAGAGTCCAACACCCACCTCACTACAAACTCCTTTCAGGTAGTTGTAGAGAGTGATAAGGTCTCCCCTCAGCTGCCTCTTCTCCAGATGAAACAACCTCATTTTCCTCAGCTGTTCCTCATCAGACCTGTGCTCCAGACTCTTCACCAGCTCCGTTGCCCTTCTCTGGACATGGTCCAGAAACTCAGTGTCTTTCTTGTAGTGAGGGGCCCAAAACTGAACACAGTATTTGAGGTGCGGCCTCACCAGAGCTGAGTACAGGGGAACAATCACCTCCTACTCCTGCTGGTCACACCATTTCTGATATAATCCAGGATGCTGTCAGCCAGCTGTCGACCAGAACCCCCAGGTCCTTTTCCGCCAGGCAGCTTTCCAGCCACTCTTCCCCAAGCCTGTAGCATTGCATGGGGTTGTTGTGACCCAAGTGCAGGATCCAGTACTTGGCCTTACTGAACCTCATACAATTCGACTCAGCCCATGAATCCAGCCTGTCCAGATCCCTCTGCAGAGCCTCCCTACCCTCAGGCAGATCAACACTCTCACCCAACTTGCTGTCGTCTGCAAACTTACTGAGGGTGCACTCAATGTCCTCGTCCAGATCATTGATAAAGACATTAAACAATACCAGCCCCAGCACTGAGACCTGGAGAACACCACTTGTCACCGGCCTCCAACTGGATTTAACTCCATTCACCACAACTCTCTGGACTCGGCCATCCAGCCAGTTTTTAACCCAAGGAGGAGTACACCTGTCTGAGCCATGAGCCACCAGCTTCTCTAGGAGAATGGTGCAGGAAACAGAGTCAAAGGCTTTACTAAAATCTAGGTAAATGACATCCACAACTTTCCCCTCATCCACCAAGCAAGTCACCCTGTCATAGAAGGAGATCAGGTTAGTCAAACAGGACCTGCTCTTCATGAACCCATGCTGGTTGGGCCAGATCCCACGGTTGTCCTGGACATCCTGTGTGATCATCCTCAAGATGACCTGATTCATAACCTTCCCTGGCACTGAGGTCAGCCTGACAGGGCTGTAGCTCCCCAGATCCTTCTTCTGGCCCTTCCTGTAGATGAGTGTCACATCGGCAAGCCTCCAGTTGTCTGGGACCTCCCCTGTTGACCAGAACTGCTGGTAAATGATGGAGTAGCTTGGCAAACTCTTCTGCCAGCTCCCTCAGCACTCTCAGGTGGATCCCATCTGGCCCCATAGACTTGTGAGAATCCAGGCAGTGTAGCAATTCATTAACTGCTTCCTCCTGGATTATGGGGGTTTTATTCTGCTCTCCGTCCCTGTCTTCCAGCTCAGGGGGCCAAATACCCCAAGGATAACTGGTCTGACTATCAAAGACTGAGACAAAGAAGGCATTAAGTACCTCAGCCTTATCCTCACCATTGGTGGCAATGTTACCCCCCCCATCCAATAAAGGATGGAGATTCTCCTTGGCTTTCTTTTTGTTTTTAATGTATTTGTAAAAACATTTGTTATTATCTCAAAAGACTGAGAGGTTGTGGAGTCTCCTTCCCTGAGACATTCAAAACCTGCCCGGATGTGATCCTGTGTGACCTGCTCTAGGTGATCCTGCTTTGGCAGGGGGGTTGGACTAGATGATCTCCAGAGGTCCCTTCCAACCCCCACTATTCTCTGATTCTGTGATTCTGTCATGCTACATACTTTTCTTGGAGTATTCATGTGCCTTAAGACATCATTCTGTCAAGCGAGCTTAAAACTTTTTTTTGATTGCTTTCAGGTGGATGATGATACCAAAGAGATAGTCAAGTATTTCATAGCAGATAAAGGTTTTTTTCTTTATTGATCTTTATCTGAGCTTGAGAGTGCCAGTGAATAGAAAGTCCTGATATGTCAGGAACTGTGCACATAATGAGGTGACTTAGCAAATATACAAGTGCACACATTTACAGCACTCCCTAAATAAGCTTCCTTAATCTCACTGAAATGCAGTTAATCAAGACAACCCAAAAAAGACTTCTATCGTCCTTTAATTCTGGCTAATAAAATCCACTTTATTTCTCTGATAGTGCTCTCTATTTCATTCCACAGCATTCTTTAATATTCACAGCAGGTTGAAGGGTTCATATCGTTGTTTCAGCTAATTGGTACTGCAATAAAAGAATATGAGACAGAAAAAGATCCTAGAGGAAAATGTTGTAAAAAGAGCATCAGGACAAAGTCTCTAGATGGGTATGCCTGGTACAAAACACCTGTAGCCTTTAATTTAGAGCCTCTCCAGCTCCTCTGGGGTGCTCCAAAGGGAGATTTAAAACATGCTCATCACACTTGGCTGGGGGCAAGTTCTCATCTCTGTACCTGGTGCACACCAAAAGCAGCTAAACAAATATTCTGTCATTTTATGGGACACATGGCGAAGGATGAGGTCCTGAGTTTATGCCTCTTCCTTCCTGTCAGGTTTTCTGAACTGATCCCACAGGAAAAAAACCATTGGAAATCTCAGTGCTAACTTAATTTTGGGTCTGATTTCTGGATGTTTCTGAGAGATGGAGAACAGTCTCCAGTAACAAGAAGGCTAACAAAAAACAGTCAATTCTTCATGATTCTTCTATCATTACTGATGGCCCTGTTGTGTTTCATGAGCTATGAGCCTTTAGTTCTTCCTTTTCCTGATATTTCCAAGTACAGAATAATTGTCAGTCAATAGTTTGAGAATTCTGCATATTTATCTGCCATTTCCTTGGGTACTTTTTGCTCAGGCAAGTCATGCATAGTGAGTCTGACATGTACTGATCTCACAGCACATGGTCACATACTTTTGTCTGGAAATATTTTACATAAATAGGCTAGGGAGACACAAGAGCAGAAAATTATGGAGTTTTTATCTTTCCTCTAATACTCTAGTGACTGGAGGCTAAGTTAATCAGAAAGAGCCAGTGCTTTTCTACATTGGGAGACAGGTTTTTTCCTTTAGGAAGATCTTTGAGCCAAGGTAGCTGGACTAAACAGTGGGGCTTGCTTCTAATCTCAGTGGCTGGATGGCACAGCTGAGGTCCTGGAGTAAAACAGAGCCCTTAACCCAGACACTCATTAACTGTCAGGAAACACCTAATCTGGATGTCGTTATTACTATTATAAACTGTGAAAATATTAGAAGTGTAAAGAGAAGATTGATATCACCCTTCTCTGTGCTAAAACATCAAAATCTTGTCTCTCAGTTCTATGCTGGCATTTTCTTTTTTTCTAGGTAATTTGATCTTCCAGTTGGAAGAATCAGTCTTTTCTAATAATGCATCCTACTTGTAGCTTTTAAGAATTCATAAATGTAAGCGTTACCCAGGCAATCTTAACTACAGGTAGTGCAACTGCCTTTGCCCACTCATTTGCATATTTTTTTCCTTTTTTTGATAAAGCACATATGTTTTGCTGCCATTGACAGGGAGAATAGTTAAAAAGAAATTAGTTCAGTGGCCTAAGGAGTCTGGGTTGCTGAAATCTGCTTGCAGTTAGTACTTTGAGGAATACCCAAGCTGGAACTGGCACCAGTTTGTTGATTAATTCTATTACGGTTAGGGTACGACCTTTTTGTGTCTCTTTTTCTTATCAGAAAAATGTGGATTATAATATTTGAAGCATAGATTACACTGTTGAAAGGTGTGTTGATCTGCATTTGTAATGAGGGGAATAGGAAGAGCTAATAGCAGCTGAGTAATCACCTCAGACTCTGGACACTACTCACACTGCTGCCGCTGTGCAGCTCTCGCAGCTCTCCCTGAAGCACAGAAATGAATCAGCTCTGGGAGAACGTGCACCATCTTTCCTATGCCAAAGCCTGCATTCTCCATCATGTTACCACACTGATACAAAACAACATCTCAAAAGCTGTCTCAAGATGTATTCTCTCTCCTGACAGATGCATGCATGGTGATAGGGCCTTATTAGGAAATGTTGAGAGAAATAAGGCTTGAATCGGTGGTAAACCAATTTTGGACAAGTAGCAATATGTTTTACACACATGTAGCTGTACTGTGCAACTTCCTTTCCTGGGATATTTTTCAGGCAAAAGGTTTAGCAAACTCAGAAAAGACTGGACATTTATGTGGATAAGAAGGTCACCCTGAGCTGCAATAGAACCATGAAAAGAACACAGTACGGAGATAATTCGCAGGACAGAACAATTTATAATTGTATTCAGGTTGTAAACTTTGTGGGAATGGAGTTTTCTCTGTGTGCCAGGGATTTTCGTGCACCTTCTTGCAAAACATAGTGTATTGACTGCTGGTTTGCATTGTTGCATTCAATGATGTTAACCCTAGTCTGATAGTTACCTTTATGCTTTCATACCTTTAAGCTTTGGGTGTCCAAAAAGAGCATCCAAAAGAGCTCAGATACTAAAATGCTCTTGTGTAGACATGGCGAATGTGTGACTTAAATTGTGTACTTGAAATTTACAGAGGGAGTCAGACAACTATTAGAAGATTGGCACAGGATTGGGGGAAAGGTGTACAGAAGAAGATGCAGAGCAATAGTTGTGGAACAAAAACATTATTACTGAGGGCAGTTTAGCAGATCTTCTGCTAAAGAAAACTGCTGATGTGAAATTCAAATGGTAAATCTGGTAAGATGGTAAAAACTTTGTCACTGGGTTGTCCATGGAAAGATACATTCATTGCTCTTATTAGGGACTTATCCTTTCTGTTCTTGAAATCAGAGACAAGCAGTGTATAGCAATAGTAAAGACTCCCATAATTTCTGATATAAGTAGCATGAAAATGGCCATGTCTCTTCTGGAAATAAGCAGGATGCAGGAATGAACATGGCAGTCAGGACAAAACCGTAAGACTAATTGTGTTAGAGAGCAGTGAAAGAGACACACTGCTTGAGTGATGCAACCATTTGTGCACTGTGGAAGGAAATCTCTCAACCTTTAGGTGTTCATTTGCTTAACATTTTACCAAACGTTATTGCTTAACAGACTTTAAACAGGCAAAGAAACAGATATAGTATAAAACTTGAGAATACTGTAATGAGTGGGGTGGAGGCTGGATGGTTAGGGGAGTGGAAAAGAGTTGTTGATGCTCCGTGGCTTCAGCAGAGGGAGAAAGGTGAAGATGAGGAGAGGTGCAGCAGTGCAGACTGTGGCCATGCTGTTGCTTATTTTGCAGTGGCAGCCCTCAGGCTAGAAGTGTGACCCCCATGTGTGTTTGTGCCCTGAGACAGTGTGAGAAGGAAGGCTCAGCTCTAAAGAGCTGAAGGCTTAGACTTGGAGAAAATGCAGTCTTCCTAAAGGAAGTTGTAAGAAACAACCACCAGTACTAATGCCCAAGGCACTGAGTTAGTACTAAGAAGTCTTTCAGCACAGAGAGGGAGACCCATATCTTAACCGCTCTTTGAGGTCTCCAAATACCAGGTGTGATGGCCAGCACTTGTTTCATTCTCCCTGCTCCTACAGTGTTTCCAGACTCTGAACCTAGGACATAAGCCTAAACTTCACACAATCTCCAAAAACTCAGCTTTCTGTGCCTACCACCCAAATTGGTCTGTGAGTATCTTGACCTCTGTGGCTTGCCTTGCTACATCGTGCCCAAGGTGAAGCAGCTGCGGGGCTCCTGTCTACCATGTGTTTGCCAGTCACAGACCTCTGCAAGCTAAAGGTTCTCATTTGCTTCCCAATAATCAGTAATTGCTGGGGAGCAAGGGGAAAGCCTGCTTGAGAGTGGTTCACAACTGCCATAACAGTACCTATAAACTGTACCTGGACCACTAAAGACCCTTTGTCCGCAAGTCCTGAAGATTTTTCCAGAGCTGAAGAAGTACAAATGTGTGTTAAAGCCTCCTTTGTACTCTGTGATAAAAGCTTCTCTGGATGCAAGTAAGAATCCATTTCTTAGTGTATAACCTAACAAAAGGTGCTTTAAAAAGGCATGGAAATACAATAATGCATAAACCCCCACAAACTGCGATCATAATCTAGTTTCATTTTGCCTTTACTCACAACTATTTTTCATCCAACTTTGGCATTTCCTAGATGTGGACTTAAGAGCCAAACTTTGCTAGGTGAACCTATCTCTAGTTTGAGATATTTATGGTGATGTTGAAATCTTACTGTACTAGTGAATGAACGGTAGCGTATTTTGTAGGAATAATGAAATCTCAGCAACATGAGACCTCAATAAAGCACATTGTTGTTAAATCTTTGCTGACTGCTGTTTTTACGTGTGAATTATAAGGTGTGCAGATAAGTGAAGTGCGAATTAATGAGGTTTCGTTGTGCTGAAATGAAACTGTGGTGGGACATGAGCTAAGAAATATGGTGTTACTTACTATTTTGTATTCAAGAAATTATGTTTTTTGAGCAGCTGCCAGTCAGAGCATGGGTGGCTACACTGAGGGCATCTTTGAAACCATATTTTTGTATTTGTATTCCTGGGGGAGATTTTTATCCATCAGTTTTATTCCCATTAACCAAAAAGAAGGCTGAATAAACTAAAACCGTATTAAAACCTAGGAGGAAAAGACCCACCAGGACGAAGCTTTCAAGCAGTCCTTATCTGCTTGGTGTGCTACATTAGAGAGACTGGAGGGAAGACCTACTCCCTTCTCTGCTTTCCTTTCGTGGTTTTGTTATGGAGTGTCACCTGTATTCCTTCCATTTCTCAACCAATGGTGCAGCAGGACAAGCACGAATGCCTCGTGTGAGGCAATCTGATGTGCATTTTTCTCAGTGCCTCCTTGGCTGTCCCTGGGATACGCTGTATTAATCAGGCTTGTAGGTGGTGGAAATGCTCATGACCAAGACATATGGAGCTTCTGTCTCTGTGAAATGTTGTGTGCAGAGCTTAACCTCTTGACTGAAAAACTCCTTGTAGATGAACATAAAGGTTTAGTAAAGAGTAACAGATGCTGCTGCACCCTTGCACAGCTTGGAGGTGGATTTCCAGGAGAGGTATCTCACTGTCTTCTCCTCTAGGCTTTTTGTATTGCCAGTGCTGACTGACGTGTCCACTAGCTGTTGCAGTCACCACCATCATCACAACAGCTTGTTCTTGTGGAGTGAGAATTCAGAGGAAACTGAGGGCCAGATCATCAACAGCATTTGCATCTTACCTCTGTCCATCTTCTATTCACTGCTTTGCCTCTCCCAGTCTCTCTTTACCTGTGGCAAAGCTAGTCATCATGTTAATCTGCTGATCCTCTATTGCTCTCCTTACCACTTCACCACCTGCAGACATCTCTCTGAGGTGATGTTGAAGCACGTAGATCTGTTTGGCACAAAAACCTCTGCATCCTATGAGCGATTTGCAGCTCATTTCTTCCAGACTGTGTATGTGGAGTGAAACAGAGCCAGGAGCAGAGTATCTGAAGTACATCGGTGTTTGCTTAAATATGCTGGGTTAGATTCATTTATTTATTTGTTTCTTTGCAGTGGGACAATCCATAACAGTTGGATTTTTTTAGGCAAAGTGGGACATGAACCATGGTGTAGGAGGTGTCATGAATGCTTCTGTAGAAGAACGTGGGCCAGAGATATCCAGAACATCTCCCCAGCAGGTCCTGTAGAGGAACTGTTTACTAGTTAAAAATTTTCCCTCACCACATTTTGCACCATTGCTCACAATACAGAGAGCCTTTGTGCAGAACTGATCTTTTTTACTAACGATATTTTCTCTTTGTGTTCATAAGCAATTTTACAGAATACAAGTGTACAGGTAATGCTTGAAAGGAGTCATATGCCAGTGTACATGTGCATATATTTGGGCTGGGGCATGAGCTGAGGGACAGCATGGCAAAGGGCAGAGAAAGTGCTGACAGCTCACCCACCCATCCTGAGAAGATGAGTGATCATGTAATCACCCTCTCGTGGTCTCCTCCCCTTTCCCACAAAGTGCACATGCATGCACATGCACAAACATGCTCTTCCACAGTAAATCCTCCAAACTTTGTTTGGAAAGTAATTTCTCTGTGTGTTTCTGTCTGAGACTTGTTGGTTTCTGTGGAAGCAAAAGGCCAGAGAGAGACTGGGCTCTAAGAGGGAGTGGGACAGTGTGAATGCCTTGGGGTCTGAACTGGTGTTAATGGGTAGCTGAACAGTTCACCTGGCATATGTCTTTCTGATTGCTGGACTAAGCTTGTGGGCAGATTAGTTTTTGCATGAGTACTCACTGGAATAAATGCTATATTTTTTCTTCTTTGTTGTTGACTGTGGAGAACCAATTCTGGGTTTCCTACCTGGCTTTTTGTTTTCCTGTGTAGATGTGATACTGCTTTGTGCAAGGCTATCTGGCTCTAAGATGGACATAAAAGACCAGCTGTTCCCAAGAGTTAATTAGGTTAGGCCTAACACAGTTTGTCAGTTGTGCTTGTCACAGATTTTGAAGGTCAGCTAACTCTAGGCAACATCTGAAGCAATTTACTTCAAAACCAAACTGCATCTATTTGAATTAAACAGTATGTGGCCTTTTCCCACTGGTCTGCTCTGTCACTGTATTGATGAGTCCCACTTTCTCTGGGAAAGATTTTGGATGACACAGCGGTGTTTGAAAGCAGTTTCACAGTGAGCATGGCCGGGTCAGAGTGAGGTCTCTGCTGAAAAGCGATTTTCCTCCGCTTCTCCCACACCATATTCCCAACCCATCTCATGGCAGGCTATGCCATCCCAAGCCATCCCTCACATGATGAGCTGCTCATATGGCAGGGTAGTCACACAGGTCATAGAGTGGGTTCAGATGATTTCTTTTTTTTTTTTTAAGCTTCTTCTCTGACAGAGCACTTCACACACGCTTCAGCTGGCGTCAGTTGCCATCAGGCTGCACCCTCAGAAAACTGTACAGGAGCTGTTGCACACTAAGCATTCCTAGGCGTTTCCCATGTAAATGTCACCTAGTGCTTGAAGTACCAGAAACTTTTCAGGAAAGTTTATTATTCTTTTCCTCCTAAAATTTCCTGCCTCAAACTATGAATGTGTTTGTATGCAGCCCATCACCCTGTTTGCCATCCCTTGTGAGATCTTTTTCCCTATGGCACTGTGCACTTGTTGCAGTCTTCTCATCTGTGATACACTCCTTCTGCAGCAGGTAGGACCTATATGGGTAAAGATACATTCATCAGAGGTTACAGGATGAAACATGTGTGGTCTTGTGACATCCCAAAGCAATGCAACCACTGCAAAGTTTACCAGCCTGCCAGCACTAAATTACTACTAATTAATTTCACAGAACTGTAGCAATAACAGTGGACTCCTCATATACCTCTCCCTCTCAAAGACCTCACCATGCCACAGACAATTCTAATCAGGAATCCAAAGGCACAAGCCAAAGCTGTAGACCTTTACCAGGACCAGTGCTTTGAAACAAGCATGACTCACTTGTCAAGCATGGCTCTCAGACTGGAAAATCCTTCTGAAGGAAGTAGTAGAAACACCGCTTTTGAGACATTTAAAGAGGTCCCCAGAGACATTTAAAAATAGACTGGACAAAGCAGTAGAAAGTGTACTGCAGGGAACAATCTTGCATTGGCATGGGTTTTTGGTCTAAATGACTAAATAGGTCTTTTCTGCCTCTAATTTCTATGATTTTATGACTGGAAATAGATTCTAACTTAACAGGATTTACATGGCAGCCATGTATATGCATTATTTACAGCTGAACCTAAAGTAACTGCTATATTATGGAGTGTGTGAGAGGTGGTGGTGCATGAGGGATTGTGCAGATAAATGTAGAAAGGAAAGCATGGGATTAGGCAGCAGTGGCAGAGCTGGGATAATGAGAATAGTTTTATTTGCAAAAGGAGTACTTCTAATTAGAAGAGATGTGTAAGAGTCCCAACTACATAGGTACCTTTTGATGTATTTTACAGTAATTTCCTAGCTTGTGGTTGATTTTTTTTAAATGTTTTCAGACACTGGCAATGGTTGTTTTGAAGGTATATACATGAGTATGCTTAATTTCACTTTCTTTGAGAGAATGTTGCAGGGCTTCCTCTGATAGAGGCTGAGCTCCCACAGCTCTGAAGATCTTGGTTTGCATATTTGGGAGTCACTGCTGGTTAAAAAGAAACTGCTGTGCCAAGTTGTGTCCTGCTGATCATGCTCTGGACAAACCAGCTTGTAAATGCATGCAGAGAACAGTTTTCTCTGTGCTTGCCTGCTCCCTTCTTATCAGCCATTCTCGACATTTACAAGCAATTTTCTCCCTGATGCATTCGTGGAGCAGTTATTTATGAACGTTTCTTTCCTTTGTGTACTGGAGTTGAGGAAAGGGGGGACTGGTACAATAAGGAAAATCTGCCTGTGGCATGTATGAATGTGTGGTGTCAGCTAAGGGATGTGCCCCGACTTCGTGATTATTTGGCCATAACAATTACATAGCTTATTTAATCAAGTAGCATCCACGCTGGTGTCTTCATTTTCTTTATTGAAAAAAGAAAAAAGACATCACTAATTATCAGCTAGACATGTGGAGCTAATTACTGTGACTTTGAGGTTCTGTTTCTTGCTTCCTGACATTTATGTTTATCCCTTTAAATGCTTCTGCTCAAAATGCACTTTTTATGTATGTGTGGAACTGGGAAACTTTGTAATAACTAAATTGAAAAGGGAAGTATTTTGATTTCCTGTCTGTTTGTGTGCATATCAACTGAGAAACTCCAACATAAGGATCCAGAAAAGCAGTATTAATTTACCATAACCTTCTGTACTTTCCCCCTTCTTTGCAAAGGGAGGGAGTGTGGGTTCAGGATTTCATGGATGGGACTGGAATTCCAGGGATATAGAGTCTAGCTCTGACTCTACTGTGATCTTGGGTAAGTCATTTAACATCTATCTGCTTTAGTTTCTCTTTCTGGAAAAACAAATAATAATAATAATAATATTAATTGCAATCTCTTCTTCAGGCAACTGATGTGATGCTTAATTTGTGTTTGTAAAGTGCTTATAAATCCTTAAATTAAGAATGGAACAGAAGAATAAGTAACTATTAATACCAGTCTCACCAGAATAAATGTGTTAGCTTACTCCTAGAAATGACTGAAATGTTGGATTTTCCATATGTTGCAGTTTGATTGAATGACCAATCCTCCTCTCCTTCCCTTCATTAACCTGTTCTGAAAGAGGAGAACAAAGAATCAATTGAAATATGTAAGACTGGAAAGTTTAACATACTACTGCACTTAACTACAGTCTGCAGAATATTTAAAGTGTGGTTCCACTCTGAAATTGGCAAGCTGAGGCAATACCTATCTGGAGCATTAAAGTCATTGGATGCTGCAGTTTATTCTGTAGAAACAGAATTTGCGGTGTTTGATGTTTATTCCCTCTCCATGATTTCTGTATGAGATTTGGTCAGCTCACAAATAAAAGAGGACAGATGTCCAAATGTCAGCTATGCCAACTTGTCCTGAGACCCCGAACTCTAGCTGAGTCTATTCAGTGCATTGACAGCAGCAGTAAATGTTCTAATATTCAGATTAATTCCTTTCTCAGAGCTTTTCTACTTACTCGTCTTCAAATGCAGTTCTTCTGACTGCCTTCATTGGATCTGTGCAAGGGTAAACGAACACAACATAGTGAGCGGTCGTGTGGATGAGACATAAATGGAAGTTGTGTTAAAAATGCCTATTTCTGGTCAGACCAAACAGAAACCATAGGATCCTGCCTCTCCTTTTACAACAGAAATATGTCATTTTTATTGTTATGCACTTCACCCTGCAAGTTTAATGAAAGTGCCGTGCTTCTGCTTCTTTCTACTCGGTTCAATTTTATCTGAATTTTGTCCCATTCATCTGCAGGTCTGCTGCCTTTGTGTTTTCAGTGCTTGTAATTCATAATCCCTCCTAGAGATTTTAACCTCAAATAAAGACTAGACGCACCTGCATCAGGGAAATACCGAGTTTCAGTCAGTCTTCCAATGTGTTTTCATAGTTCAGCTACTGTTAGCTGTAGGCAACAACAGTGGAAGAGGTACATTCATAAAAGCTATTAGAATAATTCTCTTATTGCTTTTTTCTTTCTTTTCTTAGCTTGTACAGTTTGGAAATCATTATAAGCTACTCTACATGTTTATATACCTACACATTCACATTTTTTATTGGATACATAAAATCTCTCTCCTATGTGCATGAATCCATAAAAAGAGCATAAGGAGTGAAAAACACGACAGGTCTGGAGAATCTATGCACGTAAAAATGCTGCAGCCTGGGAGAGGGAGAGAATATACAAATGCTTCTTTCAGTACATTCTACCTCTTCAGTGATCTTGAGCATAGTGCACACTAGAACTGGGTGACAGCTGCTTGTCTGCTGTCATTCTTCAAACAGTCATCCCTGTACTGTGCTACATGGTGCATTTGTCTTGGCCACCTACCCACTTCTTCAGTATTATTAGATCTGTGATAATTTATACAGTAAGATGCAAAACATTTCAGTCAAGGAAAGGACTCAGTGCTATTGGAACACATTTTAACATCTGTAGGCCAAAGTAGCCCAAAATGTATATTTTTTTTTTTTCCTTGCAAGCAATCTGGAACTCTTTCCCTCCCTCCCTCCCTCCCTCCCTCCCTCCCTCCCTCCCTCCCTCCCTCCCTTCCTTCCTTCCTTCCTTCCTTCCTTCCTTCCTTCCTTCCTTCCTTCCTTCCTTCCTTCCTTCCTTCCTTCCTTCCTTCCTTCCTTCCTTCCTTCCTTCCTTCCTTCCTTCCTTCCTTCCTTCCTTCCTTCCTTCCTTCCTCCCTCTCTCTCCAGCAGTAAAAAGGAAAAACAACAACAAACATCTGTGTTGCTTATCATTGTATGAGCCTCAATGCAGGCAGTTATGTTTCTATAAGTCATAGCATTTGAGATAAGTACTGTTTAGCATTGAACCATTTCAACATTTCATGTTGTAAAATACACCAATATAAGTTAGGAATTTGATTACTGTGGTTGAAGAAATTGTGTTTATAAGCTCAGATGAAGAAGGAGATCAACTGGAAAGTGAGGTGTCCATCATTTCAGCTTCCAGCTCTTGCCACTGAAGAGCTCTCTGGTAGGGGATGTTGGGTGAATCACTTTGCCTGTCTGCTGGACTGGCGCATGACTTTTCAGCCATGTAGAAAAGTAATACTTTGTGGCCTTAAAGAAGAGGCAAAGATTGATTTTCATGGCATGCCACTGGCCTAAAA